>JASVER010000093.1:3159012-3266574 GCA_030449065.1 Oceanodroma leucorhoa
CAGCCCGGCGCCCGCAGCGCCCGAGCGCTCGCCAACAGCGAGAGGCCCCGCCCCGCGTGACGTCGCTATCAGCTGATCGCACACGTGGGGCGTGAGAAGGACGGTCTTAAAGGCGCCCGGCGGGGCCCACGGAAAAGGCGGTAGCGGTGCGCGTGGGGGCCGCCGCTCCTGCTCCCGCCGCCCCCGCCCTGGGAGGGCGCCTGGGGCTTCCCCCTAGGCGGGTGCGTTGCCTCGTTGGCGGGGCTCTCGGGCGGGCGGGAGGAGGCCGCCAGGCCGGGGGCGAGGGGGCCCGCAGCCCCGGGCGCAGCCGCTGCGCGCGGCCTAGCGCTCCGTCACTCGCGCTGTTGGCAAGACCAGGCCGGCGGGGCGGGCGCCCGGCCGCGGGCTGTGCCGCGGGCAGCCGGCGCCGCCGCTCCCTGCGCGCCTCCAGCGCTGGCCGCGCTGAACTCGACGCGGGCCCCGCCGCGGGTGCCTGGCCTCGCGCTGCGGCCGGGGCGGGCAGAGGCCCCGCAGCCGCCCGGCGGCTGAGGGACCGCCCGCGAGCAGAGAGCGGTTTGCAGGTACTGACCTGTTCCCGGTGGGCAGGGACAGGAGTTCTGTTACTAACCTCGGGAGAAAAGCTCTGGTCGGGAGGGACCGAAGTAGCCACACCATGTTCAGCAGAACCTCCGAGTAAACTTATTTCTGAGAAATCTGATGTAGGCAGGGAAGAAGTTATCTTCTTTATCCTGTAGCATAATTGTCCCAACCACCTGTGAAAGCAGCACTTGTGTCTTGGTACTGCAAGCTGACATCTGACCCCTGGGCTTTTCCACAAATTCCTAACATTAGCACTAACACCTGTCTTGCTGGAGAAACAGAAGGAAACTTCTCAATGTGACTGTGGGATAGGAAGTCTAAAAAGACARTATCAAGTGAGATGATGTGTAATAAAAAGCATTGCAAAAGTACCAAAGGAGCAAAGAGAAAAGAAGGAGTAAATGAGGATTTGGGAGCAAACGGGAATGTGTATTTTTAAGGATATTAGTAAGCAGTTGGCCTAGATTTAGTAAACTGGGTGGGGGAAGTGTAATTGCAGTTGCTGCTCTGTTTTTTGTAATTAATTAAGGCCTGCTGCAAACAGGCTCAGTTACAACAACYGGTCAGTGACAGTGTTGATGAGGTGTTCCCCCCCTGCTGCCTGCCCAAAAGGCAGGTAGTTCTTGTCAACGGATAATTCATTTTCCTCATGTGCCTACTCTAGAAAAAACTTACTTCCTTTGACCCTCCTTTCCTTTGGGAATCAATGTCAAATACAGCTGCACAGCGTCTTTAATTTAGATGAGTACAAGTGAATTTTTTTTTACTTTGAATCATCAAGAAATTTGCTAATTTTAGTATTTTAATAGCTAAGGGGTGGAAGAAGGAATMCAGGCTAGGCCCTTCAGTATTCGAACTGTTTTCCATACAGTCACAACCATGACTGGCAACTTTCTGCTGATCACAAGATGTCCTTTTGACAGTGGGAACTACAGGGTGAACAGCTCAAGTACGCCTCTCAATAATGTAACAAAGGAGCTGTGAGAAACTTGGAYTTCATCGTTCTTCTGTCATTGCGTGTGATTTTTAACATTTTTCAGTGCTTTCCTCTTAAAACTTTTAAAACCCTTTATTTCTTCTTTCTAGCAGCAGTAATACATTGCTCTTGAGATTTGCTGCCTTTAGATGCTTCTCTAAATGAAGAGTGGCTGGAAGAGAATCTAAAGGAGAGCATCAAGAACAAGCAGACATTTCAGAAGTGTTTCCTATGAGAGTAGTGGGAAAGGACTAGGAATTATTTCTTCTAGAGCTGATTGGGGGGAAAATAGAATCCATATGTAAAGAGTTGCTGCAGAGAGGATGTYATGATGGGAAAATAAGTGATTCGCTCGCATTGCAGCAAGGGAGATTTAGGTCAGACACTGGAAAACACTTTAATGGGAAGGATAATCAAGGACGGACAGACATCATGACCAAAAATAGTAGAATTTCTGAGAGTGCTTATGAGTTACATAAACATTTCTCAGGTGTGGTTTAGTTAGCACTGATTTAGATCTGGAGAAGATGAACTAGAAGACYCTTCTGTTTTATATGAATATGATAGATCTGATTATGAAGATGCAATGTGTTTATACATGCARAGAAAAATACTTATTCCCAAATGACTATTTTATACATGCAATTTTCTTTTTAGCTTATAAACAAGTCCTCATGAGCTGAACAGAACATCAGTTTACAAAATCAGAAAAATTCTAATGTATACACTGCAAATCCCACAGACTTGTTTGAGAGAGAAACCAAGCCTAAGCTTAGATATTAGTCATTCTGTTCACTATAAACACACGAGTCATTTGGCCATTGTGTAGCCTTATGGCGCATTCATTTTATGACATAAACCGAAGATTAACATCGAACAATAGGAGAATGTAAGCAGAATACGAGTCCTACAACACATGCCTTCTAGCCTACATAGCAGTTATCATGTTGCTAAGATTTTTCTAGCTCTAAAAAGAAGTTCAATTTTATACTGGAATATATTCTTAATGCAGTGTTAGCTATCTTCATAAAGAAGCTTGTCAGCAGGAACTAACATGTCAAGATACAAGGGAAAAGATAAAAGTATTTTAATGGGGCAAAACTTCATGTGGTGGCTATTAGGTATTAACTCTGGTTTCAGAAAGTGAAGCTGGTTCACAGAGCTGCTTCACAGAAGCACGAGTATATCTTCAGTTAAATCCTGTTGCAAAAATTATTTCTGGAAAACCTGTTTGAAAAGTAATCAATCTTGGACTCAGGCTTTGACCCTGRGAAGTGCTGAGCACAACATTTAATCGTCTATTGTTCATGTCAGTGCAAGTTAATGAGTTTGAACATTTTAACCTATGATTGCCACCTGCCAAATTCAAGGTTTTACGGCACTAGCAGTCCACAAACTCTGAAGGTGGAATTGACATAAAATTTATTTGTTCATTAGTAGATATTAGCAAAATGGGAATTTAAGATGTAAATACCAATCAATATGCCTATTTCCAAACATATCTGAATGGAATTAGTAGGGTTTTTTCCAGAATTGTGTAGTCAGCTGTATAGATACAAGTTGTCCGGCAAGCATTATCTTGGAAAACAACTTGAGGGACAGGCATACTTTAGTACATCTTTTAGTCATACCACTTTAATTTCTGGTCTCATTAGTTAAATAGATTCTGGCGAAGATAATACTTGTATAGAAGTCCTGCWGAAAGCAGTGCTATTCATTCAGTAGCCGTACATAGGAACAGCGTGCCCAGTGTTCCCACATCATGGTTTGAATGACCTGAACACTGGATGTTTTATAAAAGGTGCCCTAAAGCAAAGAGACCTAGCAGTATATCAGTGATTGAGACAATCTAAACCACTTTGCCACATCAGAATAATTTCATTCATTGAGAGAACAAAGTGTATTCTGTGTTTGTTCTCCCCTTGCTCCCCCTATCCTGCCCAATTGCCTTACTTTTTAATAACCTTAGGTGAAAGGCAACTGACTTTTGTTTATTAGCAAGAAGGTAGTTGTACTAATCTTCAGTTTTTACTGATACAAGGTGCCAAGATAGCTCTGTTCAAGAAACTTAATTACAGGGAAAAAAAATATTACCCTTCTAATTAAAGTTAGGAAACAGATAAAGCATTCAATATCTCTGAAAGTACTGAGACTACCTTACTCTGTTGTGTTTCAACATTCAGTTTTAAATGGTACAAGGTTGTTACAGAGGATGTACACAAACTCTCATCTTGGCAAGTCATAGGATAGTTAGCAGCAGGAAAGCAAAACATTATAACCTGTAGTTTCATGTTAATACCATATCCTTACTCTGGAATAATAAAATCTGTAGAGAAAAGCCTCACATAAAAATATGGACCACTTTGACTCAGGGTACTGATACAGTTATGTAAATGCTCTCAAATGGTACAAAATCCCTTTAGTGGGCATGGCTAGAAATTTAGAATTGGGTGCTTTAAAAGATACAAATTGTGGTTAGTTCAAAAAGACAAATGGTGTATAAAACAGTCTCTGACTTCACTGGCAGAACAGACAAGAAGCTGGAGATAAGAAGTAAGACTAGTCAGAGGAGTTCTGAGGTTCAGCAGCTGGAAAACTGATGGAAAAAAAGTATTTGAATGGTCTAATGGTAATAAATTTCTAAGTATAAATTTTAACAGTAAATGTRTGTGGCCAATTGTCACCAAAATTATTTCCTAGAAAGGTACAGAAGGGCATAAAAATGGAAAAAGRACTGGACATAGAAATCAAAGAATGGGGTTTTTCATAGGGACAGTTCGAGTATTAAATAGAGGCCAAGAGCAGCCAGCAGTTGTAGTTGCTAATTTCAGTAAGTGGCTTGGAGCCTGCTGTTAAACAAACTCATGTAACTGTTACCAGCAAAAGGGAGAAGCTGCTCCGAGTAAATAAAAGTTGAAGCAATTTGCAACTCTTTATGTGATGTATTGAAAAATGTCAAYGTGCAGAGATAATACAGACGAAGGTGAACGAGCGCTATGGGAGAAGCAAGACCTCTCAGTCAAAAATTTTCTCTTGCCCTTTCTCTGTGCTCTAATGCTCTGCTGCCTTCTGACGTGGTTGCCATGTGTGTGGTTAGGTATTTTTCCTACAAAAGGTCACGTGGATGTGAGAGCAAGCAAGCAGATTTTGTTCTCCTCCCTTTTCTTGTTTCCTGAAATATTTGTGTGTCCTTTAGGTAACCTTACTGGCAAAATAACAACAGGCAGTCTAAAAGCAAAGATCAATGGTAAAAAAAGGTCAAAAGTAGAAACCAGTTTCTGACTGTAGTTACACAGATATAAATTTAGTATAATTTTAATAAATAATTAGTTTAAACCTATGCGATATGAATAAAGTAATTGTAATATTACAGTTTATTTTATATAGGTTATTTACTCTTCCCTGTGCACCAAAAATGTTACTGTTGGTAAAGTAATGCAAGAAGATTTGCATGAAGAAATTTTAATAGATTAGTCAATAGATTATATTGCTGAGCAGACTGGAAATTACRTATGATATTTTTTCATTTCCATGTCACCCCAGCCCAAGTTGGTAGTGCTGTGGACTCATTTTTCATTTCATGACTCTTTAATGGAAGGTCATGAAACAGTCCCACAGCAATAAAAACAATAGTTAAGAGTCCTAGTCCTAAACTGGCAATCTTGTTTGAATTATTAGCAGAGTTTGAGGACTAAATGATCACAGATAGGGAAACTCCCTTGGTAGCAGGGATTCTGTGTTTAAGAAACTGGAATTTGGAAGCCCTACGTTTAGGGTTTTAGGGTTTCTTCTCATACACACTTACAAAGCATTTGACTTTTCTTTGCTTGGTTCTGTTTTTGTGAAATGTAGAAAATAATGTTTTCCTATGGCAAGGCGTTGTGAAGATTTAAAAAAAAAAAATCACAGTTGTGATCTGGGTTAACCCTTTACTGCTTCGGGCACTGTGGAAATACCTTCAAGAGATGGATTAGAAGTTGTACCTTCATGTGCCTGCTGAGAATCAACAGGGAGGCAAACACTAAGAAATCTAGTTCTGTTCCACATAATGTCTAGCTTTCTGGGATGAGCTGAACCTTTGGAATTTTGTGACTTCAGCGTGGTATATTTTATGAGGATTACAGTTCCAGTTAACGTTCGTAATACATTTGTTTCTAGTATGAATACTGTTTACAGAATATTCAAATATTTATCTCTCATGTTCAGATTGTCTTGCCTTTTTACTGAATAAATAACTAGAAGCAATACAGTTATACTATGGTCTTTGCTCTAGTGTTAACATGCAAATACATGCTTTCATCTGTCGCCTTTTCCTTTGTTTTTGACCACATGATGAGAAATCTGTTAGGCCAGAATTACACTTGTGTTCCAAATTTATCCCTAAAAACATTAGAGATACAATATTCTGTCTCTTTCAAACTATAAAATGGGGTGGTTTTGGATCCAGTTCTTAAAGCCTTTCACCTTCCCATTTGGTCTTAGAAAATTCTTCATATTTTTAGAACTTCTCAAATCATAGTCTTGTGAAGGTGTGAAAAAAATGCCATTGCATTAGTAAAAGACAATATATCTTATGACCTATGTAGTACCACTGTTGTGTTTGGAGATTAACGATGCCCATCCCACAGGTCTGCCTGTCCAAAGGAGAGGAAGGTGGTGCCTCAAGTAAAGCTGCGCAGAGACCTGGAACATGGGTCTGAGTGTTACCAGCATCAGTCCTTCTCTTCACTCTAAAAAAGCAAGATTCAGTAATGGCACGTATGAATTAGTGAGAAGAAATATGAAGTCTCAAAACAAATGAAAGAAAAGATAATTCTTAAACAAAAGGAATTGGAGTTTGCTTATGACCTTGCATTTCATATTTATATTCAACATGTGAACCCATCATATACTTCAGCTTTGTATCTTCTTTAACAGTCATGTCTTCCCTAGAAGTCAGTGTGACTACAAACCTGTACAACTAAAATTTGCCTGTAGTCTAAATATAGCATATATTAAGAATGCGCTCAGCAAAGCRTTGCAGCTATCAGTGGAAATGACCATTTCATCTCCCACTGGAAATAACGAACAGCAAATACAAAGTGTCAGTGGCTGAAGTTTTTCTACATTTTAACTTACTTTGTTTCTGAATCTTAAATGAAAAGCAAAATGCCTTTTAGCAAAAAGGATAAAATAAATGCTCAAAATGGGTAAGAAATAATTTGTTGGTATGGATATACCTTTGTGGCAGAAATGAAGCCAGGTTTTAGCCTCATCTGGGCAGTACATTAAGAGGAGAAAAGACAAAGTAGTAACACATGCCTTAGAGTTTGAACTCCAGTTACCAGTTCATACAAAAGTCATTCTTTTACTTTTATTCATGTTAGCTAATTTAAGCWATGCAGGCATGTGAACACAAGTTATAATTAAGTCTGCATTTTTTTATGAGCTCTTTTTTCTTTAAAGCACGTCCTAAAGTCCTACTGACTAAAGGGTGCTTAAATGCTTTGCTGTATATTCCTGATGAATTAAAGTATGTAACTGATGATAAGGCACACATATCAACATAGAGCTGAAACAGGATTAAAACACAATATCAGAGCATAAGACTGGAAGCAAAATCTGAGGTATAGATATCAGTGCCTCAAGAAATCATAACAAGTCTTGAACAATACCAGTCCAGAAGGAGAATCCTATGTCGGTCAGATGGATTTACCAAAAGGATTGTGGTTCAGCCAGTTTTTGAAGACCAGGAATAGGGAATAGGTTATATCAACTGCAGATCATTTTAAAGGATTCCCATTTAGCTGAAAAGCAGGAAATATGGGCCAATGTACTAATTCTTGAGAAAAAAAGTAGATATTGTAAGTAAGGAGATACTGTGAATTGAAACCAACAAGCTAATTAGGAAGCCTTAGAAACAAATCATCTCTCTCCAAAGGGTTTGTTTCAATTCTAACTGTTCCTGAGGCATTTTGTGATGTTTCTGTAGGTACAGTTCTACACATCCGAGGTAATAAAAGTTTGAAGCAACGATACGCCAAAAGAATCCAGCTAAATTAACTTCATGCTTCCCCACTAGGACAGCAGATGTATTTTTAAGCTGGAAACTTAAGAAAATAGCGCTACACTGGAAAATACGTCTGGAAGAAGGAAAGCAAATGTGTGTAACAAAGTGTTTCTTTTTCAGCTCCATTAATCTCTCTGTGCTGGGGCTATTAAGTAAATAACTTGCATTTTTAAATCACTCAACTATCTCCTTGGTTTCCAAAAGCAACTCACATGCACAAATCTGAATGGGATCTGTACTGTAGGAATAAGATGAACTGAAGGTAATCCAAATGTTTTTGAAGCACCATGCCTTCTAGGTTTTGGAGCTTCCACTTAAATATCTGTATAACCTTCACCTTCACATGAAGTGCTCTTAGAAGGTTAACACATGGAATATARCAATGGAAGTATTCAGGACTGGCTAAATTGCTTTCTCGATAAAGTGGTTTGGTTGACTGCTGGCTACTCTACAAATGCTGTAATTCATACAAAGTGATTTCAGTACTGGGCCCACTTGTGTGAGAAAGGTAGGATAGTTTATGTCAAAACAAGTTTACCTATTGTCTTTTCTAAGGTTACGATGAGTAACTAAGGTTGAACACAGCAGGCTGTTAAACATACCACCTTATAAAAGTTTATTCAACAGATGCTTAAGTACGTGCTTCAATTACCAGTAGGTTCAGAAGACCTTAGTTCAAATGTTTATAGAAGCAGAATATTAAGTAGGTTCTTCTTAATTTTAAGTTTTTTCTTAATTCAACTTCCTCTTGGAAATCCACAGGTCAAATTCTCACTATTTATCTTATATCATAGATTTTTAAGAAACTGTTCTGCTAGTGTGAGGGGAAATGAGAAAGAATCCCCATGCACGATGGGTAATCTCCATAATGAGAAATGGTTGCCCATTCTGAAATCACATGCAGAAAGCTACTTAAAACATAAACAGTATTTGCATCTTGAGCATAATCTTTTTGTATTGTAGCAATAATGAGAACATCTTCTTTTTGGAAGACTGGACCCTCTGTTTCACGAAAAGCCGAAAAGCCTATACCCCTCTTTCTTTACAAAGATCTGTGCACTTGCTCTGAAGACCCAATTCATGCTCCCAATAAAAACACTGCTTTTAATAGGAGCAAGACACTGGCTACCTGACCTTCTTGTAAAGGTTTTGTTCAGAGGTTTTCCTGGTAATTGAACTGGATTTTCCATAGACCTTATGCACTCATTTTTACAACTAGGCAGACTTGAAAGAAAAATACAGTTCTTGAATTCCTGGCTGTCCAGAATCCATATACTCTTGAGTGCTCTGAGCCRTACTGTGTCATGTGTGCATGTGTGTACATGGATGGTAGTGCATACCCCATCCATTGCCGAGAGGGAAATGTAAAGCAAACAAGTGAAGTAGCTTAGATGTGTTGGTCCAATCGAAACTAAACTGCAAAAGGAAATGCGGTGGTATAATTATATGTCACATAGCTAGCACATCGATGAAAATGTGTGTTTTGAACTTTGAAGCTGACCATGGAGCCTGTGTATTTTCGGAATATATGTTTTATCTTTGAACTTAGGCTAAATTAGCATGACAAGATCTGACACTGTTACTCTCTGCATGGAAGATTCTTTAATGAGAGACAACAAAACACCATCTGTTGGGAGACAGGCAGCTGATCCTGAAATGCCATCACTCTGACAGCTCTCTCTACTGTATCTTATTCCCTGCCCAGGAGATCCTTCCAGTAATATTGTTCCAGAATGACTGGAAACCACTGTCCGAGAGTGAGAACAGATTATAACAGCACACAGTGGGGCCTCTGTATCCTTTAAACAGAGGAAAATGGCAACAGATAAGTATTAGGATAAAGTGTGATATAACATATTGGGATTCTGCTTGTTTAAATCCATTGGCTTGGATTTAAATGCCATAGGAATGCCATAGGAGGAGTACAATCAATATTTTAGCTCTCAGGCCAGAGTAGGCACCTGCAGGGAGTCAGAGAGAGGATTTTATGAAGTCTCAGAAGCTCAAGATTGGTCAGTAATAAATGGAAAAAAAATCAGTATCAGGTTCTGCTCTGGTGAAGAAGAGAATTGGCAGGGCTCAGCAAGTGTATTTGAGGGTTTTGTTCCTTGGAACCGATTGAAAGCAGGGAAAGAGGAACTGGGAGTGAGTTTAGGTGGTTTCGATGAGAAGGATGACTGGAAAAAGTCAGGTCTGTGGAAAGGAGTGGGATTATAAAAAGAGGAAGAAGAAGCATAAGGGAAGTTCTGGGGCTTTRGGGAGTCTCTCCACACACTCACTAGCCCTCATGCCTTCAGAGGCCAGGATGCAGGACACATCCCTCTGCCTCCCCCCACTTCCCAGTAGCCTCTCCTCCCTCCACAGTCCACTCCCACCTTAAAAGCTAGAGGCATCTTCTTCCTTTCTTTTCCTCCCGTTGAATGGCTGTCAGCTCCCACTCTCCCCAGAGGAAGCATTCACCTGACTCTGCGCAGACGGGGCTGGGAAGGGACGGCCAAAAATAAGCAGGCAGGTTGTTGCCAGGTCTCACACTAACAGCCCACACTTCATACACTCCAGCTTCACCCCCMGCAAGATCTAGCAAAACAGGTAGCAAGGTCACATACTGTTGTTTACTTTGGCTGTGCCTGGAAGTTAAATTCACCTGTTGCCACTGGTATTGGTGAGAAAAGCTTCCACAGATTTCAGCTGATTTCCATGAGTAAAGACTGAATGGTTTGTTAGCAAGCCCCTTTTTTCCTTGGGTGTTTGGAGGAAGGTCGAGGAAGCCTTTATTGTCGTTGCTACTTTTCATAGAGCTATTTGGATGCTGGTGGTATTTGTACAGCAGTTTTAAGATGCTTCTGTCAGCTGCTAGAACATTTTACAGTATATACATTGTTTATGTTCTTTTTTATTGCTCCCTGCAGAATAAAATTATTGAGAAATTATTCTTCCACTCCCAAGCAAGGCAAAATAATAGGTAGGGTAAAACATATATAATCCTTTGGGGAAAAATATGGTGTAGCAAGAGTTAAGGACATTATTGACTGAACCAGCTGTATGGCATTATGCTATTTAAACTCCTTATGTGTGCTGTGTAAAATTAGGTGTAGAGAACAGCTAGAGGCAAAGCCTGTTGTAACTCCCTACTATGACATTTAGACTTTTTAAGGGTGTGAAACATATATAACGATTTGTTCATACAAAAGCATGGACTAAGGCTTATTGCCGTTTAACAAAGGAACAACTGTTGCTTTGCCTTGGAGAACAGAAGATGGTCATGGCAGGGAAGGATTCTGTCTGGAAAGAGCAGAGTGTGCTCTGCTGTCATTGGCTTGTCTTTACTGGGAAGATGTACCAAATTAATAGAGATGTTAATTGACAATTATATTAAATGCAAACTTGCCCTTACTGCGGCCAAGGGTAGATCTGTGTTAGCTGCTTTTGTCTGAGATAATCACAATTAGTCACTGTATTTAAAAACACAGTGTATTACTACATTAAAAAGTTCATGTAGTATTTTCTAACCGAAGGGATACAAAGGGACAATGGAGGTGCCAAATAGCTGGTTTTAAATATCAGTAAGTAACCCTAAAAAAGCTGTTCTGTTCACGGTCACAAGCAAGTTGTCTTGAATCAGAGCATCTCTCAGCATTCCTCACCACTGCCTCTCACTTTTCAGGCTCTATTAACTTGCTTTGGGACTCAGGATGGGGAAATATGTGACTAGATTTCTGCCAGGACAAGGCTCCCTCCTGACAGACTTTCTGCAGTAGGTCTGCACCATTAAATATGCATTAAGACTTGCAGAGACTCAGGAATGAGACCACTTTCATATACTTTATAGTAAAATGTAATTACAAACTAAGAATAGGCAGAATGCTCGTTTCTTTTATAGTCTCCTTATTTTATACAGACCGTAATTGACTAGCTACTATTCACACTATTATTTACAGGAAATTGCAAGTATATAGTTAAGAGAGAAAATCATGGGGTTTATGCCAACTATGCTTATGGTAATCCTGGATAAAACACATTTCTTTGTTGTACACTCTTCAGATTGTGATCATGCTCTGTCTCAGCTGAATTTCCCTGTAAACCAGATACTACTTAAGTTGTTGCACTTAATTATACACACTCAGCTGTCCTTCTGTTTTTCAATTAAAGACTGAAATGAAGAAAGCCTTTGGCTAACACTTGTTCTCAATGCTATTTTACTTTATCAAGACTTGCCCTTAAATATAAATACCTAAAGTTTTCATAAAGATGATTAAAATCATAGATCTAGATTTTTAACAAACTTTTGTTATCTTTGCCAGGTCTGGTATCATATAGTGCAAATTTCTTTAGGTGATGGTGAAGAGTGTGAAAATCTCTGTGGAGGAGTTAATGTTATAAGAAGTGCCCCCATTGCCTGCCGAAATGCACTATAGGAGGTTTGACTTCACTGAGTGTGAAAATTGTGTATTCCCAGTCAGCTCTTCTGATTCCTTTGCATGTTATCCAGAAAAACATCGTGACAACCTGAAAAGTTACAAGAAGGAAGGAAGGAACCTGTTTTTTATGAATACTCTTTGGAGAGACTGCAATCTGAAAAGGTAGTAAATTTTTGACCATTTGATCCAAAGACATAAACAGACTCATATTGACTTTAGCTTTGAATTAAGTCCTGAACTCCTGTAACTTCTTAGTGGCTAATGAGGTGGAGTTAGGGATTTTCTAGTACCTACAGTCTGCTTTATGAATAGGAGCCTGCATAAACCAAGAATCCATGCTTCGAAACCCCAGTTTTCAAGAACTCATAAATCAATGATCTTTTAAAGATCTTTTTTCTTCCAGATTCAATTTTAAAAAAAACAACCAACCAAACAAACAAAATAAACAAACCAAAAACCAAGAACACCCCACCAGCAAGGGAATTCTTACAGTCATCAAGGATGTTTTGGGAGATAAACAAGGCTTCTAAACATCTCCTGCTTTCAGTGCAGTGGAAAAAACTAGAGTAGAACAGGAAAAGCTTTGTATCTCCTGTGACAGAACACCGGCCAACAAAGCATAGATGTAAGAAAAAGACAAAAATTGGGAAGTAAGGAAAAAGTGATGTAAGATCTGGTCAGTGAAATACTTGCTAACACCGGGGTTTGTTTGGTCAGGATTGCTTATCTGAAATCCATCTTATGTGGGTTTTTGTCAGAAACTACAACCAAAGCTCCTTTTTTTATTACTCGAGTGGTAATCCTCACATTCATAGTAGTATCTGGGCACACTTCATACAAATAGCTTTGAATTTTCTTCTAATCTGTACTCAGAAAGTCTCATGTGTGGGATTTACTTTTTAAATCTTGTCTATCTTACTATCATCTACCATGGAAGTGTGAGTTTTAGTACGTAGAATGAGCAGCATATATATAATATGCACTATAAGAGATTTTATTGCTTCTGACAGTATTTATTGTACCTCAACCACACAGAGTAGCAGAGGACTATACCTAACATCTGACATTCTAAGACAGTTTAAAGAAAATTTAACTCCATCAATAAATTTACTGCTGTGCTTTTGTGCTTGCAATTATCCACAAATATCCTGAACATTTTTCACATATGCAGTTTAGCACATTAACACATACAGCCATTACCTCACTTATAACTGCAACATTTTTTCATATTAATGTCCAACAAGTCTCTGAGGCTTATTTTTTTTACTCTTTCTACAGTACAGGTCTTATAAAAATAAATATTTAATCCTTTTGTCCTTTTGCTCCTTTTCAGTCCTTACGCATGGAAAATTCATTTCAATATGAACTTTGCCCAAGAGAGGTCTGAAAGGTGAGCCTASAATTGTTAATTTTAAATTGAACTCAAGCAATTGCATTCTGTAAAAGCTCTTTGTAGATGAAAATCCATTAATAGTACTATAGTGTSATAAGCCTAGAATGGGTACTCTTTTGTGTTTTCTTTGCAAACTAATATTCTACTGGTGAATAAAACAAAAGCAAGATCATCAGCCATACAAACAGGACAGCAATACAATTACATTTACTATACCAAGAGCAGTAAAAGGTAAATTGAATATGCATCCATTTGACAAACTTTGATTACTACATGCTTTCTTATTTTCTGTATACTCATCCTCCATTTGCTGTACCCTGTGTTTTCACTTGCATTATAATGATGCCCCAGMCTGTAGCATTGGATGCAGTCATCCACTGCTATGCTATCATCACATCCTGTGAAGCAAGTGACATACTTGGTGCCATAATAGAGGAGGGGGGCGGGCTTATCCCTTCCAGTAAGTCCATCTCTGATACCTGAGTCAGCAAGCTGTTCTTTGGTTTCATCAGGAATATTAAAGGTGTATTCACATTAAACATTCACATTCACATTCAATTTCGTCTTTGTCACTAGTGATACACTTTCATACTTACAATTCTTATGATCCTTGTTTGCTCTTTTTCCTCTGAAGGCCTCCTGTGCTATCTTGTCTCTGTGTAAGAGTTTTTGTATACATGCATTAGAAGATACAGTGTCTCCTGAAAAGCTTGATAATCCAAACAGGGCTAGGATCCTGATACCTTTTCCCCCACTCTTTGAAAGCGGGACAGACAGACTGTGGTTTGCCAGAAACCATAGAGAAAAGCCTGCGGGAGAGCCAAGAACCAAGATTGGATTTCTTACCTCCCAAGTCAGTGCCCTAGGCACGAGTCCAGCCATCCTTTCTTGCTAATGTCTTGGCAGCTGGATTATAAACCTATCTTGTGAGTAATAAAATCAGTTAGTGATGATCGTCTGAAAAGCACAAACTCAGTAACACTGCAGATGTGCTAGGGAGCAGACTTATGTGGCCGAGAAGCTTGGCTGCATTACAGTCAAGGGTATAGGACTAAATATGACAGAGGGCATGCATACTTGGAAGTGCATTTCCACTCAGGCAATTTACTGTGTGGGTGGGAACTTTACACTAGCACTGTCCCCCTTTTCCCACTGTTCCTACGTGTTTTCAGGATGAGGGTCTAAAGACAGCATGTGAATTCAGCCACTTCGGTGCATTTCTTTCATCTGTCCTACATGCAATTACAGCTCCAAAGGTGGGGGAAAGCAAGACAAGGGTGTGAATATTCTGAGTCCATCTCAAAGAATTCTTGCTTAGGAATAAACTGCATTTCTCTTTTGAGCATCCTCCACGTATAGTCTTGAGGATGGGAAAAATTGGCAAGTAGCTGGCACATGAAGGAATGAAAGGAATCACAATTTAAAAGACATTGACAGACCTCTCAGCCAACTGAATCTCAGATCAGGAAAATAAGTCACAGTAGTCAGTTTTTTTAAAAGCTTATTAAGGATTAGGTATTCTTTGTGGCAACTGTATAGATTTTAGTTATGGGAGCAAGTCCAAAGCATGCTTTATAGGGTCCTTTGACYCTCCCTAATGTGTTTTTCTTTTTTCCCTTGAGGGAGAGGCCAGCAGCCAAAGTATATGCTTCTTGTCTTCAATCCATCTGAAGAATATGTGAGGAGGAATACCTGTTCTATTTTATTTCTGTTTTATGTCATCATGAAGGATAGATAGATTTGGATCACACCTGATTTTTGTAGTCATGGCTAAATAATAAACTAAAGCTTTCTGTATAACTAACATGAAATTTTGTCAGTTACTTCTACGTGGGGTGTTTAAGAAGACAAAGAAAGTAAGTCTGTTAATTCATTAACATGTAACTCTGTTAATACTTACTGAGGGAATTAAGGCTAAAGATTAATGTTACTCTGAACACGTGAAAAATCATAAGTAGTGGTACTAAAATAACCAGAGACTGGGARAATCTTTCAAGTAAAGCTGTATATACTGTGAGCAAAAAGCACAGCACATTTGTSTTTAGAGCAAATGATCCTCATTAGTATTGATCACTAATTCTTCATTTTCACCCTGTTCAGCAGTTTGGCATGCATATTAATGCACTGTCTCAGAACTGAATGAGCCTTGGGCAAAAGTAATGTTTTTCAGATGTTCGCTGTTYGATACCTAGCTTTCAGAGGTCTGAGACATATTACTGCGTACAGACAGATATTGGTAAAATTCCCAATAATTTCAGTGGGATACAAATGGACCCTTCCAATAGATGCATTTTAACCTAAATCCTACCAGGTCCTGCCTGCCTTTCCTGACATCATTCCTGCTGCAGGTGGGGAAGTTCTGGTTTATCTCCGCTGGGACAGTGGGCAGAACATACCCCATGGATTCGGTCTCCAGGCAGGGAACTGCCAAGAGGTTTGTCGTGGTTTAGCCCCAGCCAGCAACTAAACACCACGCAGCCGCTCGCACACCCCCCCACTTCGGTAGGATGGGGGAGAGGATCGGGAGGGCACACGAAGGAAAACCCGCGGGTTGAGATAAAAACAGTTTAATAATGGAAATAAAACAAAGTAGAACAGTGATAATAACAATGATAACAACAATAACAGAATATACAAAACAGGCGATACACAATGCAACTGCTCACCCCACGTGTTCCGCACCAAAACCCCGCGAACCGTGCGCTCCCCCCAAAGGGACCACCCCCCGGTTTTTAAGCTGGGCATGATGTCACATGGTATAGAATACCCCATTGGCCAGCTGGGTCAACCACCCCGGCTATGCTCCCCCCCASGTCCCCCTGCACCTTGAAGGGCGGGGGAGGCTGTCGGTGCACCCGGCAACGACCAAAGCATCMAWKGGSCMWYMAMMWTYCYTTCACCGCCAAACCCAAAACACAGCACCCCCTCCAGCTACAGGGTAGAGAGTTAACTCTGTCCCAGCCGGAACCAGGACAAGGTTCCAGTTTACCACATCAGCTCACTCGTAATGCTCATGGAGGAGGAGTAGATGGGAGTCACAGTGTGGTCAGATATAACTTCATTTCAGAAAACTTTACATTACTATCTGAATTATTTCCCAAATGTGATTCTGTATTTCTACATATCCCACATCCTCACAACGGATTATGTATCATGCTGAAAAAAACAAGGGGAGCAATAGAAACCTAAGAATTGTGGCTATAGTACAGTAGATGTTCARAACACATTAAAACCACCGTTGAAATCAGGCACTTAGGAGAAAATGCTAGATTTCAGATATCCTATGCAGCTTTAATTCAGTCTGCATGTCCCTATCTATTATATGTGCTGCCCAATTATATAACTCTACTCTATATTTTCCACTTGACTGCTATCTTAGTCAGTATTCAATTTTCCTTTTTCTTTACTGTTATTATTGCTGTGTGTGGGCCCATGTATTATTTACTCACCACTTGTCAAATTCTGTCTGAGGACAGAATTATTCATTGCTTTGACATGCGTTATGATACTATCTGCTTCACAGGTATTAATTTGTTCTTTTTCACAACAATCCTTTAAGATGAGAGAATATTACTATTGCTTTCTTTCAGAAGCAGGAATGAGGCACAGAAAGTTAAAGGTCAAAGTATCTATTTATTTTGGGTACCTAATATAAGACAGACAGGATTCTGCAATATTTAGCATCAAGTAGCATCCCAGCCAGACCACTTTCAGTATTATCTGGAAGTTCAGGTCTGAGTGCCTAACACTGCTGCAGACTAAGTCTTGACATTCTGGCTCAGACCTGCTGTAGTCTAACAAAGCGTGGGCCAATGGAGCCAGGTRTTTCTGCCAGCCTTTCTCCTCACATCCGGAGCTAATAACTGCAGGAGGTTGTATCTGGTAACACAAGGGATCAGTCCAGTCATAATGTAAATGCAGGCAATTAACTCCATATTAGTTTGTACAAAAGGCATAGCTGACATGTAGCAATCTCCTGTGGCAGCCGATTTAGAGGCAGAAAGATACCCCTTAATGAACACACCCACAACTGTGAGATGCTGACGTTAAGGGTAACAAGCTCTCGAAGACAAGTGGCAGCAGCTGCTGCATTTTGGAAACCCCTAATGCCTTTTGCATGTTCAAATGGGGCTGAATTTTGTATGTGGTCATGCATGTGATATGTAATTGGTGTGTAGCAAGCATCTGTTGTAACCACATCAGCTAGCTATCTAAATGTTTACTTCACACTTGGATAAGGATAAAAATAAGCCTAAAATATGTGAACATAGTGCTGGACATTTTAGATCAGGAAATTAAAATTATTATTGGAGTATGCAAGGTGACTTCAAAGACTAAAAAATTGAACATCTACTGAGAAGAAATATTAACTTTGAGTTTTTACATAATCAGAGTGTAGAACTGCAGCAGTAAAATAACSAAAAAACTCTTTTCCAGCTTGCAGAATAGTCTCATATAGTATAGTGTAGTATAGGAAGGATGCATTGTTGACTCTAGGAACAAGTAAAATAAGAAGAACAGGAAACTGAATTTGATCTCTCAAAATAGCAGAGTCCTCTTGCACCTTAGAGGATGATGCTTTTCTATGGTGCTAGGCTGGACCCAGGATTACAGAATTACCCGTTGTTTGTATGTTGTTCCCAAATCTCTATTGCTATGCAGTCTGTGCACGTTAGTCCTCCCAGAATTATGGTTTGTACAAGAGTTCATTACTATTGTTTGCTCACTGATTGCTAACGGCTTTCTGTGGCTTCCTATACCCAGGAAGAATGAAGCATGGCTTGGCAACTGAGGCCCTAATTCTTGTTCCTGAGCAGAAAAGGGGCCTCTCTACAAATTACACAGATTCAGGTGGGAGAACTAAATAAAAAACAACATACAAACTGTATCAGATTGGACCTTTACCTCCCAGGGAAGAACTAGACAGCATCGCCTCCTCCATTGGGTCATGTGCTTCACCCTAAAATGTTGTACATAAAAAACACAAAAACACTGCAAAAAAAAAAATCTAACATTGCACCAGTGGAAAAAAATGCCATAGGCTGTAAACCGCTGGTATGTGATTTAATAGTCTGTCATTGTTCTTAATCCTGTTATTGTTTTCTTTGCTATTTGTTTCCACAGCAAAATTCCAGCAGTGATAGAAAATGAGTAACACTGAGACAGAGTGGAGTCCATCTGAAACTGTCTGGTGGTTCTTTCTCTCCTAGATTGTTGCTAGAATAAGGTTTAATCCTGTGACCTTTACTTCTCCAATATCCCCACTGAATGCTATGGGAATAACAATGCGAGTAGGGAACTGGCACACTGGACAGACAATCACTCATTATTCAACATCCAGCTGCCTTCGGCTACTATCACTCAGTATATTTTGCTAAGTGAGAGCTTGCTTGTACACTAGTAATCAAATTTCCTTGGCTTTAGAACATTTCTCTCGATCCATTTTGTCTTTCACTCTCATTCTCTTCTTCTAACTTCCTTATCCATCCATCAGTCATCCTCCGTATAACCGAATATATTTTGAATTGAAACAAAATGCCAACAGCACTAACTCCTTTGACTGTATGTAAAATCCTCTGTGGTTTGTGGTTTATGGTTAACTCTTCTGAATGATCTTCCTGTGACTTTGTTCATCCCTAGCACAAAGAAGCCCCACCTCACTTTATAAATAACAGAGCCCATACTCTTTGGCCATCTGTGAGTAGCTTTGATCAGCCCCAAAAACCACTACAATCTATATGGAATAGCTAACACTCTTAAAAATGCCTGGTGAAGATCTGAATTAGTTTTTAAAACTTCTCTCCAAGAATAGGTAAGCACTTAAAAGCCCAGTATTACAAATATGACTACAGAACTATCCTATTAGCCTGCACAGACCTAATTTACCTACTCGGTACAGCAAAGATTAATATGGAAAAAAAGAGCTTCTACTGTGAAAATAAAACAGTTTCTATAAYATGAGAGTTAAATCTACCTATATAAACAGTATTGCTCTCTCATGATCTCACTACAAATATTTTACTTCTTGCACAACATGCTATCTATACATAAACCTTAGGACAATAAAGTTTAATTAAGGATCTTCTGACCTTCAGTAGAACAATATACAAGCAATAGATTTCACACAGCAATTCTGCTCTATATTATTATAAAAATAGCTGTATTCATAAATATTTGTTGGGAGGAAAGTATTGTAGTAATGGAAAGAAATAGCTACATTACCTACTAACCACGTATCTGGTCATATGTTATAAATGTTCACATGTACAGAGATCATTGCTTAGAGGGTATGGTAAAGACTAAGTGAGATTCTGACAGTATGTTATATGATACAATGACTTTTTTAAGAAGAAAAGCAAGTGTCCCATTATTTTTTCCCAACTTCTATGGCATGGAGTCTTTGCATATAGGCAAGTGTACAAAGCAGGCCAGAAAATATGTTTTCAGATTTTTGAAATACTAACATGAATGAACAGAAGCTTAAATAAGAGAGAGGAGAAGTAAGTTTTAATTTTCAGGCATAACACAATTAAAGCATTCACCACTCTTGTCTGTGGAATATCATAACTGTCCAAGTCTTGTAAATTAAGATTCACAGTAAACTTAATCTGTCATCTTAAAGAAAAGTCTGGCCAAGTGCTGCCTTCTCAGCCGAACCCGTACTATGAAACAACATGTAACTTCAGAAATAGTATGGATGATAATGTTAAAATTGAGGATGTAAACTCTGCACTGATATACGCTATGTGCAACTCCAATGAAGATAAAAGGATTATGTGGTTTATATACAAGAATTTGGTCCTCAGATTTAACTGAAAACTCTATCTACAAAAAAGGATTTCTAACATCAGATTTTACAACCTCTGCAGCCTTCCTGGCATTGCCAAAGTCAGGAAATTAAGACAATATGAAAATATTGTTCTAACTCCAACACTGAAGGAAATAACAATTCTGACATAGGAGCCAGATTTTGGTTGGCTTTCTGCATGTGGACAGGCAAGGGGAGGCAATATTTTTGCCAATGAATTATTGGCTTTGCTTCTAAGGCTCAAAACCTGGGGGAGAGGCTGGCTTTGTGATACAAATAGGTGGCCCATGGAATGGAAACATGGCTACCAATGAATTTCACATTATCCACTAAATCAGCATAGAAAGACAGTGTCAATCCCCTAAAATTGAGATTTTGGAGCAAGCCTTCCACTCTCATTACTGACCCACCCAGTCTCCAGCTGCTCCTTGTCAGTTAAAGGTGCTCATCATAGAAGTTAACTCCCAAGGTAGGTTGACATGGAACAGCACATGTATGTCATTCGAGAAAGGAATTGTTCACTAACCATAGCAAACTCTTCCTGTAAATCCTTCACAAATCACAGCAGTTGCTCTTTATGGACTTTCTGGATGAGGTGCTTCTACACTGGTATCAGTAGCGGGCCACCTTCCAGACCAGTATGTTGACTCTCAGCCTCAACGAGTTTTGGGYTGAGTGATCAGGGATTCTTTGCTTGGCCCTAGGGAACTAACCCACCTTGGTGATGCATGGTGGTGGGTGACTTTAGCATTATTTGGAAAAATTTTTATGGATTTTTGATGTTAAAGAAGAATCTCACTGGTTCCAGTTGTGCCTACAAGACACAGACACAAAGGAGGCAGGATGCAGCAATGCAGGATGCCTTAAATCAGTGGCTTCATTTAGCATCCAGTGCCAAAGTCGCAGACTTTCGCTAAAGCCACCGGCCACCTTCATATCAAGGCCCATTCAGCTGATATCTCATTGCTAGCAAATACTCAGAAAGTATTGCCCACAGCTCTAAAATTTCCTAAGTACATGGAAAAATGTATTCTACAATGTAGTTTTGGCTCTAGCACTCATGTCATAATACAATATTTTCGTGGTAGCTGAGCAACTAAGTGTGTTCAGTTATACCTTTAGTCCCTCCCAACACTTCAACATAGCGAAAATTTTAAATCTCAAAATTCCTTTAGTGAGTTCAATTATTTTCTTGCAAGTAATTATTTTGACAAATATATCGAGAGCATCAGTACATCATAGGTCTTCAATTCATTTTAGCCATTTAACTTGTCTTAACTTTGTTCTTAGAAAAAAATAAACAAAATGAGATCATGKTTTTTTTCTGCTAATTACAGATTAGCATGTTTTATGTGTAATTTAGGTCCCAGATTTTCTAGCCCTTGCCCCTAGGAGCCTTAGGGAGTACCTAATTTTAAACAGCAGAAATATTTCTACTCACAGAACTTTGTAGGTGAGATTTTCAGTACTTCTATTATTTTTACTAAAGTGGTCAACCTCAAAACATGCAAACCTGAAGATCTGATCCATGGAATAGATGTTTCACTTCCTAAATAAGCAAGTGAGCACTTGCTATGAAGTTTAAACAGATCCAAAATAAATACATCAGTCTTATTGTACACAACTGCCTTGAGTTATTCCTGTCAAGTCTCAAGTCAAGAATTCTGTGAGGCAGAGGAGGAGGAAAACTGAAAACTGGCATTCTTCTTGGAACACTAGTTAATTTTTAACTGCTGAAAAATAAGACTGTTTCTACAGCAAGAGTGCATTAGATCCTGCCTTTCAGCGGCAAAACAGAGCTTCCAAGCCCTTAGGCACATTATTCTCTTTTAATTGTTCATTTCCTCTCTACTGTTCTGTGTGCAAGAAGTGAACAGATTATTATCACTCCAAATAAAATACTGTAGGTTGCTTTCTATAGGACTTCCTCAAGAATTTGTGAGGCACAGATGCATTTGCCTAACATTGCATAACAGACATAAATATGTTTAGAAAACAAGCCATGTGAATAACAAAGCAAATACTTGTAAAGAGTTCCATGAAATCACTTTAAAGTAACTTTTATAGCAACTTGAAATTTTAAAATCATTATTATACAAGTTGCATTTTTATTCCTTCACTGTTCTGTAAAAATGTTGCTCCAACAGTGGCTGCTGTGGTCCTGTCATGCCCCATCCTCATTCTTCYATCATCTCAACATATCAAAAAAAGTCTTGTAATAGTGGATATAACAAGTCAAAATGATAGTCCTTTCCATGCTTTCTTACATAGCTTCCTAACAAATGAGCAAACACTTGATTCTCAGTGCAAAAGCCGAGATTAGTTTTCCACTTCTTAAGAGGCCCCTAAAATTAGGAAATCAAGTTTACAGTTACAAGTGAGCATCAATGCCCTGGAGAGATTTTCCAAGACGTTGGGCAGATCCAGCCTTTTCCAGGTTTTGAAGGACGTGACCCACGGACTGAAGCCTTCCTTCAGTTAAGCTGGCTGTGTAAGAACACAGCCTCTACAACTTGCAAGAAGTTGTTTTTTATAACACAGCATGAAGTCTTGCTGCAGAAAGAGTTATGTTGTGATTCACTGACCAATATAAATACCATGTGATTGGAATGAGACATTAATAAAAAAGGATCCCTCAATATTTCTTGAAAACAGAACACCTGGGATCTGCTGATTAGACACTTGCAGTAGTGATTACATTTTTGATTCCTTCAGAGCTTACATATATCCAGATCTAACAATCCAGCTAAAAGGGCAACTCATAGCTCTAAGAAGTAATGGACTCAAAGTGACACAAGTGGGAGACAATAATTTTCTCACTCTACAAAAATATTAAATAACATGTGGAAAATAGCTCTTTACCATCCARTTTCTGTAAGTGTCACCCCACATTCTGTTCTCAAATACATTTTATTTTACTGTCTAGCTCTTTGGTATCACCACAAAGCTTAAACTCCCATATTAGGTACAACAGAGCCAGCACAGCTAAAACCCACCAAGTCCTTCTCTTCCTTATGTTTCTTATGTATTGCCAAGTCTGAAGCGACTCTTTTGAATGACATGTGAAGTAGATCATGAGTGGCATTCTTGGGTGCTTTGGTAAAAGTAATTGCAGTGCTTTGCCTAAATTCATTTGGATAATTACATGGCTCTCATTTGAATTTAGCCTATTAGCTTTTGCTAGAAGAGTTCTTGTTCACTTCATCCTGCCAGCCTTTTAGTTTTTTTCCCCTTTCAGGAGTTACTGAATTTCAATGATAGTTGAAATACATACTTTTTTGGGGGGGAATCAAGCATGCAGAGAATTGCGACAGGGCAATCTATTATTTTAAAGTTGCGTCAAGCAGGATGCACCTGTATTTCTTTAAAGTTTGCATAAAAAATGTGTTATTCTCATGAGTTTGTGCACCTTACATTTTTGCAATATACAATACAGCTTTACCAGGATGCCTGCTTTCTGTATTTTCCATGAGTTCAATATGAATCAAACATTTATCCCCGCCCCCCAAGAAAAGACTGAGAAAGAAGCTTATATTAGCTTGAAAATAGCCTGTTGTAAGTTAAAATCTTGCGGTTTTCTTCCTTCTATTTGTCTTTCCATACAAGTATTTCACAGCCTGGTAGTGATAACCGGTATTAGCATGCAGCAGGCAGCTTGTGATTTTCTTTTCGCAGCTATTTTCTCCTCTCACCACAAGATGTCGGTGTGACCATTTATACTGGCACCGTGTTTCTCCCAGCCAACTGTTGCAAGTTGCCAATGGATCCCATTCTTTTCCTTTAAAATTCTGCAAAAGATATTGAGACCGTAAATATGTGCCATCAGCGAAAGAGAGCACGGACTGACAAGCGCAAGGCCACGATAACTAATGGCCTCACCTCAGTTTTGCAAAGAACAGCTCTGCGACACTTCCCATACCAGTCGGCGGTTTCTCAGCCGCTGCGCAGCACCAGGCGAGGCCTTCGTGCACATGGAAAAACAGGGAAAGAAAACCCGAGGCACTGAGCTGGCAGTTAAGGACATCGATCCTGCTCCTGCCGGATCTGCTCTGAAGGTTCAAAATGACCTCGGTAAACAATTGTTATTAAAATACGTTGCTCAACTGAAGCGTGCTATAGATATTTGAAAAGTATAGCAGCATAAGCATCAAAAGTTCCTCAGTGTTGCAGCACCGTGTCCATGTTCAAATTTGAAAGCCTGAAAATATATTCTAAATTGCTGGGATGTTTGCATTTCAAGGGTGTTTTCTTTTTCCAGTTGACGTATTCTCTGTGTTAGCAACAAAGAGATAAGAAAGATAGTGCAAATTCCTGAGACAACAGAGAGAAGAGGGGACTGGGACCATGGAGAAAGCAGGATGGGAGAGCAGAAAGAGGCTACACAGCTTCATTACCAAAATCTTTCCCATTCCTTGTCCTACAGAGTAGAAAGGAATCCTATTGTAGAGCTTTGTGTATGACATGAGTTTAAAGGATATTCAAAGCATCTTTCATGCTAGTTAGGCCAGACGGACGGTTCCAAGCATGTTTAACATAGCCATTTGAAAGACTAATGCAACTGTTTCTGGGAATAGATATAGCTGTCCCACAGTGAGCTGCACTGGGGTGGTGGTTCCTGTTTTCATTTAAACTGTAAGTATAGGCACATTTACCTTTTTCCAGAGAAGATGGGAATAATTAAAATAAAATAAGAATTAAAAGAATGCAGTATTCCTGCACAGCACATTTATGAACGAAGTGCAAAATTGAAGTAAAATAAGTCAGGCTATCATCACAGAATTCAGTAGGGACTGCAATAACTTTCAGCAATCTCTAAAAGCATAATATCACAACCAACCAGGCATACCGCTTCACTTCAGGGTTAAAGTTTCCTCATCGAGTGAATCATTGGCTAGCAAAACAGAAAACAGCTGCTGAACAGATAATGGGCAATGCTCCAGGATATTTTTATCACTATTTTAGCAAGCCATACATTCAGAATTGCATTGTTAAATGCTTTCTGGAGGACAGTTTGACAGGAGAAGAGCCGATAGTTAAATAAAGTAGCATAACTCTCCTTTCCCACAGTACTCAATTAAATGGTTGGCTGTTACTGTAAGTTATCTTGAACTTCTAATCTACCTTTGAAAATTTCCTTACCTTGTGATGCAGCCTTTATGAGTCTAAAATAAAATAGCAACCTTAGAACTTTAATTATAGATATGTCTGGTAATCCTGCTCTGCTATCGACTCAATACAGAAGTTCATTTCTGATAGCTATCGAAATCCAACTGCCTCTTTCTTCATGAGTCCATTAGCAACCAAAGATCCCATATAAGCTGACTTGCCATTTTCATGGTAATGGAAGATGTAAGGACAAGAGAGAGACAGAKCTCTGAACAACAATAGCCAAATAAGAAGGAATAAAAGTATCTCGTTTGATTATTTCTAGCATTAGCGCAACTGAGGGAAATAATAAACAGTTTTCACCATCAGTTGCCGTAATGCATTCTGCTTTACATTACCAAGCCCTGTTAGAGGCATTTTCTACCAAACATACTAAAATTTGGAAATGCTTTTCCATTTTCACTGCAGTTTCCTTTTAGGTCTTGTTAACGAAACTACCAACACTTGCAGGTATTATTTGCCCTGAGATCACAGAGTAGCAAGAAGATTACACCACAGAGAGCCTTTGAGGTCATCAGTCCTGCTCCCCAGACAGATGCAGTAGATGGGATCATAGATTCAAGCTGTTAAGCCCCAGAAGGTGAAGGTTACTGGGACAATGTGATAGCATTAAGGATTTGGAATTGTCTTTGCTGTTCTGCTGAGGAAAAATAACGCTGCTCTCTCCTTGGAAGCTGTGAAACATGAGCTTTCACTGCAATTCTGCCTGCGCTCTTGAGTCTGACTCCCTGACATGCTGGAGAAGGCTCTGCTGTGTTTGTAGCTCACTAAGATTGCAGACTCAGCCCTTCAGGCACCCCCTCTTTGGGCAGGGATGGTTACAGTTCCCTCCTCCCGCCAATAACATCGTTAACCATGCCTGTATTTCACCTATGCACAACGTCTGCAACAACGTCCAGTGCACTTGATAATTTTATAGTTCACCTAACCTGAAAGCTGCTCCGCTCCTACTGTCAAGCTAACTAAATCCTTCCCTCAGTAACTTTGTATTTCAGAAGAAATATAGAGTTTGTATCTACTGCCACATATCCCTTGGAAAAACAGAATCATTAAACTTCCATTTAAATCAAAGAATCTTTCACATTATTTGTCTGCTCATTATTCATAATGACGAACAGCACAATACTGCCATAATCAGAGATGCATTAAAATTTTGCTTTTACTACTTATGCATGAAAGCTGTGCATGTGTTGAAGCCACTCAAGACCCCAGCACTATAAATAGTGCTCTATTGTTAGTGGATAAAAGATGAAACAAGTCTCCTGGCACTGGAGCACAACATGCCCTATTAAATGTTAAGCTCTGCCTGTGCTAAAAGTGAAAGGCGACATCAACTGATAAACTAGTCTACGGGTAAGGCATACGACTGGGAAGAGTCTGCTTTGGCTCTGCAGCTTCCCCAAAGCGACACAGGAGCAGCAACTTACCTTTCTGCCTTAGCAATGGCAGAAGCTGTTATAAGACACTGGGTGGAAACTCCCGTACGCTACCAAGAGCAGTTTGCTGTCCAAGAGCTGGAAGCACACAAACTGGACCACTCTTTATATGCTTTGCCGGGCCCTTCTACAGCTGCACGGAGCAGTAGAAGGTGTATCACAGAAAGTACAGCTGGGGCTGGGAAGAGCGGCCAGGAGGAGGAAAACACACGCTTTCAGGTCTTGCTGGACGTTGTGCAGTTCCGCCCCGAAGATATCATTATTCAGACTTTCGAAGGCTGGCTCCTGATCAAAGCTCAGCACGGACCCAGGATGGACGAACACGGTTTTGTATCCAGAAGCTTTACCAGACAATACAAATTACCTAACGGAGTGGAGAACAAAGACTTGTCTGCGCTTTTTTGCCATGATGGCATTTTGGTTGTTGAAATGAAGAACTCAGTGGGAAAGAATTAGAACCTTGTCCATAGTTTATTGGTGAGATAAGATCATTCTTAATATAACAAAATAGTATCATTCAAGCAATGCTGTAGAGTGTAGTAAGCATGTGGCTGTATTTATATTACAGAAAAGGAAAATCTTTGTATATATTTTTCAGTATGCTGAGTTTATTGTTTGATGTGAAATGTTAGACTGCTTGCCTCCAGCTACTTATGTGTTGGAAAGCCACGCTTTTTGAACAGTAGAAAACTTAGGGTAGTCACAGCAAGAGAAAAAAAAATCTAATCARATAACATATTGAAAATAAAGCACATTTATGAGTTCAGTAGGAGGAGTTGTATTTCTAAGGAATAAGCATTTGTGATACATAGTCATAATCATTAAAGAAGCAACAAACAGGTGATAAGTCTTATGGATATTCAATTTACATACCAAAAAAATCTGTTCTCTAATTTTTGAGATTAAATCCTCCTTCCTTAGGCTCTGGAAAAGCACACAAACTGAAGGATACCATCAACGAAAAAGAAAACCTTTTTCCACAGTTCAAGCCTGTATACAAAAAAAACCTTGATAGATTACTTTTTAGAAGTGTGTTGCATCTTTGAAACTATAAGAAAAAAGTATAATCACTGGCTGTATTTGCTTGAAAACACAGTAAGTAGAAATGATACTTTCTGTCAAAGACAAATTAATTTGAAAGAAAACATTCAAAGACATTTAGAAAATTGGTTTTGTTTAACACATTCTGCTATGTATTAGCAACTGAAGAAAAAATATATTGCTTACAAATACTCAAAAGGATCAAATTCTTCCTTGTGAAGCCCTCGTAATAAAAAGGCATTGCTCTAGCACAGATGTCTTTATTCTTATGCATTTTAGGTAGTTGTCTTGTTCAATCTGATGAATATTTCATTCTTCGTGTTGCTTGACAGTTTAGGCTGAGATCCCACAACTGTGTCTTCGAGAGCAAATTTTTCTGCCTATGTATAGTCCCACTCTCCCTGTATGAATGTGGACTCTACATGAATCTAAGGGGTTCCTTACTACAGCCACAGGTTTAATTTCTTTTTCATTGCATGAGAGTGGTAGAAATTAAAAAGAAATCCACCCACTATATCTAGTATCTGGTCTTCTCAACATTAAAAAAAATAATGCTGTGAGTTTGTAAACACTCAAACATTTGATGAGATCTGCGGCTGCAAGTCAAACTGCCTCCTTTTATGTGTACTGGAGATGAGTATGACTGCTGTGCTATGAATAGTAAAGGAATGTGGAATGGAAAGTGCCAAGTTAAATACAGACTCTTTATGATAGCCATCTGCTATTTGGACAAATCAAAAACATATTCAAATGAAACTGAATACAAATATGATTTTAAGAATATGAGAAAAATCTGATGAACAAAACCCAGGCTTTTGCTGGCTGAAGCCAGAGGGTTCCTTTAGTTTAAAATTAAAGCCCTAAGCTTGTACATCTGCACATGTCCATTCATTAGAAAGATTCATGTCTTGGTTGTTTAGACTTGAAGATACTTGAAGAAAAGTGGGTAGTCCAATTCTTGCATTTTATTCATTATTTGTGCTAAAACTTACAAGGAATTTGTACAAGAAATGCAGAATAAGGTCTGAATTGTAAATTTCCATCATGTGCAATTATTTTATTTTTTGAATAGAGCAGAAGTCAAGAACCTAATGTTTTCTAACAAACCAAACCAAATATAAAACGTGTGTCCCTACATTTCCACTTAACCCACACTTTTCCCTCATATTGCCTGTGTTTAATTTGTGTATTGGTTTAAGATAATAAACGATCGTGCTAGAAAGTCAGATCTAGATTTTCAACACTTCTATGTCAAGAAGCTTCCTCAGCCAGGAATCTGATGGAAGATGTAACATGGCTTTAAAAAAATGAATTCTAGATACAGGTCTGGATTTAAACTTTACACTCCAACTTTATAAAAGCTCACAAGTTTAGACCCACGGTTTCCACATCACCTTACGGCCCAACTGTTGGGATAGAGTTCAGGATCACCAGTTAGTAACCTGCTTTGGTGATTTTTGTTTACAGAGGATGTTGTGAATTTGATCACTTAAAATTACAGGTTATTATAAAAATTATTCTAGCTATGATTGCAGTGATGGTATTCATAGCCCTGGAGTTGAAAAAGCAGTTATGAAAAAACATAACTGATTTAATTATTTCAAATTAGATCATGATTAAACTACTGGAAACTTGGCAAGGAATTAGACCAGACAGCCAAAATCATATCATCTGTTCTATATATGTTAATACCATGGTTACACACAGCCCTGCTTATGTACACAGGCCTGCCTCACAAAACTGGATGGAGAATTTGGCATTTGGCTGTTCTGTATCATACGTCTCTTCACTCCGTGCCCAGGTCTGGGCTTACTCACAACATCGTCAGTCAGAAACCACTGGAACATACTGACCCAAACATGGCAGGGACATACCCAGGCAGATTTTACCTTCTCTTGTACCCAGAGCTTTGCAAAAGTCTACGCTTTTGCTCCTTGGTGAATGCAAACTTGCCCTGGCCYAGCACCCGAGTGCTCGTGTAACAGGGACCACGCTGGAGTATGGACCTGCCACTGGATTCCTGCATTTTAGCACCAAAAACAATGCAGAGGAAAGTGCTTCTCTCCTTTTTTTAGTGGCAGTTTATTGAAAGCTCTTGCATGAATGATCTTGATGTGTTTACCAGAACAGCCTCAAAGTGCTTGGCAGAGCATTTCTGAATTGTCTGGAAAGAGCTGTTTTCACATATTGTATGTGATATTTTACTTCCGTAATCTGATTAGAACTGAATGTGAACGTCACGGAGAAAGTTGCTAATATTGCTCATGGGCAGCAGAATGAATTTTTCAACAGCAAAGGATTTCAGAACAGCTACAGCTTAAGACAGGTTTAAGACATGCTGATGTGGTTAAATTAAGAACCCTGATATTGGCTGCCTACAAAACCCTGGCCCAGAATAAACGATAAATGCTGCTGCAAGCCTTGCACAGCAAATGTTATGGAGCCTTCTCAGTTCCCATCAGTGAAGGATTACCTTCGTAATTGATCAGACTGCTCCTCCAAATGGATAAAGATGATTTCATGCATGAATCTAAGCACTGTGAAAAATGCTTTCACAGAAGAAAATGTCTCAATATCAGCACTGGTTTACAAAAGCAAGGTAATAAATGTAAGTTTCCACATGATCCCTGTGGGCAGAAAGCCCACAAATGCCTTGAACTTCTTGTCTTTTTATAGTTTCTGCTGTGTCCAGGGCATTTGAGATCTCTCTACACAATCTGATACTTGTGGTGCAGTGAACCGAGGCTGACACCCATCAGTCACTCAGTGGCGGCTCAGCTACAGCCCTGGGCATTGGAAAAGAGGAAAGGAATGGTGTATCATGGTGGTAACATTCCCTCTAAGCTGGGTAGGTCTTGTGCTCCTTACTTAGTTCATAGCCAGGAATCAAAATGTGCTTTTTCATCTGAGTAACGCTACAAGATTTGGCTTTTAATGGGAGTAGGAATATTTCTGAAAATATTGGGTGCACCTTCTCATATTTGAAAGAGACGCTGACCTCTGTCTTGCCGACTACCAGAGACAACAGCTGGCCCCAGTCATCCAGAGGACAGCATCTCAATGGCCCTACACTGTGAACGCAGGGGGTAAGTCTAAGGACTTAGACCTGTACTTTACATCGGAGCTACCTGAGCTGCCCCTACTCGTGCTAACTCTGGAGCCACAAGTACTATCCCTGTGTGCCAACTCAGGTCCAGAAAGCCCGGACTGTCTATTGCTGTGCTCAGGCTAAAAAATCATCACCTATTAAAAATACTTTCACAAAAGGAGAGACAGGAGAAACATGGCATTACAGCTCAGGACTCCCCGTCCAGGTCAGTGCTCGCTCTGGGGGGCTCGCTCTGGGGGTCTCGGCTCTCTGTGCCACGGCAGGCTGTAGCCTCACCACAAATCCCATCAATCTCCTTAAAAAGTAACTCTCTTTAGCCACATGGTAATACCGCTGATGCCAGCATTTCCAGGCGGAAGTATGTCTAGCAGCCGCTTGCACAAGCAGAACTGATGCAAGTAGAGAATCATTTACAGTTCCTTTCGTGCTCCTCAGTGTGTTTACTGTGCTTTGGGCTGACGCCGACCCCAGCGAGTACCCCTCTTCTGCTGATGAAGCGTGCCGCTCCCGAGCCCTGTAAGCTAATACAGAAGCAGCAGCAGGCAGGGCTGTGCACGGAGAGGAGACAGAAAACTGTAGGACCAGGGTGGGCCTCAACACGTAGCCAGCAAGGAAGCCCACCAAAGGTGTCTCAGGCAAGGATGTGGAGCAGGAAAAACACTCCACTTGGTTCAGAATATATACATATATATATATATATATATATATATATATATATATATATTGTCATGGTTTAACCTCAGCCAACAGCTAAGCTCCACGCAGCCGCTCGCTCACTCTCCCCCGGGTGGGATGGGGGAGAGAATCGGAAGGGTAAAAGTGAGAAAACTCGTGGGTTGAGATAAAGACAGTTTAACAGGGAAAGCAAAAGCCACACATGCAAGCAAAGCAAAACAAGGAATTCATTCACTCCTTCCCATSGGCAGGCAGGTGTTCAGCCATCCCCAGGAAAGCAGGGCTCCATCACGCRTAACGGTTACTTGGGAAGACAAACGCCATCACTCTGAACATCCCCCCTTCCTCCTTCTTCCCCCAGCTTTATACGCTGAACATGATGCCATATGGTATGGAATACCCCATTGGTCAGTTGGGGTCAGCTGTCCCGGCTGTGTCCCCTCCCAACCTCTTGTGCATCCCCAGACTACCCACTGGTGGGGGGGGGGTGAGGAGCAGAAAAGGCCTTGACTCTGTGTAAGCACTGCTCAGCAGTAATGAAAACATCCCTGTGTTATCAACACTGTTTTCAGCACAAATCCAAAACATAGCCCCATACTAGCTACTATGGAAAAAATTAATTCTATCCCAGTCAAAACCAGCACACATATATATAAAGATTTTAAGGCATAATATTTAAACCTCAGGAGGCTTAATTTAATTTAATTTAATACAAGAAATATTTAACTTTTCGATAAAATGAGGATTTTCAAGGGCTGAGAAAGACATTTCAAAATGACTTTAAGAACTTTAGGTTGTTAATAGAAAAGGAATACCATACATGGACTAAACCCTTGGTGTACTAAGATGAAAGAATTAGTCACCTACTATCTTCAGCTACATTTCTTTCCAATTGCACATCCTTTCAACTTTCCCATCCATTAATTGTACATTCCCATCATGTAAGCAGAGATACCATGGCAAAATCTCCAGAAGTTTCACTTGCTCTTAGCAGAGTTGGATGACATGGGGGTACAGTGTGAGTGCCCTATCTGAACTAGCCACCCCAAAATTCCTACAGTCAAGACCTCATCACCTTAAGCTGGTTTACTGATTCACTGTAAACTAGACAACATGTGCAGTCGGCCCTCTTGTTGGCTCTGCATGGAGTTGGTTTGATCCAGCAAGCCTTCCTCACTTGGGTGCCGCCGTGCAGCCTCCAGGGACGACTGGCATCTCGCTCCCTCCCACCACAGTACCGATGCAGCACAGAGCTCAGCTGGCTGCTCCTGCAGCTGATTCAGATGTCCAAACGGTACGATGTGAGTGGTTCACTGCGTGGGTGTGACTCCACACGAGAGGTAAGGTGGGATCAGAAGACGTTTTGGGTTCCAGTGGCAATAATTCCTTTATTATTAGTTCCACTCCTCATTTTCCAGGATGTCCCGCTCTCCTCTCAGCCTGGACACTGGAGTTAGCTGTTCCAGAGGCACCGCAGCAGTGCAGTGGTGTAGGAACTAAGAGCAGGCATTGCTTTTGTCTGTGAATGAGTTGATTTTGAGTTTGGATGTTGGGTTTAAATAAGTCCAAGTCTTAACTAAAAGCGATAGCATTACATCATAGCTATAATGAAAAATTAATGAAGGGAAATGATTTTCAGAGGGTGGTTTGACAATTAAAAACATAATTCTTGTACTCTGTCTTACAAGGCAGACAGAAACTCATGAGCAGTGGTGACAGCTGTATGCATTTTAATAGTATTTCAAGTATATTTTTTGTAACAATTATCCAAGTTCTGGTGTCACGATTAGTATGTGTCATACAAGATGCACCATAAATACAGTCTCTGCCTTAATGTACATTTGAAGCCTTAGGGCTTGATCCTGGAATGAAAGTGATAGGGGCTCAACGCAGATTAGGAGGCTCTGAGGCAAATACATGCAGAAATATGAACTCTCAGACTCATTCTATCATACTACCCATAGCAGTATTTATCAGTGATATCTAAGACCTTCTAGAAACTTCAGCCTGAAATGGTTACAATGTGGAGATAGTTAAGATTCCAGATTTATAGGTTTAAAGGTCAGAAGGATCAGTGATGATCCCCAGTGTGATCCCCTAAACAGAACCCAAATCATCTCACTTGTAAATTTCCTCATGAAGCCCATCATATGTTTGAAAAAGAACACGTATTTAAGATATCAAATATTTTTTTAAAGACTTCAGTTGATGGAAAACTCACCACACTCCTCCATAAATTGTTCGAGTGTTAATAATCACCACGGCCAACAAAAAGCAGGTATTCCCTAGCCCACTTAGATTTGCTCAGTGATACAAGTTTTACCCTAAAACTAAAAGTGATAGTCTGGACAGCTCTTGGGACAGTCTTTTTACTATCCTGATGTTGTGAGTTACAAAGATGGAAAAGTTTAACACCTGCTGCTAAACACCCTCTTCGGTTACTAATAGAACACAAAGGAATTCATCGACATGAAAAACTGTGAATATAATTTTTCCACATACGGAGCAGAAATATTTCTTKAATAACTTCGGATATATTTAATATCTCTCCTGTATCACCATTAGCAGTTTTGTCATCTTCATGCCATACTCATCTAAACTGTTGTTAGGATTTTGTTTCTTCCTGAATAAGACCTGCCTGTTGTCCCACTGGCCATATAATTTGTAATATACCTTTAGCTTTTTCTCATAACTTTGTTATGAGAAAAATTGGCAATTAGTATTGCTTGCTATCAAGTTCTTCATTTTTCCATTTCTACTTTCACTTGCCCTTATAATAATTCTGCTTATATGAATACAGTTCTGTATTTATGGGTAGCTAATAAAACACTCTTCTAAATGCATACAGAACGGCCACAGGCAGGTTCTGATACTGTTTCTCTTAGGAAATTACCGTCTCTTAACATTTTGCTAATGGTATAGGATGCCCGGTATGTCTCCAGCACTGAAATCCCTTCTAAAGCAAGGGTTTAACAAGGAAGTGACAGGCTGCACCGCCTGTGATAAGGAATTCATACCATTCACCTTCTCACCAATATGCAGCCCAAATCAAGCACAGCAGGAACCTTCTTCACCACCTCATCCTTTGCAGGCCTCTGTGTTTGCCAAAAGACCAGCAAAACCCAGAAGCTAAAACATTTACCTTAGAGTAACTTAATGCTGTTTTCGACCACCGAGCTTCACAGAACTCCTGATCTCTTGAGCTGACACAGACAACAGGAGCACTCCTTGATCATCCTTTCTGTACTCCATGTCCTGAAGCCACAACACAAGCTAAATTTTTCTCCTTGAAGATGACAGCAATCTCACTTATTCAGAATTTAATGTCACTGCCGCCTGCTAGCAGAATGCACTGTCTCAGCTTAAACACAAGCACTGAGAGAACGGAAGATAGTTTGATGGTCAAACTGCCATCAAAACCAGTCTATTGCCTAAGTTAGRGAGAACTTGTTCTGGTTTCCAGGCTGAGATTGAGAAGTCACTCTCATAAGGTTCCACAATGGACAGTAAAAACTCACAGACAGATAAAGTTGAGTTAAGGCTCAACCATCCTGATCCATTGACAGGTATAACCAAGGAGCTGCCAGTGACTAGTCCTTCACCCTGAGGCCAGCCTCTGCCAGCCACCTCTCTGCACAGGGCCCGAGCAACTTCAGGGTTGATGTGAACCTCTTCAGTCCAAAGGACCCAAGTCCCATGGATTTCTAGAACCCAGCAGCATTTATTTTCCCATGATAGACCCCTGTGGGGAATGGCCAGAGTTAACACAGGTACAGAACCAAGGAGGTCCTCTCTGTAATTTCTCTATCCTGGGCAAGGATAGATAAACCTGCGTGTGGGAAATGAATGAATGCTCAATCCTCCATTCTTGCTATACCATACTTTATTCATGCTATACAATGGGATTATTGCTGAGATGATTATTTTCATGCCACAGTTACATGGCCATAATGTTGGCCTCACCTGGATTTCCTTACCCGTTACCCACTTAGCTCACAGTCTAGCTTTTTATAAAATGCTTGTTATCCTGAAATGTATTGGATTGCAATATAGAAGACTGAGATTACTCCCCAAGKACTTGCGCAGCTTGGGCTAATGCAGAGCAGGCTCATGCATCCTGTTTTGCTGTGTCTCAGTCTTTACATTTAGGAGGTAAATCTGTGCGTATGCATGTCAAGGGACTGGCAGTCGACCCAGGCCCATTCGTCYGTAACCACGCAAAACTCTCAGCACCATCCAGCATGTCTGTCTAGCACATACCCCCACTGCCACAGCACGAAAGAACTGCATACGTAATGGATTTATCTTGACAGCATCCTTAGATGGTTATGAAACATTAGCTCTCAGACAAGGAATGGAGACAGACATGCATTCCAAGCAATATTAAATGGAGGGTTGAGAATTTCTGAGTAACAGCCATCTATTACACAGACTGGGGCTGAGATAGTTAACACGTAASACAAAGGTTAAACAAGAACCGCAGTGCTTCTGCTCAATTAACTCTAATTTTGCACAACGTAGTTTGAAAAAAATTATGCCATTTCTGCTTTATTTATGTTCCCACTTGAAAAATATTTTATTTTATCCTAAATTCCATTGCATCTTTTCCTAAATTCCATAGCACGCTATAAAGTCCATTTCTGATACCTGTTTTATGTTTTGAAGTATGATTCTACAAAACATTTAAAAGTTAGTCATATTCGATCTTCTGGAAGCTGAAAAAAAGAACCCTAGAATAACATATTTGTCGCATTTATTGCATTTTCTTCACTGCTTTGCTAGTTCAAAGTCTACTTGCTTTTAGACTGGCAACTTCAGTGTTTAAAATCATTTCGTGCCCTCTAGTGGCAGCCCTGCCAGGCACCCCGAACTGCTGCTCTGCGAGGACTGGGAATTGGACATTACAGTTACAGATGATGTAGAAGTGGAAGAAAAACAGTTTATTCCCCTTTAAAGTGAAATTTATTATCCAACTCTACAGTCTAAAAAAATTACAGTCATTTCTAGTTATGATGAGAAAACAAACCAAAATCCAGCAATAAACAAACTAGCAAAACAAAATCATCTAGAGATGCAACACAAATAGCAACAAAAARAAAAATCATATACTGAGTAAGCATTTGACTGAGTTTGCTCTTAAAAATTATGCTGATGAAAATTGACCTATTTGTAGCCATTTCCTTGCACAAAGCACTATTCAGTGTGTTTCCTACTAGGACATTGTTCAATATCCAGACACAGAGTTTTTCCAGGTATCGCCATAATGAAAAGGCTAAGTGCCACCAGAGCTTCATCTTCTCTCATGGAAAATCACTTTGCTTTTCTTAGTAAAGCAGCAAAGTGATAGCATAGAGGAAAATTAACAAAATAAAGAAGGAAAGATTTGGATGCTTCAAGGAAAAGTTACACAGGGGTCATACACACTTTTATTATTTTTTATTTCACAGCCTCTACTCATTCACTTTTTCCTAATTCAAGAGAGCCTAAAATACATACCTTTTCCCCAAAATGTTCCCAATTTTTTTATTTTAATCTTCTGCACCTGAGCAGAAAAATAAATCATGCTGCTTTCAAACAGCTCTTTCAGCATATATTCTCAGGGATCTTGAGATGCCTAACCCCAAATTAAAACAATGAGATATCCCATACCTACACATCAGTAGCCATTTGCCTTTAGTTTGGTTTTCAGTTTCACCCCCCAAATTACAAATCCACAGGAACACATGAAATAATAAACATTTTCACTGAATTATAGGTTATCAATCTCAATAGGATTGGAATAAAATTCGGCTCTGAAAATTCAACTGCCAATGAAGATAGTAGAAATTCCCCACCAAGCAAAGCGTTCAGATACATGCTTTGTGCAGCTAAAATGCTGTAAGTCAATATGTGCCGTTCTTATTTTGAAATCCTTGCCTCTGCTAGTGTGAACAACAATAAAAAAAGCTCAATCAATCCAGCTGCTTTACTTGGCACTGTAGATGGTTAGCAAGGGCCTAAGAAGCTGGCTTCTTCAAACCCTTTAAAAATCTTTTTTAGGGTGGCTTCTAATTTTGTAGGTTGATTTTCTTGAAAATAATTGCTGAGTTTTTTAAAATGTTAATTTTAACATCCACAACAGAGTGCCTGCACACAATGGTAATCAGAGTTGGCTCATTGGTGGGAGAAAGATGGAAAATGTCATTTACAACCTCGCTATTGTTCCAAAATCTCGTCGCAGTTTTGTCCACTAGAGAAAAAATATAACACACTTTTTCCTTTCATARTTTTGCCTTATTGATGGCATTAGTGCCTGAAAAAACATGATCCAATTTCATATAACTTAATTTTTGTTAAAATCTCAAGATAAAACTGGAAGATCTTAGAGAATAATTACTTGACTAGTTTACACTTATTTATTTAAGAAATACTATTCTCATTAGCTTTACAGATCTTATGCCTTCAAATTCTCCTGGAGCAGTTTTTGCACCTGTTGAACTTGACACCTTTGCTTGTGTCCATTTGAGATACAAATACTGAGCCAGTACTTACTAAGAAAACGTCGTATCTAATGCACTAAGGGGGGCAGGGGGAAGCAAGACAGCTGCCATCTCCACCACCTCCACCGCTGTACCCAGGGAAGTAAGGCAGGCGCCCAGCTCAATGTTGTCCCTTCGTTCTGCCCTGGCTGTGACAGCTGCAGCCTGACAGGCATCGGCAGGACCACTGGAGCAGCAAAATCCCATTCCTGAACTGGCTTTGCAGCTGCGCAAGGCATCTTGTTCGTCACTCCAGGTTGTTCAATGAAAGCAAATATTAAATGTGTCTATTTAAACAAATCAGTTACGTCAGCATCATTGCCAGTACTGATCACCTCATGTGAAAAAAAGACTGTTTCAGAGAAAACAACATTAATGGTTAAGGACATGGAAATTAAGATGAATAGCACTGAAAAGTTTGGGAAATTAGTTCAATCAGGTGCAGTAAGATATATATAAAACAGTAAGTGGTATAGGAAAGGCAGATCAGAACCTAATTTTATGTAGTTTAACCTCTGAGGATTCACATGAATGCAGAAGACTGCCCAGATCAATGTTAGGAGTACCTTTGGAAGGAATACAAAACCCCAATCACTTATCTTGATTTGCATTAGTCAGAATTTGGGGTGAAATCTAAGACCAAGGTGAAACTGATCCACATCTACCTCCTGTTGGGGTTTTAGTCCTTACTCCAGGCTGGCCATGTGGGTGGAGGGCACCACACTGGACCGTGGATCAGGTGCCATGGCAATCTCTGCATTTGTCAGGAGAAAACCACGTCTGCGTCGAAGGCAGACACTGACGGCACACCGGCCTCAGTGGCAGAACACTGGCAATCGCTAGCCTTGATGGAAAAAGAGCTTTGGCAGTTCTAAGAGCACTGACAGATGCTGATGCAGGACTTGAGGAGCTCCTCAGAGCCTGCTGCGGGGGGTAGTCATGASCAGGCCAGGTCAGGGTGCTTCCACTAGTACCAACTGAGCTAGTGCGGAAACCCAGAAGCCTGGATACAGAGTTGTCTGAAGTCAAGGTCTTCAGCTGCACCATCCTGGGCAGCTGCCAGCTCTCCCTCAGGAGGAGACTGATGCTTCTCGCTTTAGCACTGATGTTAATACTCAGACTTGCTCTCTGTAAACTTGCTGCTGCAGATTTAGTGCTTGGGTTTGGAGGTGGCGGCACAGGTGATGCAACATGAACGTGTTCCACTGGGCTGGCCTGCAAGGAGCTGGTTGTGTGGTGAACCATGTGGTTCTTTGGGCACTATTGGGATCGGCTAATTAAAACAGACTTCCAGAGTTGAGCAATAAAGGAATTTGGGGCTAAAATGCTAGGCTGTGGTGATCAAAAAATGTTAAGTGCACAAGCCAAGCAACAGTAATAGAAAAGTGCTGCGATAACATGTGCACTAACAATGGAAAAATGAAGGTCAGAAGAAAAAAGTAAACAAAAGCAAAACCCAGGTATCAAGCAGTAAAACCAGCAATGAAAGGAAGCAGTGGTTCTTGTAGCATTCCAGTGAATCGCCCCCAGATGAAGACAAATTATTTGTCACAAAGACCTTTGAGAAGCAGCATACGCTTTGAACTATGTCAGAGAAACGAGCAATAACTGAGTATCTGGCAGGATGCTGATGGGAAAGCATGAAGAACTGGGGACCAAACAGGCACATCTCCTCCAGAGAACTTCTAATTGTTCCTGAACAGGTAGAAATCTTGAGAGAAACTTGTATCCAGGGATCCAAAGAGAGCTAAAAGATCATTAGTGGGATGGGATCTATGTGATTAGACGGCACAGGACCACAGGAGTTACCAGGGGAAATCATCAGGGCAGGGAAAAAAGATCGGAGATGGGATTGAGGCTGTTCCACAGGAAACCAACATCAGCAGCATGACCACATCTTTCTAGCGGGCTAAAATACACATTATCCACAAGTAAAATGCACGCTTTCCTAACTCCAACCTTACTTTTCTTTGTCAGCAACAAGCAGCTGGAGGAGGACCTCCAGAAACAGTGCAACCCCCCCCCGTAGCGTCGGCGTGAGGCACCTCCTGCAGAGAAGCTGAAGCAGCGGCGGCATCAGTGCCTCCTGCTCACCACGCGGGCACCCCGGAAAGACACCCGCGCACCCGAGAAGGCCCGCAGGCTTCTCGGCCAAACCTGGGGAAGTGCTGAGACACCCCCGAGGGGGGCCGGGAGGAATCATTGTGTGTTTGGAAATCTGGTAGACTTGTCGGAAATCAGTCAACGGATTGAAAGAGGCTGAAGGTGCAGGTGTCACAACCTGTAAAACCTGGTTCGAAACACTCAAGCCGGGGCCCTTTGGAAGCGCCACCACGCCGCCACCCGGCCCCGCCCGGGGCCCCGCCGCGGCCCCGCGGCCGGCCGGACGCCAGGGGGCGGGCGGGGACGGGCCGGGGCGGGCCGGGCCCATCGATGGGGGCGGCCGCTCTGCGCTCGGCTCCTCCGCCCTGCCTCTCGGCTCTGGATTAGCGAAACTGGCGACGTGGGACGGTCGCCGGCCCGGCCCCCGCGCCCTGCCTCGCCCGCCGGGAGGGGTGAAGCCGGGACTGGGCAGCCGGCCGCGCCGCAGCGCAGCGCAGCGCAGCCCGGGGAGCCAGCCGCCGCAGCGTCCCCGCCGGCGGGACGCGGAGGCAGGAGGCAGCAGCGGCGCTCTCCTTGCCGCAGCCCCGCCGGCGCGGCGCGGTGAGGGGCGGCGGCACCGCGGCGGCGGGGAGCTCCCCCCGGGGGGCGGTCGGGAGGTTGGGCGGCGGGGCCATGGCGCTGCGGGCCCGGGCGCTGTACGACTTCAGGTCGGAGAACCCGGGGGAGATCTCGCTGCGGGAGCACGAGGTGCTGAGCCTCTGCAGCGAGCAGGACATCGAGGGCTGGCTGGAGGGCGTCAATAGCCGCGGCGACCGCGGCCTCTTCCCGGCCTCCTACGTGCAGGTGATCCGCGCCCCCGCCGCCGAGCCGCCGCCGCCCGCCCGCTACGCCAACCTCCCCGCCGGCGGCTTCGAGCCGCTGCCGCCCCCAGCCGCCTTCAAGCCGGCGGCGCAGCAGCCCCCGCCGGCGGCGGCGCCCGAGCCCTTCCCGCTGCCCCCCGCCGCCGCCGGGTACCCCTTCCCGCCGGCGCCCTACGGCGGCTCCTACCAGCCCAGCCAGGGCAGCGATGACGACTGGGACGACGACTGGGACGACAGCTCCACCGTGGCCGACGAGCCGGGCGCCCTGGGCAGCTCCTACACCGACTACGAGGCGGCGGGCAGCGGGGCCTCTGGCCGCTACCGCCTGTCCACCCGCTCCGAGCTCTCCCTGGGCTCCCGCGGCGGCGGCGGCGGCAGCCACCCGCCGGGCCACCCGCACCCGCCCGGCGGCAGCGGCGCCAAGAGCTCGGCCACGGTGAGCCGCAACCTCAACCGCTTCTCCACCTTCGTCAAGTCCGGCGGGGAGGCCTTCGTGCTGGGCGAGGCGTCGGGCTTCGTGAAGGACGGGGACAAGCTGTGCGTGGTGCTGGGCCCCCGGGGCCCCGAGTGGCAGGAGAACCCCTACCCCTTCCAGTGCTCCATCGAGGACCCCACGAAGCAGACCAAGTTCAAGGGCATGAAGAGCTACATCGCCTACAAGCTGGTGCCCAGCCACACCGGGCAGCAGGTGCACCGCCGCTACAAGCACTTTGACTGGCTCTACGGGCGCCTGGCTGAGAAGTTCCCTGTCATCTCTGTGCCCCACTTGCCGGAGAAGCAGGCCACCGGCCGCTTCGAGGAGGACTTCATCTCCAAGCGTCGCAAAGGCCTGGCCTGGTGGATGGACCACATGTGCAGCCACCCTGTGCTGGCTCAGTGCGATGCCTTCCAGCACTTCCTCACCTGTCCCAGCACGGATGAGAAGGCCTGGAAACAAGGCAAGCGCAAGGCTGAGAAGGATGAGATGGTGGGTGCCAACTTTTTCCTAACCATCAGTGTCCCTACGGGCCCTGGGGCCGGCCTGGACTTGCAGGAGGTGGAGAGCCAGGTGGATGGCTTCAAAGCCTTCACGAAGAAGATGGACGAGAGTGCCCTGCAGCTTAATCACACGGCCAACGAGTTTGCCCGCAAACAAGTCACTGGTTTCAAGAAGGAATACCAGAAGGTGGGGCACTCCTTTAAGTGCCTCAGTCAGGCATTTGAGCTGGACCAGCAGGCCTTTTCAGCTGGCCTCAACCAAGCCATAGCCTTCACTGCAGAAGCCTACGACGCCATCGGGGACCTCTTCGCAGATCAGCCCCGGCAGGACCTAGATCCTGTGATGGATTTGTTAGCRCTGTATCAGGGGCATTTGGCCAACTTTCCAGACATCATCCATGTCCAGAAAGGTAACACCCTTACATGTTTTCTGAAATGATGAAGTTTTATGTATCAGTGGTATGCACACAGATGTAGGGAGCAGGGGCTAAATTTGCCCTGCGTCTAGCTTGCTGGCCTTGGGTTAAACAGTTCCGTGTTTACTCAGGTAAACTGTTGCTAAGAATACAAAAAAAACCACATCAGTGACAACTTTCGTTCTGTGCCAAAGGTCTAGACACAGTTGGGAATTTTACTGATCAGAGGTTGCTGCGTTTGGCTGTGTATCTCTGAAAGAAACCACATCTGCCTATACTGCTGATACATTAAAGATTAATGGGCTTGTTTACAAACCCTGGAGATCAAGTGGTATGAAAACATCTATTGCTCTTTGATGTACGTTAGGTATCTTACATCTCTGATCTAGTAGATAATAAATGTGAACTAATCTGAAGATGCAGGTACTCCGATTTACCATCTTGTTTGAGGTGTGCATGGTGGTGTGTGCATTTTGCAGTGTCAGACAGTCAGATGAGATGTTTAAAGCTGCTGGCGTATCTCAGTTCGGCCATGCATTAAACTCTCTTAGTGCCTTTGTAAAAATAATGGTCTGCCATGGTGTTCTCCGTTGGAGTTGTTAATCCTTTGCCCTTATTATCATAAAAGGATGTTGCTTGCCTGTTATCCTTTCAGCATCTTTCTAGCTGAAACACGCTTCTGAGGTTCAGATTGCTGTTTGGTGCTTTGTGATCCATCAAAGAGGAAGAAACTCCAAAAATGAAAGAATCATCTCCTATGTGACTAGTGACACTTGTTCAGATAAATAGAAGTTTGTAGCACTATATATGTGTAGATGATTTCCCTGCTGTGAAATGAATGATATTCATATATTCTTCACCATTGTGAGAAGACTAGACTATCATCCATTCTTTTTGCTGTTATATTCCTTACCTGTAGAAAATCGGGGTGGGGGGTGGGGGGGTGGGGATTGGAGCCGTAAAAGAGATCAAGAAGACATCACATGCTCTGCAGAAGTGGATGTGTGTAASAGTTACCTGAGAAAATGCATGAGCTTTGTTGAAAATTATTTTGGAGATTAGTAAGTGGTGTTCTGCATCCCAAGAGGCAGAGCTTGAATCGTCAGTCACGGTGAATCAGTCTTTTGTGCCCTTATGTGACATTTCCAGGGTTTTTGCATCTGGAACAGTACCTTGAGTTTGACGATAAAAGGATTGGAAGAGTTTTTTCAACAGATCAGAAAGGCAGGCTTCCAGGAGGTATGCATTATTGCTGGGAAAATCTGAGGAAACAGAGTGGGTACAAAGTGCGCAATTTGTTGTTATTTGAGAAGGTAAGCTTTTCATAAAAATTGCATGCATCAAAGTCAGATTTCCATTCTCCTGTCGAATCTTGAAAATTGTGAGTGGAAACTTAAACAATCTTAATATTATTTTAAAGAGAAAAGGGAAGTGTGCAATCTAACCTTTGAGGARTTGTTCTGCTGGCTGCTGTGGCATTGTGTTCTGATAACAACTTTCAAGTATTTAAAATTTGGAGAGAAGGGTGGCCTTAGTAATGCCTCATCTTTGGGAGCAGAGCATTTTAAAGTCAGTTGTCAACTAATAATAGGATTATCTGTAAGCTTCTGGAAAAAAATAAAGGTAAAGATTTTTTATTAGATGGAAAATACCAGCAGATTATATGTACTATTTGAATAATATATCCTCAAGCTTTAAGGCTATATAGAGTTCTTCACTGCAGTATTTTTGGAGACAAGACTTTGAAGAGAAGATTGGGAATAATAAGATAGGTGCTTGACTCAACCCTGTTTCTTTTATAGGTCTGTTTGAATTTGCGTTTACTGGTTAGGTTTACGTTGCTGAACCAGGGAAAGTTCATCTAAACGAGCTTCCACTAGAGCAGTGCACGAGCATGACATATGTAGAGTTGATTTTGTGCCTGGAGCTAGCTGGAGAAACATACAGTCGGTCTGCATGCAGGTTTTAATGCTCCAGCACCTCTGGGCTGACACTGCTTTCAACACAGTATTATCCTTGRTACATACTTGCTGTCAGAAAATGGCATGGGCTTGAGAGGTTGGTCTCTTGAGTGTCCACGTTCATGATAGGAACAGGGTTAGAACCGGGTTACGTGTTTGTTGTTGTCGTTCCCGTTACAAAACAGGCAAACTGGAGGAAAACTGAGAGGAAGATGTTTTTTACCCCCAGTATATTGCTGTTTTATTACTCTTGTAACAAGGTATAACTTTTCAATTCCAAATTGTAAACTCCAGATGAAAATAAGAACTGTTTGGTGTTCTTGCAACATAAGAGCTGTCTTTTAAATTTACTATCTGGGATAGTTGCCCGTTTTGAGAATTATTACTGTCTGTATAGACTAAACAAATATCTGTTGGTGATAATAGATCATCTGAAAAATAGAGTTGACGTGTCTTTCCTCAAGTGTTTTATTTTCTAGTGTACAACTTCGTTGTGCAGTAAAATGACCCCAAAGTGCCTTTAGAAGTGGTAGAAATAGCAGCCTGATTGATGCATTGCTTACATGGCCATGCCTTTAAAAAGATGAACTCTGAAGTTAGGAGTACTTCTTTGTTTTCTACATAGTGCAAATATATTGTCCACTTGGGATAAAAAACAAGGCCTTTTCTAGGCTCCATTTCTGTATTCCCCTAGACCTGAAAAGGACCAAAAAATAAAGGCATGTTTTGTGCCCAAAACATGCCCATGTCTGTGGGTAGAATATTCAACTACATTGTCCTGATATGGGTTTGCTTTACTGCAGATAGTTGAACAGCTGCTGAATGTGATTTGGAAGTGCATTTTGTGGTATGGACTGAGAATTCTGGACCTCTGGGGTTTTTTAATCATTTCTGCAACTTCTGCAGGAAGAAGGACAGAGAATCTGTAAGTCAGAGGCAAAAAAATTCCCTCTGTTTGGGCTTTGTCTTTTCTCCTAGAATTATGAACTGAAGCTATGTAAGCCCCACTATTGCTTGGTCTGCTTATCAGCAGGAAAATGTGTTAACCTTTGTGCTTCTAAGTGCTCTGGGGTACACGTCTTACTGCTTCCTGTGCTGAGGACATCATACATGATCTAAAGTGTGCGGAAAGGGGTTGTCATTTTGGTCACTTGTGTACAATGTGAACCGATGGACTGTGGGAATATTTTCAAACTGTTTATTATCTTACTAATATTGTACATATTTTATGAAATGGCAATAGCTTCAATAGGACATTTTAAAAGATTCCTTTCCCTCTGCCTCCTTCATCTTGAGCACGCAGTGTTTAAGGACTTTTCTGTGAGGGAAGGAAGAATTAAAGTTCCTGCTCCAGAAGAGGCAGAGGAAGGATTTGAACTTCTCTGTCCCACATGTCAGTTGAGGACCAATTTGTCAGTGCTTCGTGAGAGACCTTACCTGGTTTTATGTGCGTTCCAGTCCAGGTCTGAAGGTTCATTGGATTGAGCCCTACAGCAAAGAACACGCTGAGTTGGAACGGCACGTTTCCATCTGGAAATGCTTCGTTTGAGAGTCCCAGTGAGTCTGGCACAGAGCATATCAGCCCCCAGGCATACATCCCTTACAAATGACTTGTTGTTTCATAGGTTTTATTTGGAAAACTAAGTGATTAGGAGAAAACGGGTACCTGTAGGGGTAGATGATGGCAGAGTGGTGTCTCGAGCATCAAAGCACCCAAGTACTTGTATGAATCTAGCCCTCAACCCCCCCATAGGTAAATGTTTCTAAAGCGCTTGCATGAAAGTATTCCTGTGCATACCTGTGTTTTTTGAGTGGAAGATCCAAATATGTTAGACAGATATACTTGTACTCAGTTTTCTTTAGCCTCTGGCAAAACATGTGTAGAAGAGGAATGTTAAGTTCAGTAGGCTTGAAAACTAAGCTGCACTTTTGTCATTTGTCTTTTGCAGAACTGGTGTATCTGTCAAGAAATACTAGATTCAGTTGCTTTAATTTTGAAAGCAGCCTGCCATCTTCGCTTGTAAAGGATAATGCCTTCTTTTCTGTGTTTTTAAGGTCTACTTGTGGAAATTCCCTAGGCATTCTTGGCAAAATAATTCCTAAATATTAATTGCTAGAGTTTCACTCAACTGATGAGATCTTCTGACTTCAATAATCTTCAACATAAATGCTCACTGCAGGCCCATGCAAGTCAGGTTCAGAAAATCTATGCGCATGTAAGAATTTGAGATAATGTATGCTAGTACTGTAGCTCATGCTTGTCTGGCATAGTTGCTTAGTGAGAGTAGAGAAGTTGCGGGTTTTTGGGTTTCTTTCTTTCAAATTTTGTTTGAGGAATTACTATAATTGGCCTTTTGTGATTCCTGAAAGTGGAAGAAATACTGACTAACTTGCTGTTTCATCTCTGCTTTCCAGATGTCTCCTTTCTCTTAACATTATGAAGTTAACGCTAGACAAACTTTTGGTTATGATTTTTGCAAAACAGATTTGAGAAAGTGGTCTAAATATCTTCTAAGAGGTAGTCAGCAATTCTGTTTCCGCTGCATGCCAAGATTTAAGAGAATTGTTTAAAAAAACATCTGAATGACCCTTCTGCTTCTTGATCACAGCTTGTGAAAAGTAAAATAAGGCAAATAGTCTTGTTTATCTGAAGCAAACTTAATTCTAAACATTGGCTTTAAAGAGTGTACCTGCTGTGTTTTTAGAATATCTTAAAGAATTATAGACAAAAAAACATTCCAGCTGGAAATGCATCAAAATTTCAAGCATCAAAAAACCCCAAGTAACACTGAAACCTGGAACTCTCTGTAACATTTTCAGCAATATTTTTTTTTTTGCAGGGGGAAGGAGGGGTATGTATCTTCACAAATAAATCAGACTGGTCAAAATTCACACCTAAGATTTTATATCACAATGTAAAAGCAGTGCTTTTTTCTCTTGCTTACTTTCTAACCTCTTAAATTTGTTGTGCAGACATGGTTTTTCCATCCCTGTTTTTCCTTTTATCCACCTTCTTTTTTTTTCCCCTCTGTCCCTCAGACACATACACTTTGCATGGGGTTCAACTCAGGTAGCTACTGGCTAAGAGCTAGGCATGTAATCCTAGCCAGATGACCCTTACAACAGTAAAAAGAGATGGGTACCTACATTTCATCTAATGACTTTGATGAGAAAGGATGGGTTGCTCCAGGATGACTTGTATTTTTTGCCCTGTCAGCCTCCCCATTGCTGTTACAGCGATGATGTAGCATTGTCTGCTTGCTGCTGAATCACCCAGTATTACCTCCCAGTATTTGAAGGTAACCTGAAGGGAACTGAGACCTTTAGATGGCTAAAATGTGAAAGAACCTTCACATTTGGGAACGGTATAAAATTATAGCTTCCTTGGTGTGTGTGAAATCAGAGGACAACAATAAACAAGACTAAAATCAAGCAATAGCCTTACTTGAAGAAGATTAAGTAGAAAGAGAAAAAAAGAGGACTACTACCTTGTCTGCCTAAAAGATGCATGTGTCTTTTTAAAGTTTGGTGGTTTTTTTTTTCTTTTCTACTCCCCCCGTAATCTCTTCTTACCTTAGCTTTCTAAGGGAGCAAAATTCGTGCAGTCATGATGGTTAGGTAGGTACACGTCACGGTTGGATAACTTATGGAGTCGTGATGAACTGATCTTAAAGGTCTCTTCCAACCTTAATGATTCTATGATGTCTCTCTCTCTCCTGTTACCTTTTGAAACCTGCTAGCCTGATAGCATACACATTTGATGACAAGGGAGATGTTTCATAGCTGATAAAACCCCAGTGATTTTTTTCAAAAACAGCTGGTAGCAGAGAAAGAGCATAACTGTTCTTCCCATGGAGGAGACTGCATGCGTTAATGCACACCAGAAAGTCTATCCAGGCTGCTCACTTAGTCCCAACAGGCTGGAGAGGTTTTGATCAGAGCTCACACCTGCAGTGGGTTTGACTGCAGGCAGTGCATTGTCACTTCTTGTGCTCTTACAGGCACTTGCTCACTGCAGGCTGTAAGGCCTTGACTACTGGGAAGACCTTGTGGGTAGCTAGAGAGTAGCAGGCCGGTGTAGATCTTGAAGAATTAAAAATTATTTTGTTGAAAGAGGAAGTAATTTTATTTCAAAGACTATGTAATACCTTTTCAGCTTAAAGCTTATAAAGAATCTAGATGGTTAGGTGGTTCTCTTGCAGCTCAGAGAATTCCAGGTCTTGCTAAAAGGACTTCCATCCAAACAGGGAAGACAAGAATTGGTAGACTGAAAACAGAAGGTAGCTTTCAGAGCTCTTCCAAGTCTTTGTAAGCACGTTATCAAAAACAAACAAGCTGGCTGATCTTTCTATTTTGCAAGTCACCTTTGAAACAGGGACATGTTTCAGCCTTTCCAGCATCTTTCTATTACTTCATTGTTAGACTTTGTTTGAACAGTTACAATGACAAGTTAATGTGTGCAGACTGTATAAACTCATCCACCTGGTGCCTTACTTTTTAAATTGCTTGGTTCAAATAGCACAGAATTTGAAAATTCTAATTAAAAAAAGGAAATCACATTTGGCTTAGCCAGCAAAACATGATTCTTATGAGACTAGAGTAAACACGTGGCAAATGCTTTCTACACAGTCTTGCTTATATCTTTTATGAAGGCCAGGAGGATTTAAGTAAAATTAAAAAAAACCCTAGTGAAAAGTACGTTTTAAATTTTGGAGTGGAATCTCATTAAATTGGTGATAGAATATATAGGTTTGACACAAACCTCACAGTTTGTTTAGTGGCTTTGGGTTGTTATTGTAGCAGAGCAGGAAGAAGTGATGGCTTCAGCCTTTGTTTTAGGTAGGTACACGTCACGGTTGGACAACTTATGTAATGAACTGATGAACTGAACTACCCTTTTTATGCCTACATGCAGTTCTTTCATGTGAAAAGCAGATTCATGCTATGATTGGAAGTTTACATTGCTTTTTTGTCCCATGGTAAAAAGCAACTCGCTATTCTCATTTTTTCAGGCTTACCATTTTGAATCTTTACATGCACAAATAGCTGTGCTGGCTAACTGGCAGTATACTGAAGAAAGAACCATTTTACCAAATATCATGATAATGACACTACATATTCAAGTTGCTTGCAATTTTGTGTAAGCTCAAACTCAAAGGGGCAGATCCCTTCCTCCTAAAAAGGCAGACAATTCTGTTCTGCCTTTATAAAACTATAATATTTTCTCTATATTATAATATGTACTGTATTAATGTATTAATTAATTTAATAAAGGTATATGTTTATAATTTTAAATTAACATAATACAGCAATATATGATGTATAGCATTTCTTATATATAATATTAATATAGCATTATATTATTATAATAATCTTCACATGTTCTGATTTTGTATTATATAATACATTTTAATTGGTTACATTAATGATGGTTTACCTTGCATATTTTTCCTGCAACTAGGAGTCTACTTTTTGTCCTTACAGAGATACTGCAGCATTAAGATTTCTAAGAGAGAGCATTTAAAATATACTAGGGAAAAAGTGGAGCAGCATCTGCATTTCATTTGGATCTTGACTCTCTTCATATGAGTTTGTTACTGTCTATGCATGTTGTATTTGCTCATCTTAGGACAGTAGTGGAGCTAAGCAGATGATGAAGGACAAGCAAACATCATAAATTGTGCTTGCTTTTTGCTTCCCTTCAGCCTTTACCAAGAACAATATCCAAAAGCAGGTCTTTCATAGCGCCTCAATAAAGAAGGGGTGTATGAGTCGGTGGAACCTGCATTTATACTTGCTTCTCTCAATAATGGTATATGGATATTGATATGCAGTATTACGTGTCTTCTCCTGTCCACCCACATCCCATGAATCTTAAGAAAATTTTGAAGAAGTTATCATTTGAGATAATGATGCTTACATCCATTTTGGCCGTGATTTATATTCGTCTTCTGTAGATCCAGAGGAGACATTTCTGCTCATATGCTGTTAAACAGTTTACTGAAGATGAATTTATATCACACATGCACAGCATCATTTCTGATTTAGGTTGTTGTCTTGAAGTCAGCATTATGAACAGGGCACTTACAAAAGCTGTTAAGAGTCTGTAGCATCATTCTAGCAGAAAAGTGCCTGTTCTTAGAATCCTAGTTGGGAGAAACTAGTGTTCAGCACCTTTGACTACTGAACTTTAATAGACCAACGTAAATTCTGAGAAAACAGAGATTTATCTTGAAAGCCTGTTTGATGCCTTGTTTAGATGTAAGCTAGTGAGAAGTATTTGAAATCACTGAAAGGCTTCATCTTGGTACTTTTGCAAATTGCGATCGCTTAAATTTTCAAGTGTGTCTACCCTGAAAAATGTGACTGGCTTTCTAATGGACAAATGTACCATGTTTCTAGTGGCCAGCCTAGTTTAAGTTTCATTCCTTTCTGTCCCCCCAGTCTGCAGTGTCAGCTGAAGCTACACCAAAGAACAACTCTTTAAATGGTACACGGGAATGCTGAAAAGTACGGACTGCCTTAGAATTGGGCAAAACCAGCATTACCTACTGTTTGCTTCTCAGGCTGTGGTGCAAAATGCTACGTTTGTGATAATGGACAGCAATATACCCAGTTTAACTGGATTTTAAGATCAAATTATCCCTTTTAGGTCTCCTTTCAGACATCACTGTAGGTAGTTGTAAAGTCAGAACTACTCGTGAACGCAGTTTAAATATGCTTTAGTGGCTGAAATAAGGTCATTTGTTTGCTTAAAACACTGTTTGTGTACAATACATCTGAAGAGACATTAGTTTTAAAGTCACTGCATTCAAGATTTGAATGGAAAACTTCCATCCGATTTTGCACAGTTTTTACATGCGGTTATCTGGCAGTATGGGCTTTTTTGTTTTGTTAACGGGGTTATGCGGGGCAGTAGGTGAAATAAACTGATGGTTCTGTAATGTTTCTTTCATTTATTTTGACATCTTGTTCTCACCTCTATTTTCAACTGTTTCAAGGACAAATTATGGCTTGTTGCTCGCATAGCAGTGTGGTGTAGCGTGGCCCAGCAAAACATTCATACTGGAGGTGCTGCACACCAAAGCTTGTAGATTGCGCTGGGAGACTCTGGAACTGAAATGCACATTGCCAATGTGATAATTTAAATATTTTTCAGTAGCATGAGCACTTTGGAGCCTCTGAACATGCACAGATATAGTTATAGTCCTTGTAGATCTGGATAAATAAATTGGCCGTGTATGCTCTTCCTATGTGTGTGTACACCAACTGGCAGATATATGCACAATGAGTCTAATCAGGTCTTAAATATCGCATTATTTAAAATTAAAAAGATTAGTTAGACATGTATAGTATCCATTAATCCTGGTAGTTCTTTAAAATTGAGTGACATTTGACGCTGTGCATTCTAACACCATTGTTAATCGGTTATACGTTAATTAAACCAATGTGTATGTTAAAACCACCGGATGAGAGTAGAGTTAATCAAGTTTCTGAAATCTCTAGCAAAGACTGTTTTATTTGTGCGTGATCTCTGAATTGCGTAGATTAGAAGGTGATTTCATTTTGAACTGAAGAATGCATCTCTGGGTGACAGCTTTCAATGAGCTTTGCAACAGGGTGACTGGAAGAACAAATAATTCTGTCTAATGTTAATAACCCTGCAGTCAGTCAATGTTAACCTAGATGTTAGCAGAGTACTGTGATTTGTCAGCCTAGATTTATAGGGTAGTATTATGTTATTCTGTGTTTTTTTGAGCAATGGGCAMTGAAATAACAAAAAATAAACCTCACTTTTTTAAACTATTTTTAGGCTGCAGATTCTAAAAGCATTGTAGCCATTTTCACGTATCTATACAAAAACTCCTTGTAATACTAAAGTAATTGTAATTCTATGTATTTTATTTTTATATTTCTAGCTTTCATTATGTAAGATAGAACGTCGTTAAAGTAGTTTTGCACCCCTAAGGAGAAGAATGTAATCTTTGAATTAGAAAGACTGGTTTTGAAAACTCTGTTGTGTTGGCACTTTCAGAAAGAGCAAATGACTTCATCATTTTGCCTTTGATGTTGGAGATCACTTGCTTTTTTCTGTTTCGAACTGTAAAACCAGATTTTAAAGTAGTAAGTTGTTCCTATGTTAATTACTGTAATGATACTTTTTCCCTGTGACATTTCTTTTATATGGTTGAGTCCCTACTGGAGAAGTCTTCTGGTTTTAATTTCAGGCAAATTTCTATTGTGCTGTTTTCCATTCTAAATCTTGGCCAGAAAATGTAAAGAATTTGCAGAATCTTAATGTAGGCTTCTTTTGTTAATCTGTGCTCAGAGCTTTCTTAAGCAAATAATCTGTCAATGTAGTAAAATCTCAGTTCTGCCACACACAATGTCATCGTTTCACTTTGAATTGAGAGAGGGAAGTTTGGGGGCTTTTTTTTGGAGTAGGATTTCATGTTATGTGTAATCTCCTGTGGTGCTTCTGCAACTTCCCTTGTGTTGGAGCTGATGATTGTGTAGCCCTGGGCTGAGCTGGATCACATAGCTAAACCATTGATAAAACTAAGCCACCGTCTCCCTTGCCTCCAGGCTAAATGCAGTTTTTTATTGGATTAGTCATTTGAGTCATCCCATAACAACATCTTTGCTGGATCTGGTGTCAGTGGAACGGCCATGTAGACAGGCTTGTTCTGGCAGCAGTCTGCTGGATTAAAGGTAATGTTGTTTCCTCCACAGTTGTTTCTTTCAGGAGGAGGGTAAATCAAAACTGTGCTACATGCACGTGGGCTACCCAGGGTTTGCCTTTTCAATCTTTAAGGAAAGAGCTGTTGTTAAATAACCTCACTGTTAGGTAAGGAAAAAGAAGACTTCTTTCTAGTTACATTTTCTGCTTTTGCATCGTTTGATGAAAGCAGCATYGTGAATATATTGTTTTCTCCCTTCCTTTTAGAGATGCTGTCTCATATTAGAATAGTGTCTTGTAATAAAAGTAAAGCAAAGGGAGGTGTTAGGCTAGTTCAAAGCTCTCCCTTCAATAGCATGCTTTGAAGGACACATCATGCCTGCTGTTAGACAGTTCAATATGATGGGCAGCTGAATGGCATGGAAATGTAAGTTGTTTTACTTTCTAGTAAGTAATGCACCAAATTTTATTTTGTAGGTTGCTGATAGTAGAAAGATGAAAAATCATTTATTGCACAGGTCATTTTATTTTCACAAGATTTCTGAGGTATAACTGCTGAGAGATTTTCTTTGTCAAAGTTGTGAGTTTCTTTGAAGATCACGGTATTTTCTGTGTCCCATCTGTCCTTCCCCGTGAGGGAGCCACCTCTCAGAGGAGCCTTCGGACTTCAGCACAAGGTCTTGCTGTCGCACCGAAGCCTGTTGGCCAGGGGACTTCTCAAAGGCGGTGGTCAAGAATATGATGCTCTTTGGTTTTGCCACAGTTACCACTGATGTCAAGGCCAGAACAATCATCCTTCTCAGGTTTTTCACCATTCTGCCATTTTTATGGCTGTTGTCCTTTTCAGTATCATTTACTAATAGCATCTAAAATAGAGTAAGTTCAGGTTTGTGGTTGGAGGCGTTGGCAGCCAGGTGCCCTGTTTCCATCCCTCGGRACGGTTACTGCTTCTCACCTGCGGCACGGCCGTGGCCCCGGCCGTCTGCTGGCCCGTGCTCGCCTCCCTCCTGGCAGTGCTGGAGCCAGCGGGGAGAGGCAGGGAGYCATCGTGTGAGGAGCAGCACCTACTGTTGAGCTGGCACCCAGCTCACTGCTTCACTCTCCCTCCCTCCCCCAGCTCCAGAAAATAATGTTCTTTGTAAGTATCAAGGGGAACCAAAGGACTAACTTTTTTGTCTCCCGTGTCTTCTTTCGGTCTCTTTGTGGTTGCTTAGCAGTAATTCTTTAACTCAAGGTATGAAGTAGAGTAACAAGAACATGGGTATTTGCTGAAAGAGTGTTGTACTAATCATAACTGACATACATGTAAACTGTTATTTCACTACTAGTGAAAGAAATCTATTTGCTCTGTTTTAGCATAATTCGTCACTGAAGTGAAAGAAGAATTTTAATAACTGCAGTGATAAAGGCATTACAATTATAGGATCTAAAAAATTAACTTGTTGGCTCCTACAGGCTGGGTGAGTTTTTAAGTTCTGTATTTTAGAATGAGATACTGAAGGCATTGATATACGGGTGACTTAATGGCTGATACRTGTTCCTGGGAGTGACTGTGAATTGCAGACCTCCCTGACTTCAACAGATACTTACCACTGCTTCAAGTGCTGTATTCTAGCAGTGTTGAGCTGATGCTTCTTTGTGTTTCATCCCATGTGCAGTATTACCTTATGCTGTTAAATCATTGCTGCTACAGCAATGATTTTTCAGAAATAGTGATACCATTATGAACAGTATCAGTAATTACTGTGTGTGTTTTTTAAGAACCAGGCAAGCCCAGCTGTGAAACAGATGTCCACTGTAGTAAGCACTGTGCAAATACAGAGCAAAAAGGACTCCCGCCCCGAAGGATTCACTTTCTCTAGGCTTGTCTTTATTTGGATTAGTAGCTTCAGACACAGCTGACGTTTCACTCCTGACTGCTGTATGCAGCACTCAAAAGCTGATGTTCGGGTACTTTGAGGAGAGGTGGAGATGGGGCAGTGGGAAGATGGTACACCTTTAGCAGTTGCTGCTCTTCTTTGGCTTCTGATTGCCTGGGCTGGCAGGTGCAGGGCAGACCTGGCTTCAAGGGAAACAAAGAAGTTGAGTGAAGAGCAGTCTTGATTGCAGTCTTCATGAGCTAAGTYGTAAAACTTTTGTCTTCTGGTCATGTTGCAGGCTGCAACTTGGACTTGTGTCRTGTACACTAAGCGTGAAGAACCAGCGTAGGGCTGGCTGCTGGTAGGCTGATCATACCATGCAGCTGGAGGGCTTGGAGACACATGTGCATGAGCGTGGGTTTACATGTATGTATGCATACTTACAGAGTGAGTACAATTTCAAGTATGGATTCAAACCCACCCTTGTCTCTTTGCACAATCTCAAAGCATTTATTAGTGTGATAAAACTGCACATGATGTGAAAATATATTGAGTACTCTCAGGTTCAGGAGTTCTTTTTTTTATTTAATTTTCCTGAATGTATTTGACTCTTCCTGCCTCATTGCAACCTCATGTTTGCATGGGCAGCTTACTGACTCAATACGCTTCTTTTTTTCCTGATAACTCCTCAGCACCCATTTAAGTTGCTGTTTGTATTGCATGTTTTACAGCTTGGAAATATTTATTTCTAGTAGGAATTTTACGCTGTCCCTGTCGTCTTGGCTGCTAGCACATTACTATAAATGTTCCTTGTTAAATGTGTTTATATCATCTTGKGTTGTCTAATCTCATACTTCAAAACAAGTACTGAAACCTGCAAGTTTCTCTTAAGCCCTTAGCAGCGTTCAGTGAGCACCACTGCCTGTTTAACATCAGGCTTTGGGCAATGAAAAACAGCATTCATATCTGCTTTTCCCCACCTTTAAGAACAGAAATAATGTAGCACAGCTTTTTGCAGCGTCTTTGATCCAGGCCCTCCTTGCTGTTTGAAAGCTAGTCACTGGAACATGGTCTCCTGACAGAGGGTCTTTTCATTGGACCAGAAACTTTAAATGCATGGGCAAGACTTTACAGAATCTGTAGAGCTGGAGCTAAAAAACCCCAAGAATTTATTTTTATGTATTCCATCCCTCTGGGAGCAGTGCATTGGTGGGTATTTATCCCAGACGTGTTCAGCAGGAGGTTTCCTTGAGCTAATATGCATTAGGAGGTGGCTCCTTCTGTTTCTTTTTCCTTAAATGCGTGTTAGCCTTTTCTAGGGCTGCCATAATTCTACTTTCGTTTTTTAAATGTCTTGCTTTTTTGGATTGTCCAAACCAATACTAGATGTTCACACATCATTAAATTCAGAAACCAGGAGATGTTTCTGCAGRTGTGCTTAGGCCAGAGGGGGCTTGCTCAGCCCCAACAGCCTGCAAGGGTGGCAGCGGGAGCTGGGAGGTGCTGGATTAGGTGCTGAGGGTGATGGATAGATTAGTGAGGATGGAGATGGGGGAGTTCATGGTGTGTGGCCTGGCGTGAGACRGGTTAGGAGTTGTGGGCTGGGAGGCATTAGAGGTTACCATGGGACGTGTCCCCTACTCGGGCACCTCTGAGCAAGACCCTTGTTTTCAAGCAGGGATGCGTACAAGGGGCTGCTCTCTGCTCCCCAGTTCCCTCACCGTGTCCTCCTCCCCGCTTTCACCATTAGAAACCTGCATGGATCATTGCACCCTTCAATGAATCTCTGCCCCAGCTCAGAGTTTTGCTCATGTAGATTCAAATACAAGGCCTGTAGGCTATGGAGAAGCGTTTGGAGAAAACTTGGGATGAAATGTGTTATGTTATTGTTAGTAAAGCTGCTTGCAAGCCATGCAAACTAACAGTGCTTTTTTCTAAGGTTTACAAAACTAAGTCTTGCAAACTTCAGTAGATGCTGAACAAATTAAAAATGACATTATAGAACAAATGATCGTTTGCTTCTTAAAATAAAGCTGTATTTCTGTGTGTTTGGGGAAGGTTCTTTGATTGTCCTAAAATAAGCTAAAATTTTCCCTCTATTAAGTTATTTTAAGATTGTTTCACTAGTAAATAAACACTTAATTTAGAGGCATTTAAACAAGCAAGTTTGTACTTAAGCATATGTGTAAGTTCTTGTCATACATTGCTGACCTCTGGTTGTAGTCTGCCTAGCTTTTAAAGGAAATTCCGCTGTAGAACCAGTATGAATCTATATGCATTAGGAGAGCAGTATTAATGGTTGCAAGTTTTCCACTCTGATTCCTTTCCCTAATTATAATTTTTTTTTTTTTATGGCAGAAAACATATAATGCATAATATGTCAAGTCTGGAGGAGTTTAGTGTTTGGTAATATATGGTTTTTATTGATGTAAAATAATTTGAAGATTATGCGTGCTCCAGAACTTAGTTATGTTTTCAGTTGCTGATGCTGTAAATTTCAGTATTTCTCTTCCACTTTGGTCATTCTAGAAATAACATCTAAAGCTGTTCCCCACATCACAACTGAAGAGTTGTCATGTTTATTTAACTAGCTCCATCTGGCTTCCAGTAAGTCCCAAATTTCAGTTTTTCACAGTCGTGCATGGATTCCTGCCATGCCCACAGAACGCWGAGAAAATTTCTGCTAAGCCTGGTTTTGTTTGTTGAAAGAAGCATCCTTTTTGCAGAAGAGGGGATTAAATATTTTTCAAATCGTGCCCTACCTCGCAGATTCCTCACTCCTTAGAGGAAAAAATACAGATCTTCTGGCACGGTCTCACTGCTGGCACCACTGCATGTGGAAAAGGCTTTTCGATGGTGTTTTTTTGGGCTAGGCTGGAGATGATGAGGTCAATCAGCTGAAGCAGCCAGTGCCAAGCTTTTAGCCACCACGCTGGCGGGCCGTGGGGGCCAGGCAGGTGGGGGGCCAGGCCCTGGCACCAGCTCGCAGCCCCCTGGGAGAGCCGTTGCCCGTGGCCTTCGGGCAGCTCTTTGGCGCGCCGGGTTCAGAGCCTGGCCTCTGCCACTCAAATACCAGCATCCTGGGCCATGCAGCCTGCGGTCTGTGCTTACCTTGTCAATAACCTCCCTGCCACAGTTTAAAAAAAGAAAAGGAAAATATTTCCTGTGGTCTTTCTGCAAGTGTGTCACACCAGAGGGGAATTTCTTATGCTCGTGATTGAGAGTTCATACCAGGGCTGCAGACAGCCTAAATGCAAATTAAGCAAAAAAATATGATTTTAAGAGTGGGGAAGTAGTGATAACAGAGGAAGTCTTTTCCGACTGTTTGCAATTAAAAACACCGCCCGCAACAGTTAACAAGTTGTTGTTACAAGCTGAATGGAGAAAAATCACGCATGCTTCCCTTTAGGAATTCCAGATTTTATTTATAATGCAAGGCACAATCCCCATTTCTTTTCAAAAATGCCACAAACAAAGTCTGCCAAATCATCTGATATTTTAACTTGCTTCTAGTAAGAGCATACCTTGACCCTCCTTTCTACCTGACTACCTGGTGAGGGGTTGGAGGTGGGCAGGGGATGAGCCGCAGCAGGCAGGGGAACGTGAGGAGTGCCTGAACGAAATGCGGCGAGCAGCAGCCGTGCTCCCCCGTTGCCTCACAACCCGCTGTGCGTGCAGCAGACCCAGGCGCCTCCGTACACGAGGCCATGTGCCAGATCCGAATTGCAGGGGTGTGCCAGGGCACCCGGGGAGGCACATTCGAAATGRCTTGTAAACAGGCACAGGAGAGAAAGGACGGAAGATAGTGTTACTGCTGATGAATGGCGTTTTTACTGTTTAATAGTGTTCACTACATGTGTGGATTCAGACTGACGAGAAGACAAACCTGCTCCCCCAGCAGATGGAGTGGGAGTTATCCCACTGGAATATACACGCGGAGAGGTTTCTCTGTTAGCTTGCTGGCTAGTGTGACTGTAGGGAGTACAGAAAAGCATCTCTTCACGGCAGTGTAAAGGGAGTCCTGTCAGTGAACTGTAGTCATGTGTACGGTAAGAAGTGTAATCTGAAAGGAAAGATTTCAGAGTTGAAGGAACAAGTTAACTTAAGCGTGATCATAAAGGATGTGAAAAATGTCCTATCACTAACATCTTGTGAGAAGGCAAAAGCTGTGTTGGTCTGATTGGTTTTAGTTATATGAATAAAATATATATGTTGTAATATTTAAGGCAAAGAAGTTGCTTTATGGAAAATTGAGTCCAATAAGATTAATGTCTTAAGACATATCTTGGTACTCTGTCATTGTATGAGTCTGCTTTGGGTAGGTCTGTTTTGGGTGATGTTTTGTTTTTGTAGGGTGTGTGTGCTTTAATTAGCTATTTGGGGAAGGAGGACTGTCAATTCTTTTGCTCTGTTTTTCTTCCAGCTCTACAAGACTGCATTAGGTCTATCTGGACGTCTGTGACTTTGAAATAAACTTTCAGATTCTCTACTACTCAATAATTAATTTTGGGGTATCTGTAGTTTAAAAGCAGAATGGTGTATTGGCAAGATTTTGTGTATTCTGTGTATTGTGTGGTCTCCTTTTGACGCTTCACAAAGATTGGGAAAAGTGATGTTTTACAAAGTCCAGTTTCTTAATGAGGTTACTTTTCTGGTGTTTATGTAGGCTTAAATTGATCAGACTAGTTTTCTAGTGCTTTTATTTTTTCCCCACTGCTGGTATATTTATCAATTATTCTCTGAAGGACACCATCTGATTTTTAAGATTGTGAAACAGGCATGTTTCACTAACTTTTGCAAGCTAGAGCATTAAAAAAGTGGGTTTTTTTAAACAAGATTCAGTGTTGTGTGGTTTTTTTATATGAAAAAGCTTTTATTTTATTCCTTTTCATTCATATATATATATATACGCACACATATAAATACATTTAGAATGAGCCTTATACAAATCCTTGTTGTAATTAAATCACTTGTTAAAGTACAGTAGTCAAGTCTGCATTGTCCTCACAGTTCAACTGGTTTTTTTTGTTCTTTACACAGGAGCCCTTACCAAAGTAAAGGAGAGTAAGCGGCATGTGGAAGAGGGGAAGATGGAGCTCCAAAAAGCTGAGGGCATTCAAGAACGCTGTAACATTATTTCTTTCGCGACCCTAGCAGAAATTAATCATTTCCACAAAATTCGTGTGAGGGACTTTAAATCACAGATGCAGCATTTCTTGCAACAGCAAATACTCTTTTTTCAAAAAGTGACGCAAAAGCTAGAAGAAGCTCTTCACAAGTATGACAGTGTTTAATCTCTGAACTTTGGTTTGTGGACTTCCCTTAGCRTGAAGGTGACCCAGGCGGCAGAGCAAATGCTGCTGCTGCTGAAGAACTGTTGCCAGTGGTAGATGGTGGTACAAGGATGGTTTTGTGTTCACCTGGAACTCCGGTTTAATCTCCAATTATGTAGGAAGGAAACAGTTACAGGGCTATGTAGTAGAAACAGTACCACGCATTGTAACTAAGTTATACTGTGTATGCCTACACTACCATTGTAACTTTTTTGAAATAATGAGTATACTATTTGCCTTATTGCTTTTTGAAATATGGTATTTTAGTGCATACTTTGTAGACCTCAAAACCCTTTGGGTCTTTAAGGAAGTTGGCTAGATAAAAGCCTGCTTCAGTTGCCTTTTTACTTTCCTAGATTTGGATTTCCTAAATTCAAACAACTCTCTGTTTACAGACTCCTACTAGAGCAGCTATGTGATTCTGTGCCTTTAGACTCTGTTTTTCCTTTTTTAGTAAGTCACATTTTTATGATTGAATGAATGAAGGGTTGATGCCTATGACAGGAACTGGTTATGAAACCTCACATTGACTGGAAAAARATCAGCTGCCATCCAGTTTGCACAACAAGTACTGTCTTACGACAARTGTTGGCTCAAAAAGGAGAACTTAAATCTATTCACACTTTCCCTGAAAATGGAGACTACTTGTTACATGTACTAGGATGTTAAGCACATATACGGAAATACACCAGTTAATTCCCTTTCTGAAATGAATAATACAGTGAGGTTTTTTTTTTTTAGTATACAGCATTACTGTGAGTAGAAATTTGAAGCGCTAGCCTAATAAAATTATGTATATCAAGGGGATATGAATGCAAGCTATGTGGCTGGAACATTTTTTTCAGTTTGAAATGATCTGCTCATTGTTCAGTTGCTGATTCAGTTTAACTTCAGACTGCATCTACATTGCCAGTTGTCTGAGTTGAAACTCCACTGTGATTCATTAGTTTACTAAGTTACGAATTTTCAGGGATGTTCAGTAATATAAATGGTCTGAAATAAGTCTTGGCTGAACTGACTTGGAAAACAGGTGGCATTTTTATGTTTGTAATACTCAAGAATTAACAATTGTCTTAATTTTTGTATAAATATTTTTGACAAGCAGGGTGCATTTATATATATGTAAACACTATCTTTTAAAGAGTTTTCTGGCTTATTTCCCTTGAATTAAGTCTGAAGTCTTTGTTTCTTACCTATTGGTTTCCTTCTTATAGGTCAGTATGAAAGAGGGTTTTTATTTATCCTATCTTTTTTCTCCTAAACAAAAATAACAAAACCTTCCAAGGAAGCAAAATGTTTACTTTTTTGTTTTTATTAAATTAATCAAAGATAGCTTAAACAAATGAAAGCCTGGAAAAGGAACTTAAGTACAAATCATTCCTCACCTATGCGGCAGAAATGTGCAGTTCTTTTGTTCGATCATGCCAGTTTCTGTAGCTTAACTCCACACCTCTGTTCTAGAGGAATGAATGTAAGAATGTAGTTTTGGTTTTAAGATTCATCCCCAAATGCTTGGAGACTGCTATTTTGCGCAAGTTGTGTTTGCAACTTGCACAACAAGTGCTTCTAGTACATACCCAAAGAAGTAAAATACAGAATAATGAAGAGGAAAAAAACAGTATTTGTAAAAGAAAGGACAATCAGTGAGGAAAGAATCCATTTCCAGGCTATTAAGAGAGTGCTGCAAACAACAAGTTTGACCATAAAATAAGGACCATAGTCATAGGGCTGACTTGCTCTTTATCTTCCTCATGGTGTCTTGTTCTACATTCAAAACTCACCACTTCCCYTAACAGCTCTTCCCAGCAGTACTCCAGCTTCCCATAGGTCGTTTAATTATGTGAGGTAGATATGAGCTAGGTTTGGGCTGAGTTCCATGGCTTATGTTTGCTTAAGCCAGATACTGTTTTATTAAATGTCTTTGCAGCAATCAGATCAGACTACAATCAAAATAATTCTATGTGGAGGTATTAAGACCTGTTCAGAAATGAACCTGATCTTGGTCCAGTTGAAGTATTCTAGGAGGTTAGTATTAATGACATGTACATGTCCAGGAGAAAATTAAGCTGTGATGTGTATACATACAACATTATCAGACAGGTACAGTTTTCCCAAATAAACTGTCATGGCCTTCACCTTACTTTCTCATCTGTGAATTTTTGGGGTGAGGGGAAAGTGGGTGTGCTAATTGGTTAAACTTGATGTACCAAAAAAGTTTGACTGGAATCCTGGRACTGAATTGTTGTGGCGTTTGGAAAGGTTCAAATCTGCATCTTCCTTTTTTCCTCACTCATTACAGAGTAGGAGTTAAACTGATGTAGGGAGCCTGAACTCCATTAATGCTTACTGTACTATGTGTGAACTACGGTTTTAATTTTATTTGGAACAAGTGTGACATTGACCACTCATGACTGATGGACTGCTGGATGGTGTGGTCTGAGATCCGAATGTACTCTGCAGTAAAGTGAATGTATATTGTGTGGGACTTTGGAAGCATCAAAGGAAATCTAACAATCCTTTTGAATAAATAAATGTGGAGGAAAGCAAATTAGCTCTATAGCATAATGTTAAATGCCTTTGCTTTATTCCATTCCTGTAATTTGTTGTTGATGCATCACAATTTTTGCATTGACAAGTAGTAAGTATCTGGGGGTTAGAGAGGTTGAATTGAAAGCTGCAAGAAGATCCATTGAGGTATTGGTTTCTGTTAAAGTGCCGAATCCAATGAAAACTGGAATGAACCCATCAGGGGAATATATCTACTTACAATCACCAGCAAATGGAGTGCGAATAATGTTTCTATTCAAATTGTAGGGTTTATATTTAGAAATTAACAACCTGCTAAAGTGATTAGATCAGTGTGTTTCCTAGCTCTTTTGATGTCTGATAGTTGCGGAGAAGACAGTTGCCTCTATTTATTACTTGTGTATGTTTTCTAGATTCTCTCTACCAGTTTCAGGGTCCAATGGCATGGCACGCTTGATTTAGAAGTGTTCTAAGAACCAGCTTAGAGAGATCAATAGCAAAATTGTGTGGTGATGAAACATTCAAGACAAGCACCAACAAAATCTGAAAAAAAATTCACAATGGAAGAATATGTTGCATATAAGATTGATATGTTTTTAGAAAATGTTAGCCAACTGCCTACACTGAAAATATCTACATTATTTGGTGAGGCACAGGTATCTTTTTGGTGAATTACAGGACCCTCTTTGCAGTACCTTATTATTTTGCCGGACCTTCACTATGTCAGCTAACATCTTCCATGCTGGTTGTCTGCTCCAGCCTGAGTTCTTCTGGGAAACTTAAATGAAAGTTGTTCAGCTATTTCTCAGAAGGAGATCATAAAAAAATTTTTTTCCTCTTGAATTATCTCAACAGTTTGGCTGGAAAGCTTTAGTTCTTTTATATTTTGAACAAGGACTTAAAATGTGGCAGACTTGTTACCTTTTGCGTCCTTAGATATGCCTGCTGCACTGCCTGTGAAAATTTGTCCAAATATTTCCAAGTTAAACTAAGGTTTCTCCAGGCCCTGCTGTGCTCAAGTTTGACAGATCAGTTTTCTGTAGCTCCCCTTTGCTCCAAGCAATCTTGGTTCTAACCTCGGTCAGCAGCGGCTGAGACTTTCTCTGTAATTGTTTTTCCCTTAATCCGGAAGGTGCTGAACCTCCCAGACCAGAAGCTGAGTGAAGAAGCTGTCGGTAGGTCCTGGCGTGGCTGCTCTTTGAGCCTGGCCACGGGAGGAGAGAAGCAGCAGCCTGGAACACAAGTTTGAAGTTGGGCCTGGCAGCTACAGCAAGGTGGAGGTTGGAGATGGTCGGGGACAAACACATGGGGACAAACAGCAGAAAAGGGCAAGGACAGAAAGCCCTGTGACTACAAAAGCCTGTTCTTCCAGTCCCTGGTTATACCTTGGGCTTCCAAAGTGTCYGTGCCCTTTTGCTGTTACTAAATAGCCATAATGAGCAGGCACAAAATGGGCAACTTCAGTTCTTTTGATGGTGAGGACAGCAACATTTTGTTTCTCTCATTAGAAATTACTTCCTTTGCTCGATGGTCAAAGGTCTGATATGGCAGTTGAAAAGTTTAACTCTGTTGATGAACTGTAGATTTCGGGGCTGAAGGAGATGCCCTAATGCAGGCTCTCTGAGGCAGCACTGTGGGTGTTGGTATGGCTCCATATGTTCTATTATCTGTTTTTTTCTTGGGGAGGGAAGAGGGAATCAATTTAGGAAGTTGCACACAACAAAAAAAAATGTATTAAAGAATGCTAAGATTGATCGTTCATTAAAAAGAAAAGGAAATTACAGAATTAAAAGTTGCCTGTGTAACTAATATATCAAGGCACATTATGATACACGGTCACCTAACTGTTTTTCCACCACTTCGCTGCCTGATTCAGTGCACAGGATATACAGCTGTCTCCTAGTCAACTACGGTCTTTCAGGGCGGGTGTCGTCTGTACAATCCTTACTTCTCTTGCAGCACCTGTACTCTGCACAGCAAGAAAGAAAGGCAGCGTGAAGATCAAGTAAGGGTCTCCCTCCACCTGCAGAGTGGTGCTCAGAGAACTCAACTCCGTCCCTGCCTGTACCCCAAGTTCTTCTATGCAATATAAGCCACACAAAATAAGTAATTTGTATGAAGGGTGTGCTCTCCATTTTGTGTAGGCTTGAGTTTAAACCCAGGACTTATTCTGAAAAAAGTGCTGGGCATTCATAGTTTTCACTGAATGGACATTCTGCTTTGAATAGAGAAAATGCTACAAAATGCAAAGTCCTCTGGAAAAAAATGATCAGGGATTCATTTCTTTAAGTAGACCACCACAAATTAGAGGATACTGGTAATCTATCAGCTGCAAAAGGGGAATAATAAACCCAGCTCATTTTGCTGGAATGTTGCAGATATAAACTCCTTGAAATAAATAGAGTTTTCAGACGTTGGTTTATTAAGTTTTAAAAAGATAACTCAAACCCTCCTAAGGAAATTAATACTTAGTCTTCAGAATGAGGTGTGAATATTATTTGGGAAACAAGGGATGGGGCCATGTGTAGAGCAGCGAGGTAAAATAAGCCTCTAGAGTAATCTCAGTCAGGTGCTGTTCATTCAGTGAACAGAATGAGAAAGGCCTTCCCAGAAGAATCATATGTGATTGTGTCATTGGAGCCTATTTTTGATGCATATTCACAGGGAAGATGCATTAGCCACATGGGTTACCTTACTTCTGGCATTTCCTAGTTTTGAGATGCTGCTTTTGTAATTTCAGTAATTTCTCAGTGTAACACAGTGCAGTACATGCTATACATAGAAACATAAATTGTGTAATACATACAAGTAATGTAACTTCAGTATACTTCAGACTCATGCAGTTAGCAGCAGAGTTCAGGCATGCACTGAGTTAATTTCAATACATATTACTTTCAGATAGAGTAAAACTCTTAATTTTCTAAAGTTAAAAGGCGTCTCCCATACCAACTGTCTGACAGACTTGCCGCTTGGCAACTGCATTTAAAACTAAGCACTTAATTTGGTTCCACTTTGAAATCAAGGGGATTTTTTTTTGCTTGACTCTACTGTATCAGGCTCTGCAAGTCAAAATTACATCCCTCCATCAATCCAGTGGCATTCAGTCCAGAGTATTGCCCTCCTTTGCTGATGTACAACTGAATCTAACCTACAGAATTTTGAAGTTGCCTGTCAAAAAGCTCTTTCCTGTAATTTTAATAAAAATCCACTCCTCCTGTTTTAGGGAATATGACATTRTCATTTGAAATAAAGAATTGGAAGGAACATGTGTGTTTTTACTGGTTTTAGTTTTAAAAGGCATTTCCAAGGAGGGTGAAAATATTCTGTGAGAAGATAAAATCAGAAATGTTTAATTCCGTCTTTTTTCTTTTTTGATCCCTATAGTTGACAGTGACAGCTAAGTTTTTATTGACAATGCTGCACATGAGGAGCATAGCATAAACACACACAAAAAATAAAGAGCTAGGTGAGGGAGTACAAAGTTTTATTTGTAGTGAGTTAGGGTGGCTGTATTTCTCACAGTTGGTACTGATTCACCCCATGCTATTTTTTAAGATTTTCCTTTTGGAAAAAAAGCGAGAGTCAGTTCTTTCATTAAAAATGAACATCTTGTTTACTTGCATCCTTGTTCAGGATCTGTGAGAAAACTGTATCAGAGGGAAAGTCCCTGCTGTTAAGAGTGTTGTGTACCAGTTCCATGTTGTGCCCATGTGTAGCTACAGTGTAGAAACACAGTCTGTCCACTAGATTCACGCAAACAAGACTGACTGTGCTAATAAAGGATTGCTAGACCGTAAGGAAAGTCTTTCTACTCAAGCTCAATTGCCTTCTTCAGCAGAGTCTTTATTTTCAAAAATTTAGCGTATGCAGTTTCTWTTATTTTTTCTTTTCCCCTTCCCACTGTCTCCCTGGGACTTACTTGTGAATAAGCACAGGCAGTTGCTCTCAGACAGCTTGGGCTGTTCCATCAGCAACATCCATTCACAAGCTGTGTGCTGAAAGGCAGCTGAATCTCTGCTTTAAGGTAAACAATGTGTCAGGGTGCCTTTAAGCTGAATTTTGAGTGGCATGAAAATCAGATGGAAAATTGAAGTTGTGGTGATACACGTTAAACCCTGGATAAAAATGTGGCTGATGCATCACCCTGCAGAGGTGAGCAGCTGGAGCTGTTATCCCAGTCTGCCTGTCTTTTCCTCCAGAAAAGGTTGTAAGCAATGACACTTGAGTCTTGCAGTGTCTCAAATAGGTAATTTTCCAGGCTTAGGTGTCCATACGCCTGCAGCACCCACAGTGATGAAGTGTGCCGTAGTTCAACAACTGATTGCTCACACTTTGAACCATAGTTAAGGAATGTGTTTGGCCAAAAGAGTTGAACAATATGCATCCCCATGCCTGGGGGTGGGGAGGAAAGAAATGTAACTGCTCACAGTAGTAACCAGGTAAAGGGCAGACTCTGCACCTTGGAGCATTGCTCAGTGTACCAATGTGGTGAGAAAAGCCTGTCTGGAACTCGTTAAGGCAGGTGGACAGGAAGGAAGGAGGAAGCAATTGTCTCTTTCCTCGGAGTCCAAGTGCAGACTGGGGAGCTGTGTGTTGACACCCAGAGAAGGAAGCTGGAGGATGCTGCAGGTTTCCCTCTGGACCACTCTGAGATCAAGAGTGCCCATCCAAAGGATGACGTATCCCACAGAAGGCAGTTGTGGCCACTTTCTCTTTAAAATCCATTATTGCTTAGTGTAAAATACAGGAGCAGCCCTGGCAGGAGGAACCTCTGGCAGTAAATGCCTCAAAGCAATGGGCTTCAAGGTCATCTCACAACCTCCCTTGGCATTCTTCTGCACTTGGAGACAATGAGAGAAGGAGGAGCCTTAGCTCACACCTATCACAGATGCTTGCTCCTGGGATATATGCGCCTGGACCTCGGAGGCCAAAGGAGGTGTGATTCCCCACCATGTGGGTGAAGCTGCTTCACTGTTAGCCAGTGCAGTGTGCAGGAGGTGGTGGCGGTCCCACCAGCATCTGCTAGGGCTGAGCTTCACCCTGTTCTTCAAAAGGACACACTGAAGGTGCCCACCTGCCAAAGAGGACTCTGGGCTGTAGGTCCCCAGGTTATAAAAACATTCATCTGAAGCTGTGTAGGAAGGACCTAGGATCCCAAGGGGGTTGTGCTGCCCATGACCCCAGGGCTCATTCCTTCACTGGCTGCTTCTAGATGTCCTTTTGCTTGTCTTTCTGGGAACTGTGTATGCAAACTGTGCAGGGAGCCAAGTCACCCAACGCAGAGGTCCCCTCTGCGAGCCGGGCACCTTAAGCTAGGCTTACAGGATCTGCATACCTTGTAGGCTCTAGCCTTAAACAGTTGTCTACTTGGAGAGTCAGGAAAATTTGTCCAAATTAGCTTAAAGTAGATTAGCTAAACCATGTTAAAGCCTTGCGTACATGTACTCATTCATGATTCATGTTATTTCTATTTAGCTTAATTTACCCAGCTAATGAATTAAAGCAAATCARATTAAGTTTACTCTAATTCTGAACAAGAATGCCCAGTGTTCATATAGGGAGTTATGCAGCTCTAATAACCTAAATTCCCATACCTAGCTGACACATGAAAACTAGTCTGAAAATTCCTGCACAGAAAAGTCCCAAAATAGTTTGCTATATATTCTGGGATTTATACAAAACCTGAACACCTTTTCTCGCTCTTAACATGTTTTCTAAACTTAGATTTAGAGGCTAACATTGCTCTGGTCCAGGTCAGATTCCCAATAGGAGCTGTAGCTGCATATCTACAGGAATCCCAAAAGCAGAAAAGGCAAAGGGAGAAAAAAATGTAGCTATCACTCAGTACATGCTCTTCAAGCCTTCATGGTCCTCAGCGTTACTGCAAATACACTACCTCATGTGTGAGGCATGACGTGCCTTCTGCCCTCCCCACTGTACCATACCATACTTCTGCTAACAACCCTCCGCTGAACCGCATTCCCACAGAGCAGCCACCATCCCCACTGCCTGGAGGAGGAACAAGGCTAACAAAGAAAAACAAGYAAAAATGGGCTGGTAGAATTAAGCTGGCACGTAGGGTCTGTGATCTGTAGCAATWGGCAAAGTTAGCTATGTGTTTGTGGGTAGTGGTGACTCAACTGTTTCCTTATTATTGGTGTGTCAGGCATGTTCTGTCTGAAGCAAATGTGTTTTCGTATAAATTTACCATACATCTATCTTTTGTACATTCACTTTTTACTCCAGTTTGGCAGGCTGCATTCTTAGAACTGGCATTAATGTTCATGAAATCTTTTTTCAAGATTTTACCTGTCGGATACTTTTTCGTCTCTTGTGAATAGCTGTCACTGAGATATTGTTTCAGCGGTGAATTTGAAGTCTTTCTTGGCTCATTTTTAATTCCTGCTCAAAGGTTTGCGATTTGAAAGTAGTCTGACAACGAGCAGAACCTAATCTCTATCAGAAAGAAGGGACATAATCTGGTTGGTTTTTTTTTCCCTAAACACCAAGCAGCTCAGAGCAGAGGTGTGTCCCAGATTGCAGTGAAGCCAATATACAGGCTGCTGCAGTGACCTGCAGAACAAGAATGTTTGGGACTTCATTCAAGGAGGCACTTAGGCACCTAATTCCCAAATTATGTGCTTAAAATACCTTCATCATCCACCGCTCAATCGTGGAAGCAACTAAATCCTTAACCACCTACACTTTCAGGTTTACGTTCTTGGGGCTGTTTCAGGTGCATTTTGCACCTCCCTCAAGGTTGCTCAGGTCTTTGTAGGTTCAAGCAGCGCATTGCTTAATGTGCATCTAAAACTCGCCAGCACAGATTAACTGGGCATTTCTCTGCCGCAGTTTCTTAGAGTTGTGATGATTGTGCCAGAGGCCATCTAAAGGAAAACAAGGTCTAGATTAAACAGCACTTAAGTGCCTGCAAAGTGAACTCTGACACACCTTTTTTGAAGCATTTTGTCCCTGAGTGCAGTGCCCAGAAACTGAAAACCTAAACTGGGTTCAATTTCCTGTGATTGACCCTGCAGGCTCTCTTCTGGGAGGAGAGTTCCTGGCTCCAGAGGGATGAGTGCCAAGACAGACATGCCAAGGGTGAGACCCGAGACCCACCATCTAACCTAGAGCCTTTCTCTAGGAAATTCAAACTACAAGGTTCATTTGAACTCACACTCAGTTGGAAATGCTGGTTATTTGTTTTGCTTTAAACTGCCTTTTTAATTGAAGGTAAAAATAATCTGAAAAACAGTGAGTACATGGCAAGACTTCTTTCTTCTTAGGAAGCAACCCGATCAACAGCAAGAACGTGAACGATGACACGTCGGGATGTGCGAGCTGTGCAGACCCCGGGAAGCCCATCCTGCTTCACGGATCCCAGGTCGAATTAAAGAGAGTCTGGGAACTTGCAGGCTGAAGGGAGGCTGGTCTTACATGCTCTTGAGGTTGAGTAGCCACTGACAAGAGAGGGGTTTGAACCATATTTTCAGGCTACCCACCTCATCTGCCCAAGTTGTGKTTTTTTTCTAACCACGGGCATCACAGGGAGACCCTGTTGCTAAGGGAAGAAATAACCCATTGGTTTTTAGGTCCCTGCTTTGAGCCATTTTTTGGTCCTGAGTAATTCTGTGTGACAGCTGAAGTCAACCTGGCGCATCACCGGTGGGGCACCTGCGGACGCTGCATGAGCACCCAGGGATGGACAGGGTGCACCCGGCCCCCTGCAGCGTCATACAGACCTCTGTGGTGTCTGAAGCACCGCGTTTCTTTGGAGATTGGTTCTTCACAGGTGCTTGCATTCAGCAAACAGAAAAAAAAAGACTTTTTTTTCTGCATTTGGCATTTATAATAAATAAAATCTCCTGTTGTATGAACTTTAACAGTATCAGGTTAGCTCCCACTCTTTCAGTCCTGAGAGAGCAAACACTTATATCAATTTTTTACTCCCTTTCCAATTCACCTTCTTCAAGACAAGTCTTGGACTAAGACTTTTTAAAATCATCTCTTAGGTTCCAGAGAAAAGACCTATAAAATAAAGTAATTAGTATCAAACTTGTTATCAAGCAATTATTAAAACTGGCAAGTACGGTATGATAGCAACAAAACACCCAATATTTCACATATGAAATATGGTGATCCTGCATTGTGATAGCTCAGACAGTAAGTACTTCTGAAACCAGTGACCAAAGTTTCAGGTCTTTACAACAGAGAATTTCCTCGAGAGAGAAGGTTTTCAGTCTGCCCGAGGGTTACTTCATATGTTTGAAATGTTATTATCGAAGCAACAAATTCAGATGCGCTATTTGTCTGCTTGGTCACTGACTTTAGGAAGAACAAGTGGTGGGCATGCAGCAGAACATGAGGACCTGTTCTCCATAGAGTTTCCTTCTGCTGCCGCCACTCATTGGGGTGGAAATGAAATTCATAGACTGAACAAATCTATARGACATTAGATGGTTCATTGGCCAGCAGGTCACAACTACTAGGAAATGAGGCTGGATTAGGTAAAACACAGACTGCAACAACAGTCTGCTTTCCCGCTTTCTTATAGATGTCTATTTTTTAAGAAGGTAGAGGGCTAATTATCAACACGTTTAGAATTGGACGCTACGCCTGTGTCAGTGCTTGCTGATCTGGGTGTCACTGAGTGACTTGTTAAGCCTGCTATGTGAAAAGGTTTGTTGTCCTCTCAGCAGCAGGTAGCATCTCTGTTTTAAGGTTGGAAGAAAATAAATTATAGGGACACACTCACTCAGCTCTTGAGCACATTTATTTAGCAACATATGGTAGGAAAGTGGCACCCTTGGCTAAAATGGAAATATTCAATTCGTGTTAACAGCAGGATCTACCAGCTATGGTTTGTTGGATATTTATTACCCACACTGCCAGTAGGCAGCAGATGCCTATGTTTCTATTACTGACAACTCCCTGAGAAAAAAGAAAAAAATACTTAAATGGAACGATAATGTGCTGAAGCATCTCTTCACTCAGGTGGTAATTTCTTGTCTTAACTAGAATTCTGAACATCAGGCAACATGTCAGTATACCTATACCCCCAGTTAAGTGCTGAATTTTTATGTCATTTTATTATTCTTTTCTGCTAAATTGTTTAAGAGTGGCAGACTTCGAAGTAGTGTATTTTTTCCCTTATCATACAAGCTGGAAAAGTGCCTAAAGCATATTAGCTCATCAGCCAGCCATTTGTACCTGCTGCTCACTGTCTGCTGCTGCTAAATWTATGCTAATGATGATATCTGAATCTTGGGAGGACCGGGATGAATTTGTAAATTGTGCTTATGCAAGGAAAATGAATGCTACTTACAAAGATGACAAAGAAAGCAGCTGCTTTTAGATGAGATGAATCACCACATTACATATTACTCTGGGGTAATAAATTATATTTTCTCTCTTGAATTTATTTTTGGAAGCATGTGGTTATATGGCAACTGTAGCATACGAGAAATCCTTCAAAGCCTTCTGAGGTGGAATAAAGAGATAGTATCGGATTTATTATTTTTTAATAGACTTACGTTTAAATACATACAATTCTGTTATAATGTGGGTTTTTTAGAGGTCTTTTCACATATTGTGTCCTAATTAGAAAACTGCAGCCTTTAAATATTTTATAAAGGTTTTTCCTTTCTTTTAGTTATTAATTACAAGGGTCTTTTCAGCAGCAGTGAGCAGTATTCGGCATGTCTGAAATGCTTATGTATAGAATATATCCAAAGCAACAGAATAATATGAGAGCAAATCAAGCCAATTTGAAATTCCAATGTGGTGTAAAATAATGCAGCCTCTGTTAAATATGTTTGGTGTGAAAGAACAATTTAAGCTAATTGTAAGTACAGCTGGAGTTTGAATTTGTTTTAACGTTTTTGAAAGATGATTAAGACATGGAAACAACTGCCTGAAAACTTAGGTACTGCATTTGACAAAGATGCACATAGGAGCTGGACTGAGGAGCAGAGGTGGGGATTATTTTGGAAAGCACTGCAGTTCCCTTTTCTTTGGTATTTCTGTGGTCCCAGGACAGGCAATGCCCTTCCAAAGCCCTTTTTCCCACACTATGCTATCCCCCCAAACTAAAAGAGGAACAGAACAGGTGAAGAGAATCAGTCAGAGACCGCAGGTATTTCGGCCATCCCCCCGTGAAGTCGGGGATGGGCATCCCAGAGCACGGACACTGCTCGCCCCTTACCTGGCTGCCGGGCTCAGCAGCTCCCAGTGCCTGGCAGTGCCACAGGCTGGGCTGGGGGCAGAGCCCGGGCTGGGGGCACTTCTGGGGGTGGGGTCTGCAAATGAACCATGCTGTTGTCCGGGCCCAGAACTGGTGAATCGCCGGGCGCTGGGCTGGCACCAGGGACAGGGTTGCCGTCTCATGGGAAGGCCAGCAAACACAGCTCTGGTTTTCAAACCCTGTTCCCATGAAGTGTCCAAAGCATGTTGGGCCAGGCAAACTGATCAGACAATATTGTAAAATCCTTGTCTCCAAGGTCTTAATACTTTCCGAATAAGTCAGAGAATTTTCTTTCATATGATAAACCACTGGAATTAGAAACTTCTTTTTTTGTCCCTGCTAGAGATGAAACAACATGAAAGGACCTTAAAATATTTATATTTAGCCATGAAAAAATACTTATCAAAAAGCAATGGCCTAAAATATGTGCAGGAGGGGTAACTGAGAAATGTAAAGAACATCTAAAGGTGTAAATTTAGGACACCAGGTTCTGCAGGGGGTATTGCAGCCCCCCGAACATCCCAGACCACGAGAGCACCACGACAGCTTGCAGTCATTTTAGCCCACAATCATTCTGGCCATAGGAGCTGTGCTTAACCTCTTAGACACAGCACTGACATTCACTGCATGGGCTTTAGTACAACCCAGCAGCTTAAAAAGAAAAACTGAGCTTTCCCAGTCCCTGCACATACATCACCGCTGGAAGATGACACTCTGTGAAGTGTTTCAAGTGCTGGGTGAATGTATTGCTCTTAGAGAGTGATTATGGAAACACAAGTATCTCCAGAGACAACAACATTTTGCTGTGTGACCCTGTAGCCCTGCAATGTAGTATTGCCTTCTAGCAAGAGGCCATGAGCTCTGCAGTGAATTTGCAAGGTCTCAGGACTGAGGCTTGTCAGGCGTGCTCTGTCTGAACGTCTCTGGACCTGCCTGCAGCTCTGTTTCACTTTGTTTAGCCATGACAGCAATTTCTGTAACTGACCAGGTGTCTGGCTAATTTGTTGTACTTTTGTTTATCCTTGCATGATACAACCATCATTTTATATAGCTGGCAGTAGCAAGAGGTGATGTCGAATGAGATGTTTAAGACTCTGACACAACGATGTACGGCAGAGGCCTGGTGCCACAGAAGAGTATTTGAGAAGCGGAGGCGCAGGGTGCGTTGCAGAGACGTACAGGGATGGAGTGATAAGAGATGGGGCACAGGCTTGGGCACTGGACATAACTCATCAGGGGTCAGTTTTAGAAATATGGACCCGGAGCTGGATAAAGCTGATTGAGGGATAACAGAGAACAAAGAAATAATATCTAACATACATAAATGGAACCATATATAGTAAATACATTTGTAACATGGAGCTGTAGACCAGCGAAGAAAAAGAAAGGTGTAAAACTGTGTTGGCAAACATAAAAAAATGCTCCCAAGTGCATCTCAGGAGAGGAAGAAGAATCCAGCACCACGAACATCACATTCCTCACAGTGAGTGACTCCAGGGGCTGATGGTCAATGCTGTTGTCCTCTCCAGCAGTCCAAAGCTCCTGAAGGTTCAGAGGACCAGTGGAAGGGTGAGCATAACTCCAAGGCAAGGGATAGAAACTAATAAATATGTGCATTACAATTTTATTATTGTTATGATTGAGACTTTCGCTGTACAGAAGTGCTCTAACTGCCTTATTAGTCTCCTTTTTCCTGCAATAATAACATCTAGACTAATAATGGTTCTTGAATTAGGCTGTTAGGGTTTACGTTATAGTAACAATAAATTCTTGGCTTTATTTATATATATGGCATGCTTCCTCTTTGCCCACAAAGAAGATTTTGAGCATAATGGTGTGTTATTTCCTGCACAGAAGGAAAGGAAATGTTTATTGGCATCTCGGGAGTGCCTAAACCAAGGCAGACAAGCCCTCCGAGCTCATTGCCCCAGTACCGACACTGACTGCATGGCTGCACTGAAGCTAGCACCCTTTAAAAGTGATTTGCCAGGTCACATTTTCTTTTTGTAAATTCATTTACAGACACTGTTTCCTGACAAAACAAGATGTTTCCAGTCATGAGCCACCCTGGAAAGTCACGGCTATTGCTCAGTTTAGGGGCTGTGGGGTGAGCCCCTGCCTCTTGCCAAGTCCTGCCTGTCCCACCCCTGGCCCAGGTCTGTGTCTCTGATCTCTCTGGGTCATGCCCACCACTGGCCATTGACCCTGGTCCATACCAGAATAAAAGTCATAGGGGAAAAAAGACATTTAACTTCAGTCATGTGGGCTGGGGGGTAGGAGGTAAGCAGGCATGATAATAACCATGTCAATCTCTACCTACGGGAATGGGAGGACAGGGATTTAACAGCCATGGGAGCCACCTGGCCTTCACCTTAGAAGACAATGTGTTTTGTCTCTTCCCTGGTTCTGCCTCAAGAGCTGTTATTCACACCAGTATCTCAAGGTAAAAATATTACTTTCTTACCACTAAAGACATGATGCTGAAGTCACGTCAGGGTCACTCAAAGGAAATTTTGGCCGTGTCTGAAAGACTTGCACTTCCGTTTGGGAAATGATGTGTTTATACATTAAACTGAGTTCGACTGTGAAAAATACTACTGTGCAGCTGTAAACACCAGAGGACCAGAGCACTGCTTGAAATGTCAGGGAACAGTGGAAAAATCCTTGCAGCTTTGGCAGAAGTAGGTGGATGTGAGAAGAGAGGTTTTCATTACAGATACCATCTGATGGTAGTTTTACCAGGAAATAATTGTATATTTATATTTTTGAAGGCAGGTTTCCAGTCTAATAATACTAGTACTGCTGTCGGCTGAGAGTTGCTGTGCCTGTGAGAGTGCCACACGCTGAGTGACTTGCCATAAAGGAACAACTGTGCTGCCATGCAAAGTGAGGGCTTTGCTCAAATGGATCAGATCGGCTTGCTGTAGGTACGTAGATACGAGCATGCACACATGTAGTGGGTGCAGAACAAGCTTTCAGGGAACTAAGCCTTTATTTTCTATTGCCTTTTCTGTTGCCTGAAATATCAGGACCACGATTGCAAGTTTTGAATGCCTGTAGAGTTACATACACATCCATCCATTCACATCCATTCTCAGTACTTTGAAAATAGCTGCTCATACAAAATAAAGTCTTGTGCATAGTAATTGTCACCAGCAGATGTGTCCCATTCTACTAACTGCTCCCAATGAAATATCCTACTGCATACCCACTGCACAAATCAGGTTTTCTTTTTGTTTTCCTCCAAATATGCACATAGTTTAAATTTCATACTGATTTGCAGTTTCCTAGATTCAGAAGTTAATTACACCAGCCTATACACTTGCCATATGTTCTATACAGTGCTTTGAGAAAGTAGCAGAATTAACTCTGATAGTTTCAGAATCTTTATTGAGTGTAGTGGGTTTTGATGTATTTCTTAAAAAAAACCCACTTGCATTAGAATTTGACACAAAGGACTAGAATACACACCATCTAGCCTGAAATGTGTAATTTGCATCTATATTAACTTTAGAAAGATTTACTCTCTGAATTGTTTTTCTCTGGGACAAAGGAGAATTCAAGTCTACCCTACTGAATTATCAGTAATTAGATTTAAAAAGGCAGTATTAAATGTAGTATTATCCTTGTTTGGGATTTAAATGAGGAGGTTAAGAACAAAATAAGAGATATTTCTCAGCATTACTCCTAATATAACAAATCTTTTCTGTTATGGCTGATATGAATGTATTTTTTATTCCTTACCAACACAGCCCTCCAAATCTGCCTTTATTTAGGTCCTATTAGTGACTTCCTAATCTAGACAGGTGGGTAAAGTTATCATTGAGCGGAAATTTGTGTTTTAACTAGTAGATACATAACCAAAATAAAAATGCTATCCTCTGTCCTTCTTGCGAATCTAATTCAAGGCAACTGGTGTGAATGGCTTCTATATATTTCCATTAGGTTTGAAAGACTCCATCCCACACCCTAAGTTTTAAAGCCCTAGTGTGGTTATTGTAAGAGAAACAGTATTCATAAATGTAGCAACTAACACCTGAAGAAGATAAACAGAACAACAATTCATAAGGTTTGATATATGCAAAATCTTTCTCAGCCACCTCTTCAGGACATAATGGGGGGAGTTGCATACACAAAAGTGCATGTGTTTTTCCCTAGTTGCATTACTTACTCTGATAAAAGATTTCACCTCTTCCTTCCTTGTATTTTAAAGGTGGTTGCATACCTGGTGAATTTTTCAAAGACCATTACTTAAAAGGTATTCATGAGTAAGAAAATGCTGTGTTCCTATTAGGTGAAAAAATAAGTATTTGAATCTCCATTAAAACAGAACAGAATTTGTTCTGAACCAAAGACTGGCCAGGGAGTTGACACCACATGGTAACACCAAGTAAATCTTATGTGGAATAGGATGCTGGATTGAGCTGTTGATATGCCAACCCATAAAGCCACAACTGAGATATACGGGGGTATGAAGAATGGTGTTATGAAAACAGATTACGCCTAACCATTCCACTTCATTGCACTGCTGAGTTAGCCTGACTTTCAATTCATAAGAGTCTGTACTAGCCATATATCTAAGTGGATATCAAGGAGATGAGGCTTCAGTAGTAATCTATTGCACATATGCATAAGCAGAGTTTCTTTAAAAACAGCAGCTTTCCAGGGCCAAATACGCAGCTGAAGTGTATTTTCTTGGGTTAGAGGCAGTCCAAAATTGGGATGCTCCTTCGACAATGTAGAAATCTCAGGGTCTGCACAATGAGCCTGATTTTGCTCTGCCTGTGAATCACTGTAAGAAGCAAGAGCAAGTCTGCTCCTGGTAAGGGAATTGAATTTAGGGTCAGACTCGTACGAGCCAACTCCAGCTCCAGCAGAGTAGCTGTGGATGAAGCACAGCATTATAACTGATGGAAAAATACAAATGACAATTTGCAATTTGTAACAAATGATTCTTACCTGCTTCACATTGCACAGGCCCCATTCCTCACATCATTGTTGAAATTATTAATAGGCATCTTAATAGACAAAGTGGAGGTTGGCATTCGGAGCAAGAGAGGGAGGTCCCACTGGAGGCTGACCTGACTGTGCTGCACTGCCTTGCTGTCCACCTCCTCACATAACCTAGTATAAAAAAGCTGCCAGATATGTTTAATTGCTAATTTGCCAAAGTGAAATGTTTTATTATTGATATTTTCATCAAGAATGTACACTTTCAATATTTGTTCCTCTCAAAATAACTGTTTCTTGGAAACATCTGTGGTTGCTATAAGTAGAACAAATGCACCAAGACAACGGGATATAGCAGACTGAGGTAGAGCATGAAATATGTGATGCTTTCAGTTTAAACTATGCTGACAACTAAAATGTGTTCTTTTTCATGACAAAATAAAAAAGAAAAATTTGTGGTCTTCTCTAGTGTTGCAATTAATGTACTGGGAACATATTAGTGGAGCCTGAATCTTGCAGGGACTAGCAAATATTCTGTACAAGCTGACCAGTTTCCTGCATTAATAGACTTGCTGCTGTCTAAACTGAGCCTCCTCTATGAAAACAGACACAGTTTTAAAGAGATTACTCAGCAAATTTTTAATTTTTAACAATGAAACAAACAGTATAGTCAAGAAACACCTTCCCAAATCTTTGCAGTGTTCATGTTACAATAGCAGACAGGAGTGTATGAGGGAAAATTATATTCACAGACACCAGTAATAACTAAGTTGGGTTCCTGAAAAAACATACAGTTATTTCAGGGGACTTTGTATTTTGTATGTTGAATACTAACAGTGCTCTAACTAACTAGCCCCAATTAAAGAGAAAAGCCTGAAGAGTTGTGTTGTTTATGGAACATGGATTTGACTTTATATCCTGGACTGAGAATCTATGCACAATTTGGAAAGGGACTACAGGGGCAGAGGAGGAAAGCGGGGAAAGAAATAGGGTAAAAAAAGATTCAGAGGCAGACTTTATTCAAAACCACATTCAAGGACACAGCCATAGTACATAGCTAGATATGAACTGGCTAATGAATAAGTTCATTGCTCCATAGTGCCTGTTAAGAAATTACATTTTATTCCTGCCAGCAGTTACTTACTTCCCACAAAGATATTTTTACTTAAAGTTTTTCTTACCTTATAATCAGTGAAATAAGAAGAGATGAAAATAAAGAAGTAGGAACCTTCCCTTTTTGAGGTGGCTGGCAATATCTTTGAAACCAAAAAAGTTAAATGCCCAGAAAACTTGGAGGAACTAAGAATCTGAACCTGAATTTTTCAGATGGAAGTTCCCTAACCAAAACCCAAACCTGAATGCTTCTTGAATTTTGCACACTTGAAAATCTGCTTTGAATGTTTAATAATGTGTTTGAGGATCACTTCAAGTTAGAAGTGGAGAAATATTGTACTGCTCGACTGTGTTGTGCATTAAACACACCTTTTTTTCTATAAAGGCAGGTAAATTTCTATATGTCTTACATTAGACATATATTTGTATGTTTTTTGTTTTCTCCCTCATTAGCAAAGGCCCGTTTTGCTTTACAGACCAAATTAATGCCTATCCAACACATAGTTGTATCATTTTAGGTGACTCCTGCTCTTAAATTTGAAAGATAAAAATTACAAAAGTGACCTAATATTTACAGCTAATTGCAAACACATTCATTATAATTTTAAAACCTGATATTTGCTCTATAAAGTCATAGTGCCAGTGCTGAAGTTGTTACTGGAAAACTAGATACTTTGGCACTTATTTGTATGAGACATTACTAAATCAAAACAGCTCCAGCCAAGCTTGGACTCTGCATTAAACGGCATTTTGATGTGCTCAAGTTGGCATAAGAAGAAATTATTTTGGCTGCTTCCTAGCTGGGGGAAATGAAAACTGTATGCTAAATGCAAAAGCCTCTGCCCTTGCAGGCGGGGATGCTCTCTTAAGTCTTCTTGCCCTGCTCCTTCCCCCGTGTAAAGCAGCCAGATGTCAGAAGGAGCACAAGATGCTCCCCCATCATGTGACAGTGATCTTTCCACAAAGGGAATGAACTTACAACTTTATTATGAACTGAAATGTGTTGCGTCTCGGGGTAAGGTGCATTACTGTGCAGGTGGAAGGGCACTGGCGGTGGCTGCAAGGTGCCAAGACATGCAGCAGGGAAGGAGAGTAGCTGTTCCTCCGGGCTGGACCATGGGCAGAAAAGAAATAGGTCAGTCTCACCCACCAGTGACAGCCTGGTTTCAAACCAGGCAAGCTGGAGTCGAGCAGATTTGCAGGTCAGAATAGAGTTTGCCCAGCTTACGGGAACCACTGGTCAAAATGGTGCCAGACAGGCAATTTTTCCCTGCTGACAGCGGCATTCCTCTCCCCGTGGGGAGCAGCAGCTGGAGAGGGGATGGTGGACAGGGCAGCCAGGGCTCGGAGGCAGCGCAGAGACGGCTGGCCGGTGCCTTTGGCACATGCGCTCTCACAACCCGGCTGCCAGGTGTCAAAGTGTTTCTGAGCTGTTTACGGAGTTGGTCCGAGCCATCTGAAGAGAAGCGGGGTGAGGCTGCACTGCCTGCAGAAGCAAGAGCTAGCACAGTTGCCTGTTTCTTTAGCATGCAAGTAATTAATACAAAGACTAAATAATTTGTTTCCTTAGGAACAGTTTCTTAGTTTTATCAATTGATAAGGGAAATGGACCTGCAGTATTCTAGCTCCAAAACACTCATGCTCCAGCAAGCCGCAAAAGCCTGATACAGAGGGTGGATTTGTATCCCAGATTATGTCCCAGGGAAATAAAACCTAAAGATGTTTTTTGAATTTTCCATCAAAGATAAGATATACTTCATTACCTCTAAGTGCAACTGAAGTGAAATAAGTTAATATGCAGTAGCTACAGGTCCTTTGATTTGGACCCATCAGGGAGGTAGCGCCATAGGGAAGAGTTAATATCTATACTCTATTTGTTTGGTTATAATTTAACCATAACTCCAAATGACAGGAGTTTGAATATATTTCCATACATCTTATTTACATTTTGGAATGTGAAGGATGAAACTGAGTATCTGGAAAATTATATTGCATATAACTTGAGAGAGAGATATGGTTAGATTTCCAAGTGTAGATGAGAACAATTCCAAGCTTAAGGTTGAATAAATAAACAGAAAAAAGCAAATCCTAACCTAATCAATTGCACCTTAAATTCAAACAGGGCCTTTTATGGGAGCACAAGAGTAGGGGGTCACCTCTAATGTGGACCTGGGCAGGGGGATGAGTAGAAACAAGCTTTAACATCAGCAAGACAGTTCAGCTGACTTAGGAGCCAGAGCAATCCTGCTCGGGCTTGTACTACAGAGGCAATCATGTTGGCCCTTACACGTAAGTACTTGTTTCATGTCACTTAACAAATGCCTCACAACTTGAACTGTGCCTGGTTAATATGTGTAGAGAATGCAGATTTGTACAGTAAGATGTTGCAAAACAAGCAGGTGTGGTTTGGACCTTAATCTTGCTGCTACTTCTTGTGATTTCATTCTGGCCACGTACCTCCTGCAGTATCCACAGTGAGAAACCTCCTCTGCTCAGAGCAGTGCTTCGCCAGCACCAGGGAAGGAAAAGGGAGCAAACAACAGCGTTTAGTTTCTGTCTTTTCCTTGCTGTGTTCTCATGACCAAGTAAAGCAACCTCAACCTTTGAGGATGCGATTTGTTATCCTCCATCCAGGACATGTCATTTGAGAGAAGCAGAGTGAATAGTTGCAGGCTGGGTTACTGAGCTGAGTCAGCAATCTGACAGGTCAGAGGAACCCCCTCACTGGCCTGAGGAGGGTGGCATCCGGGTAGAAATGCCTTCTAGAAACACCTCTCCTTAGCAAACTACAGCTTCTTCGCAGCCCCAACCAGCCAGCAAGTTTTCGTTCTTGCTCTCTGAATTGCTTCTTCAATCTTCAGCTCACTGCTGCATGGCAACACTCAGCCAGGCACCTGAAATTTCTGCCATAACCAGTTTTCTTCAAGATTACCATTATTTTCCAAATTATGGTTTCTATGTCTGTGTCTTATCCCCAGAGCCCTGCCCAGTACCTGTAGAAAACTATGACATGTGAAGTGCTAAACTTGGCCAAGAGATAAGTTTACTCCAAGTGACATCAATAAAGATCAGGCATAGTCAGGACTTACCTAAGTCCAACCTATCTGAATGCCAAAAACAACATACTCTTGCCTAGATGAGGAATATGCAGAACTCCTTTAAAAGATTAGAAGATCCCAGCCATTCAGAAACACTTGATTCCTTGAAAATATGAATGCATAACAAAGAGTACACTGGAAATGAATACTCTCAGAAATGTATATGGCAAGGACAGAACTAAATGCTTAGGGACATGGTTTAGTGGTGGACTTGGCAGTGTTAGGTTAACGGTTGGACTCGATGATCTTAAAGGTCCTTTCCAACCTAAATGATTCTATTCTATTCTATTCTATTCTAAATACATTTACCACAACTACCTCAAAACAGCTTTAATGCACTGAGGGCATCTGTGGCCAGAGACATGAAAAATGTCAAGGGAGTCTTGACACTAACACTTCTGCCAGAGATGAGTGATGGAAGAAATGAGGAGGCCCAGTATATTGGAGGGAGTTCATTTATTTCCAGGCWTGGAATAAACTGGAGCTTAACATCTTTATGAGTAGCTGGCTGTTGGCAACCAGTATAAAGCTCAGATGTATCAAGAGCGCCCTAGGACCAAATCTCACATACAAATGCTATCTCATTAAAGCAGCTCAGCAGACCCAATGCATATCGGATTGTATGGAGCAAGAATGCAGGTAGTATTTCCTTGGCTCTTCTTTAGTGTCTTTGACACTGATTAAATCTTGCTTATGATAGGCAAACAGAGCCAGCTGAGCAAAGAGCTATCACAGTCCCTCTGAAACCACTAAAATTTTATAGTTTTTAAATGCTAACATACATCTGGCATGAGAAAGCATTCACCATATAAGCAAGGATCAGGCATGTCGCTGCTCAGAGACCGATGGGATCCATCCCCCTGCAGACTGTGAAAGTCCTTTTTCGACAATAATTGGTCGAGATGAGATCACTTAGATGATGGTGCATCAGACCAGATGAATGGTGACTTAACAGCGGTCTCCTGCACTACCCCTGCTGCCAGCTCAGCAGGTGCTGAACGGGGGGCACATCTGGAGCCCATGGGTCCAGCTGCAGGGCTGTGGGGCAACACGTCGGTAGGCTGCAGGGCTGCTCACTCCCCCTACATATAGGCAGGGAGCGGGAAACTGCTGACTCAGGGATCTACAGGCAGCTCTGCACAGCTTAGCTGGGGTTTGTAATGTAAATCTCACCGCATTTGTTTTGCCCACACAGCAAGGCAGCAATAAATAACTATGGTAAAAATGATGAGCCATGAATCCGTCCTGTTTCTGTATCCTGTCTCACAAGGTGGGGCAGGAGAAAGGACGTGATGGAAGGGCATGCTCACAGGTGTGCAACCGGTTTGGCAAGGGCAGAGAGAGCAAACACACTCACCAGTGTGTACCGAGGCTGCCCCAGTGATGGGGAGGGTCAGCTGGTAACAACACCGCTCCGAGAGTATATCCCTTAGTCAAGGATCAAACAAAACCCTGATGTTCCATCTAATTCATACTCATTTAAAGAATGCTTCAGTGTGGTTTTGGCAATGAATGCAATAAGCTGAATTTTGAGGAAGGACACTATAAAATGACTATTTTAAAGGACTTTATTGGTCAAGTTTTTATAATAGCACCCAGAAAAGATATTAAATACAGAATTAAATACAGATCATTCAAAAGAAGTTTGGCCAGTGATCAATAAAGACTATCAGTTAATGTTAAACAAAGGCTGATTTATGTAATTGTCAGCAGGGCTTGTGCAATGCTCCAAACAAATGAATAGAAGTCAGAGTACAGCTGCCTTTTAAATCCATGCCCTAGATAGAAGACAGACATAGGGGATTTTGTGATTTGATCATGCAGAAGAACAGTCAGCTTTTGGCAATTGGATGATATGTTGTTGATTATGTGCACAATTTGTCGAATGTCTGAGGTGTCCGGGGAGGGGAGAGTTTCCAAGTCATTTAGAATATATATTGAATGGGTATTAGAGAAAATACACAGGAGAAGCAAGACCAAAAAGAGCACAAACAAGAAGACATCCTGATGAGGAATCTGGACTTTCAGTTTCAGAGCAGGTTAAAAGTGCTCGTGCTCTATCAAATGAGAGTCTATAGAGAGAGATTTTAAAAGATGTGGGACACAAATTCGATCCAATGGAGCCACCTCTAGCACACAAAAGGCCTACAAGCATATTTAGGATGTAACTTCACTCTTAAACAATCAGACGCAGTACCCCGTACCCCATCACGTAAACCCAGATGTGCAGTGCAGTGGTACCCTTCCCTTCCCAAGGCAGCCCTGTTTATCTTGGATAATCCATCTCTACACACCTGAGTATCTCTGAAGATTTGACTGCTCTTTGGGGCTACTTTAAGCTACAGCAGCTGCCAAAAGCACCCAGGAAGGCTGCTGCAACAGAGGCCCCTACAGCATCTATACACCCAGCCATCCTCCCCTGTGCGAGGGGATGGTGTGTGAGGATGGGGAGTGGGAAAGGAGAGGGCTCTTGTGTGAGTTACAGCACTGCCACCGCAGCAGCTCTGTAGCAGCAGTGGGGCAGTGCACAGCTGCCCAAAAGCAAAGTTGGAAACCTGGGCAGAAAAAGATGAGAAAATGCTTGAGCATTAAATGAAAGACACAAGGAGTTGGGGCCTGTCCAAGGAGTTTGCTTTGATTAGTGTGAGGAATTAGGACATTGCACATCTTCACTTTGCATTTTGTGTTGATTGCAATGGCCAATGTACACAGCAATAGGCTGACAGGTGAGATCAGTAAAACAGATGCAAAAATAGGTGTGCTTTGAATCATATCTTATCATGCAGTGCAATCTGATAAGAGAGCCAGAGAAATCTTTGTTTCCAATTACTTCAGTTATGAAGGATTTGAGCAAAGATCCTTCCCAAGGAGAGAAAGGGGAGAAAAGTAAGGTGGGGCTCTATGACATTTCTTTGCCTATCAAAATGTAATCAAGATTGTATCACAAGGCTGGGATCATGCAATGGATCAATCCTTCATGCAGAAGGGAGGTTAGTCAAACTTGTGTTGTCCTTTGTAATCCCACATGGAAACTCTCATAATTTTGGAAGAATAGAGCTTGACACAGTTATCTCCACTAGAACTGCTGCTTATAAAGAGTTGTGCTCCTTCCCTGCCACATGTGTAATACTGACAAGACACTTTTTCTTTAATCTGGCATTGGCTTCCCATTCTGACTTTCCTCCTTTCCACATTTCAGTGGAATTTCTCTCCCAATAGGAAATCAGTAGAAAATCTCTCAGCAGCTGGAAAAAATAATAAAAGAAGAGCATTAGAAAATTTGAATATATGGAGGAATAAACCCTCCCTGAATCTGACTGCTAACAAAAACTTAGCTTGCAACTGCCTTCACATCCTGTTCTTGCAACGTAAGTAGGGCATGGACAGTACAACGATGGCCATATGAAGAATGGAAATTCTACTTTAGAGAAGTGTTTCACATTTTGATGTTTGACTTTATTTTAAGCTGGATGAAAGCCCAAAAATTCAGATTTCTTCCTAGTAAAATTCCAAAGCATTTTCCAGGCTGTTTGGTTTCAATATAATATACTTTTTAAAAAGCTGTTCCAAAAGACAATGAAAACACTACATTTTTTCCATTTTTAAACTGTTCCTGTGTACCCTGTTCACTTTATAAACCATTTCGTTGCAATCGCACATTTCAGAGAAATGTCATTCCACGAAGTCCCTCCAGTGAGCTATAAGCACATCTACCTCTCTTCTCATTGCTTTAGAATACCCCAAACTGTAGCGCTCTGCAACTGGGGGGGAGGGGGGGGGGAGAGATTAATTCTTACAATGATTTTAATATGCATTTAAGAGGTGTCTTTTCTTAGTAAATCTCAGTATGGTATTTTGAATATTCAGGATGGCTGAAGCATAAACACATAATTCGTGTTTCTGCCACACAAAGAAGCTGCTGCCTTGGCAGCCCCAGAGGCAGGAAAATGGGAATCAGAGCTGCCACTGAACACTCCCAGCTGGGTTGTAGTGCATCATTTCTCAGCCAGAAACAAAGGAGCAAATCCCCGCCACGGCCACGAGAGCCCCATGCGGTGCAGAGGCTTTCGGACCCTCTCCACGCCACAGCAGACAGCAGCTCCATAGAGACTGAGGTGTGGTGCTGAACAATGTGCAGCTGGTAGGAATTATTTACGGACAATTTAGCGAATTAGGCTAATGATTCACATGAATTTGCTCACAGTGGTTGGTGCAGCAGGAGGGCGAGGATGGGGCTTTCCCCACTGGATTGGGGAGCACAGGCCAGCAGCTAGCTAAGCAGGATGGTGCCTTGCAAGTGGTTCCATTGACCTCGGAGGACTTGGAGGGGCAAGCAGGGATACCTGAACACCCAGATTTGGCAGGACTAGCACCCATGATGGTAATACTCTTTGCTAATTCAGTGTTGATAGCTTTCCATTTGCCAGTGGGGTTGGATTTGCAGGTGTTCCGTCACGCACACCTTTGAGATTTAGCTTGTGTTGACAGAAGAAATTTTTTACAATGAGGGTGGTGAAACACTGGCACAGGTTGCCCAGAGAGGTGGCAGATGCCCCATCCCTGGAAAGCCAATTCAAGGTCAGGCTGGATGGGGCTCTGAGCAATCTGATCTAGGTGAAGATGTCCCTGCCCACAGCAGGGGGGTTGGACTAGGTGACCTTTAAAGGTCCCTTCCAACCCAAACTATTCTATGATTCTAAAAATAGGAAATAGATTCATCCCTTAAAGTATTTCAAAATAATAAAATATATGTCCACAAAACTGAAATAGGAGTATCCCATTTCTATTTAAAATGTGCCTTGCCTTTAACAGGGAATGCTCTAAGTGACTAAAGGACATGGGGTCCAGTGTCATGTCCCAGCGCCTGGGCAGGAGCAGGGATGCCTGCCCGCTCGCGGCAGCACRGCTGGCTGAGGCAAGAGCGGCCGACTGCTGGATGCAAACCTTTTGTTCCTGACACGTTTCCCCTYGTTACAATGGTAAGCATGTAATATACCGAGATTTCAGTGATCTCATAGAGGATTTTAAATGGGCTGGGCTGTAGGAGGACTATGACCCAACAGAGTGTTTACTTTAGCCCTTCTGATGGATTGCACATCCCTGTGGGGTAATCCAATTTGAATAAAATACATCTGGCTCAAATCTCTGCTCCACTAATGAATTCAGTTAATATGCAAAATGAGTAAGGTGAGATGGAGTAATGCTAGAAGAAAAGACGAAAAAGAGGTTCAACACCAGTGGTAACAGAATTAGCTAAATAACACTGGCCCAGTAACAGGTTTTATAATGTTTGTATAACTCATTAAATAAAGCACTTGGTTTCATCACATGCTTTTACCAAATTGCCTAAGTGGTTAATAAATACTTTTCCAGAGGACTTGGGCTTTGGCAGGAAAGGACACTGTCTTGTCACTGATCACAGCCTCCTCCCCACAGCTTGGGAAATGGATTAAAATCAGGCAGTTTACAGCATTCATTCCCCAGAGAGCAGCCAGGCTGTGCTGGCTGGTGGTACTGAGGGTGCATGGACGGAAGCCCAGGTGCCAGTCCTGGCTTCGCTCTGCACAGTTGCATTTGCCCACCAGTCCTAGCAAGTCACATGGAATCATTATGTGGTGTCCCATGCCATCATGCTGCTGTTTGACTCTGAATGATTTGGTATTTCCCACATTAGTCTCCAAATCAAAGGTAAGAATCATTTCATATAATTATTTGTCCTGAAGAAAGAGCTATGCTGGGAATAAACTAATTTTAAAAAATGTAAGGTCTGGAGCTTCGGTTTGCAAGCCCGCCCCTTTTCAAACCTAGGTTCACTACCTCAGACAAACAATTCCATGATAGAGCATGCTGAGCTGAGACCTGCCTGAAACTACTGCACTGAAATCACTGAGGATAACACCGTACCTGAACTTCCATCCTCCGTCCAGGGCTAAGGTGTTTGCTCCAGGATTCATTTTTAATGCTGCTATCCCTAAAGAAATGAGAACTCTTCTGAAGCAAGGCATCTAATGCAGAACTAATTTTTTAGGTGGGGAGATTTGCTCCTAAGCAGCATATGGGCTGAAAACCAGTCCTTGTCTAGGAAAGGTTGCCCTTCCAACAAGGAATCCAGTAGGAGACAAGRAAAAGTGTTTCAGTATTCTTGTTCTTGAGGTTATTGAATATTTTCCCCTTTGAATAGAAGCGATATATATACCAATATGTATACACATGTAATACTGAATGAGAAACGACAGCATGGTGAGCTGTTACACTTAGTTGACAACGGATGCTTATCTACAACCAAGTTGCCACAATCCTTATTCAGTTGGTTCTCCTACTGACTTCCAAAAAGGAAATCCTACAGCTCCTCCCCTCCTGATACTGCAAGCACTGTGGTCAGATGTGAAGGATAACCGTGCGAGTCAGGTACCTGATGCTGTTATGCAGGTACCCAGCTGGACCTACTGACAGTTCACGAACCCTTCAGCAGGGGACCTGACTGAATCAGGCTGGCCAGAAGCAGAGATAGATGGCCACCTGGTACTGCCACATCCTTACACACAGCTTGTGGGATCCACAGGGAAGTGGAGGCTTCCAAGAAAAAGGAGCTTAATCATCCTGTAGAAGTTACAAGACCTGGCCAATGTGTAAGTGAGAAAGCATATAGTCTGCTAATAATTGTTTTTTGAGAGGTGTACTTTCAAAATTTCCATCTTCATTGCACCAGTTAGGTGGCAGATCATGACTTTTTTTTATTAGTTCAGCCAGCAGAAATGATGGAAACATCTAAGATTGTAAGTCTGACTGCCAAGAAAGATTGTCTGTTTAGGTTATGGATCACAAAATGATGCAGCAGAACTACATGATGAGGGGGTAACACATGATTTGATTAGCATGAATCTGATATATGATTTCAGGGTAATAATTGCCAAGACAGCATTTGCTGAAGGCAACCCAAGCTGGATGGTTTCTTTCTGATAAAATTCATACCTACCACCATCTTCACAAAAAAACACAAACAAAACCTTATTCTGTTTCAGAAAAATATGTTTTGAAATGAGAAGAGCTGGGCCAAAGTTATGCCTTGTAAAGCACCGTTTGCAACCCAACCAATCTCAGATCTCTTCAGATTTACAAAAGACATTATGCAAAAACATATTCAATAAAACATGAGGTTCGCGACAGAAGAACATCTTAAAAAAAGCATGCTTCTGTAACTTGATTATTTTAATTAAGGAAGAATCGCTAACAATTTCTGTTGTATTAATCTGTGCAAAAACAATGTTTTCTTTTTTAAGCATTTTAGAATCATAGAACCATAGAATCATAAAGGTTGGAAAATACCTCTAAGATCATCAAGTCCAACCGTCGACCCAGCACCACCATGCCCACTAAACCACGTCCTGAAGTGCCACATCTACACGTTTTTTGAACGCCTCCAGTGATGGTGACTCCACCACTTCCCTGGGCAGCCTGTTCCAATGCCTGACAACCCTTTYGGTGAAGAAACTTTTCCTAATATCCAATCTAACCGTATCCTGGCATAACTTGAGGCCATTTCCTCTTGTCCTATCGCTAGTTACTTGGGAGAAGAGACCAACACCCGCCTCGCTACAGCCTCCCTTCAGGCAATTGTAGAGAGCGATAAGGTCTCCCCTCAGACTCCTCTTCTCCAGGCTAAACAACCCCAGCTCCCTCAGCCGCTCCTCATAAGACCTGTTCTCCAGACCCTTCACCAGCCTCGTCGCCCTTCTCTGGACACGCTCCAGCACCTCAATGTCCTTCTTGTAGTGAGGGGCCCAAAACTGAACACAGKATTCGAGGTGCGGCCTCACCAGTGCCGAGTACAGGGGCACGATCACCTCCCTCTGCCTGCTGGCCACACTATTCCTGATACAGGCCAGGATGCCGTTGGCCTTCTTGGCCATCTGGGCACACTGCCGGCTCATCTTCAGCCGGCTGCCAGCCAACACCCCCAGGTCCTTTTCTGCCGGGCAGCTTTCCAGCCACTCTTCCCCAAGCCTGTAGCGTTGCCTGGGATTGTTGTGACCCAAGTGCAGGACCCGACATTTGGCCTTGTTGAACCTCATACAATGGCCTTGGCCCATCGATCCAGCCTGTCCAGATCTCTCTGCAGAGCCTTCCTACCCTCAGGCAGATCAATACTCCCGCCCAGTTTGGTGTCGTCTGCAGACTTACTGAGGGTGCACTCGATTTTGTAAGTTACTAGAAATTTTCTGTTCTGCTTTAAATGGTAGAAAGCATCTTTCGACACCAAAGCAGTACATAAGTCAAACTCTCACCCTAAATCAAATAATTGCAAGAGGAGGAAACCCCTATGGAAGTTCGGGTACACATCCCTTCTGCCAAAGCAGTGACTTGTTCCCAGGGTCTAGCAACACAGGTCAGAGGTCTGATCCAATTAATACCTCTGGTAGTCCTTGAACAACTTCTTTTGCCCTTGTAAATGAAGATCTGCTGCTTTCTGCAGATTCAATGAGGATTGAGATTAGTTCATCCTGCTGGTTAGCTGCTTACCCCTGCTATTACTGGTCTGGCTCCTCTCTGAATCCACCTTCCCTCCATCACAACTCCTGGCACAGTCCTGCTGCTCTGTGCAGGACAAACTATACAGCTGCAACGGCCCAGCTTTAGCCTGCCAAACCCACCTGGCAGTGGAGGGAAAATAGCTGTGATTAAAATCAACTCATCACTCTCTTCATCCTGCCTCACTTTCTGCCTTAAATTGTCTCTGCAACAAAGCTGACAAAATATTGACAGGCATTAGATAGCTGGCATACAGAGTTCTGCCAGTTTATTGTGCAGTCTCATATATGATTCTGTATGTCTACACAACAAAAATGAAGATACAACAGTGATATATGCTAAAACTGTGTTATCTCCACCTAGCCACAGTAAAGACACAATGACATGTGCTTTAGCTCGTGATAGCAGTGTGTGCACCTGGGGCTGAGGGTTATTTTTACTTTGGGCACTAGCATATGTCGAAATGTGTCACCACATCTCCACTGCCTTGGTTACCCACAAGAATGGTCTCAAACTTGAACAGGCCATAGTCACATCTATTTCCTACTATACATTGCACCTCTTCCAACTGCTGGAGCTGTTCACTTCGTATAATTTGAGAGGAGGAAAAAGATCTTCAGCCCTTTATTATGGGTTTGTTCAGTGTCATCTACGAGGCTGGAGCATCTCAGCACTGCTGCAGTATGAGCAAAGAGGGATTAAATAAGAGGCTCAGAACATGGTCATGAACAAAACAGCAGCATGGGTTTGGAAACACTGTCAGTAAGCCAAACACAAACAACCAAACAAAACCTTTTCCTGCTCTGAGGCATCTATTGTGTTTTATTTACATCTCTCAAAAATACCAGGGTCTTGGATGTGCTATACAGGACACTTCCCCTTGACAGCAGAGCTGAGAAGGCTGTGCTTTCAATTTAATGATCATGGGAGTGAGGGAAGTAGAGGTCTTCAGTTGTCCACTCACTCTCCTTTATGGTTTGTGTTTTAAGGAGAGACGGATGGAGATCAAAATTCAACTGAGGGGATTGTCCCAAGCTCTACTGGTCCACAGAGACTGGATAAGAAAGACTGTAACAGCACAGCCACCATGCGTACTGTGAGAGTCTACATATCACCACATTTTTTCCGCTTTCTGAATTCCCATGTTGTCCTATAAGTTCCACACTAAGAATTTTAGCAAGGGGATATAGGATGTCCTAAAGGTAGAAAATAAATACATGAGATGTATGTGAATGCATCCCAAAATACAGATCATGTTTTTACTACAATACAGATAAAACAGGTTTGAAGTTCAAATTTTACAGCCCTCAAGCTTAGTTTTTTATACTAGGAGCACTTAAATAGGTACCTGTGAAGACTCTGATCTGGAAACAGTCCTCATAGCAATTCCTTTTAATTGGACATAAGGTTGCTAGTAATAGCATGAAATGACAAAAAGAATGATGAGCAGAGACCCAAGAAGCCTGAAATTAATAAATCTCTGCTACACAGTAACTAAATCCAAGAGGTATCTTTGCCAAGATATAGCCTACTGTAAAATTTTACTGCTTTGTCCAGTAATAAGTTTTTAATGCCTTAAGAGTGAGAATCACACTACTTACCCACAAGGTTATTTATTATACAGCATAATAATTCTTAGTATTATGGAAAATGTTTATGTGCTTCTGGTAATACTTTCAAGATACACTTAAAACTCAGCTACTTCAATATGAATATAAGAAAAAGTTCTTTATAGAGCTTCACAGATTTGAAAGACTTCAGAAGAAATCTTAGAGTTTGAAGAAGTTAACATAAAGAAGAGAAAAAAAATCAGAAGTAGCGTATGTCACTAACTATAAGAATTCTATCTTTTAACAAAATAGCATTACAAAAAGATAAAAGATTGATCTGAAATCCAAAAAAACTAATATCAAAATCATATCACCAGTTCATTATTATGAAAGTGACTGGCATCATCAATAGATTCACATTCATCCAGGCAATACCAGCATGTTTAGTCACTTCCCTTTAGTAGCAGCCTCACTATTCTCTTCACCAGTTAATTACACAGAGAAATCCTCAACTTCACAAAAAAACCCCTCCCATCCTCAGTAATGTTTCTGCAGAAGAAGCCAAGTCTCTCATATCTAAAGATAGGCATTTTGTTTGTAAAAGCACTGTTTCTTTTCTGTCTTAGTTCTGGGTAAGTTTTGACCTACCACATAAAATATATGATCATTTTTATTATAGAAAGAAGCATTAACTCCTTGTTTACCTCCTCAACTATATTTACTAAACCTCCATGAATAATAGACTGTTTAGTCAAAAATTTGTGTTCATGTGTGTGACTGACTTGGTTGAAAGCATCCACATAGTACTCTTACTAAAAATACTGAAAGTTTTAGCTAATTGTAGAGTTGGCTTGAGATACAGAACTCAAAAATTAGTCATAGATTTATGAAAATACTCCACCACCCTTGGGGAAAACACAGAAAAAGCACATGATCGTCATTAAAAAGGTTTTCTGCCTCTGCCCTTTTCCTACACAAGACTACACTGTTTTCAGTTACAGTACTAGTCTTCCTAGTTCCGACACCTTGTATTTTTTCCTGACTATCATTCATTATTTTCCTTGTGACCATCTTTCTGGGTCTGACAGCTCCTGTTCTTGTTTTGTTCATCATCCCTGTACACATTATATCCACAGCAGTTCTTCAGTTTATGACCTTCAGTTATGACCTTACAGGCAGCCTCGAGTCAGCTTCAGTCCCCAGGCTATTAACTTCTTAAAATATGTGCTCACACATTAAATCCTTCAAAACTTTCTGGATATTTGACTGGAGAAACTTCGGAGAAGAGTAGTAGCAGTACAGCTAGCTGCTGCTTCTACCTACAAGGGCTGCCTCTTACAAAAGTTGCCCCTTTCACTTGTGAATGCGACTTTTTGCTGCTGGCCAGAGAACCAGAGCCCGAGCTGGGGCGAGGAAGCCCTGCAGAGCTGTTTGCACCKCCTAGTACATCAGGGGAGATGTGGCTTCTCTTCATTTCCCCTTAAAGGACCTCGTGTTTACAACAATGACTTCCTCAGCACTGTGAGGTTGAAAATGGTGGCTGTGGTGAGCCATTCTGTCACAAGGAGTGAGAGGGAGAAAGAATTCTGCAGAACATATAGCTAACATCGATTTTAAAAAATAAAATGCATGCAGTATTTGTATGTACATAATTTTCATAAGCACAACAAAATTAGGTGTTTCTCCACTTAAGCATCTGACTGTCTTATGCATAAGACAGCATTACCTCCGTATGTGTCAAATAGGTTAAAAAAATGGTATACTTACTTTCTTGAGAATGAGAAATAATAATCAGGACCTCTTTTTACATCCTTCTCTATTCACAGCATCACAGAGCAGCTGAGACTAGAGGGCACCTCTGGCAATCCTCTAGCCCAATCCCTTGCTCAAAACCGGGTCACATAGAGCAGGCTTCCTGGGCCGTGTCCAGTCAGGCTTTGAGTATCTCTAAAGGTGGAGACTCAACAACCCCTCTGGGCAACTTGTTGCAGTGTTTGACCACCTTCAGCTTAAAAGAGCTATTTTCCTATGTTTAAATGGAATTTCCCGTATTCCACTTCATGCCTATTGCATCTTGTCCTTCCACTGGGCACCTCTGAGAAGAGCCTGGCTCTGTGTTCTTTGTTCCCCCATCAGGTTTTTATASACATTGATAAAATCCCTCCTGTGTCTTCTCCAGAATGAACAGCCCCAGCACTGTCAGCCTTGCCTTGTACATCAGACGCTCTAATTCCTTACTCATCCTCATGGCCCTTTGCTAGACTCGCTCCCGTAGGTGCAATCCTTTCTTGTGCTCAGGAGCCYGAGGCTGGACACAGCACTCTGTATGTGACCTCTCACCATACTCTGGCCTATAACAACTTTTCATATACAATTCCAGGTCTCATGAAGAGGTCAGTCTGAATGGAAAGATACAGATTTTATGTTATTAAACGGATTTTAAGTATGAGAGCTGCAGAAACAAACCACATAAGCCCTAGGGCATCGTTAGAAGATGAGTCAAAGGCTATGCCTATCTGCCAAATACAAGAGGGCCACGAGTGAGCCTGAGCACTGGCGGCATGATTGTCTACGCTGATTAACTGCTGGCTCACAAGCTGCTCTGCTCAGGGATCCTCCAGCCAGCTCCTTCCAAAGCAGTACTTGGACATGAGTAGGGAGATGGCTGACTGCAAGGACCACTCCCAAAAGACAAGTCAAGTAAAATGGTACTTGAGAGACACCAAACAATTGTGTTAGCACTTCAGCAGGGGACTCTCAGGTTCAAGTATCATTGGCAGCACAAGTCATAGTGCTGCTGGGTTATTTGTTCACATCCAGTCTTTGCCAGTTTCAATGTGGAAGCAGAGGGGTAAACTCAAAAACAGCCGAAATGGTGCTACAAAATCTGATATGGGCTCTCAAACACACCTGACAAGGAAGGAGTAAAGCAGCTCATTCTTCTGAGTTTAGCCTAGACATGATTAGCATGACTCACACCTAATTTCTTACCACCCACTCAAGGAGATTAAATTTTGATTAATTACTGATTACTAATTACTGTTTTATAACTGATCATGTTTGTTCTCAAAGGAAATTATTCATTTTTATATGCCTGTGCATTTACCCAGATGTCCAGGGTAAAATGATCTAGACACAAACCACTAGGTTTTTTTAAAACAACCTGTCTTAAGAATGTAGGACAGGCATGGCACATAGCCTTTAAAAGATCCTGATACTCAGCTCTTGATTTTTCAAGATCTTGTTTAATACTGAGAGGCTGGAATCAAAATAATGCTGCTGTAACTCCAGCCACAAGAGACATTTACAAATTCCATTTTCTAAATATGTTTTCAGATAGTAGCTCAGTTCTGGTTATCACACCCCACACCCCAAAGAAAACCATTGCTCTCTACCATTTAGAAAGGCTGGAAGAAATGTTAACTGCATCAACACTCTGCAAATCAGCAGGTGTGAAATAAATTAAACAGGAAGCATTCTGGTGAACATGAATTTCGGTGGGGAAAGGAAGAGAGAAAGGGAGAGAAAACCTTCTCCTGATCCCTGCAGGGAAGGAGGTGATATTTTCATAAATAGAAAGCACACGTTCACAGAACTGCCATTTCTTTTCAGCTGACTGCTGTATGAGTCGGCAATTGAAGGCTCAAGTTTCAAACAGTACCAGTGTCAGCAAGCTCCTCATCCAAAGGAGCAGTGATTTTGAATTCTCAAAGAGTCAGAATACAGATACAACACAGAGATACTTTTTGGTGGCATTTCAAAGAAAGTTTGGGATCTCACTGTGGTGTAAATGCATATTCCTTGCAGTGAAAATAGGAGGAGCAGTGCTGCAGATTCACAACATGATGGTTCTCAAGGTAACAAGCATGCTCTAAGTAGAGATCTTCATTAATAAACATCGTTTCTACATCTATAGAAGCAACTATTTACCACCCCAGCAGCCAGCTAATTGATTCAATCTTTCTTTCTGTATTGTAGCTCCTCCCTTTCACAGGAGACAGCAGGACACCATTCAGGCTTGCAGTATTTCTCTTTCTTTTTTCCTTGTTTGCATTCCTAAACATAAGTGCAAGCTCCTCCTTTAAATACGTTCAATCCAAGGAGCAATCACTAAGGACAGGTCGTTATCATGCTGTGGACTGGCAGTCAAAACAATTCACACATCAAATAACCCTTCAAAACCATGGCACTTTAATGATCTCTAATGAAAGAACCATGAAGAGGAGGAGGCTGGGGCATCCTTCCAGCGAAGCAAAAGGTCACTCTTTGAGACTGTGCCTGTTGCATCACTTGGGCATCAGGACTAAAAATGTGCGTGGGTCAGGATATCAGAAGTTCAGTCTGCATTCAGGAGGCAAATACCCTGAATTGTTTGTGTTCATGAGCAACAGTATTTTAGAAATGGCTTAAAACCCAAGAAAACAGTCAGGCCAGGATATAAAGATGGGCACTGCATGGTGTTATAAATGAACAGTCGGCTAGCTCTGGGAGCTGAGCAAACATTCACTTTTGCAGTGGCACTTTGCACTAAATGTACCCAGACAGTAAAAAGGCTCTGATGATTTTATTTGACACAGACACCCTCAACCAGCACATTTGCAAAACTTGAGGAAAGAAGTGGAGCGTCTGAGGAGCCCGAATGTCAAGGAAATGGAGAATTTGAGGCAAATTTCAGTGAACAAGCAGTGAAGAACAAGGTTTAGGAAATAGTAATAGGAAATGAAAAATAAAAATGAAGGGGTACAGTGAAGTTGAAGAAAGTTTGCAAGAATGAGAGCTGAAATCCTGCCTTGTCTGCAGGCCAGAGGACTTAGGTCATTGGCTTCAGCTGAGCCAGGGAGTTCACTGAAGGAACACTGGAGCTGTTAGGAGTCCAGGCAAGATTACTTGGTAGAAGAAAAGTTTTGAGGTAAAACTGAAAGACTTAGTGTGTTAGAAGCCCCAAGGAGAGCATAAGCATTTTAAGCCAGAGCAAAGTTCAGCTGTGCTGAGGTTTTTAGGACTAAGAATACAAAAATCTATTACTGGCTTCATCTCTATAATATGCTGTCCTGCGGACACACCAGAAGGAGCCGAGGAAGAAGATCCCTGGAGTCTTTCGTTTTCCTGGGAGCTACACGCAACCAGTGTACACAAACATATTTCTACCCAGAATGAATACTTGGGAAAAGCTGCGATTTGAGAATATTTCTGAAGACCAGGTTAGCAGCTGTGTCAGTGAGAAACAGCTTGGGAAACACCATCACACTGGGAAACGGAGCAGTTGTGCATGAGTGGTGGCTGGCTATGCACTGCTTTGGCACCTCTGGGCCAGCAGYTATGCCGAGGTGAACCAGGGGATTAGGCTAAGGGGAAGACTGAAGTATCACCACTGACACTGCTGAAGGACCTGAGCATCACGAATAGGAGCAGCTAACGTACTTGCCCCCTGGACAATAAAGAGCACTAGCACATTGTTGAATAGTCACCAATCTGCAGAGGAAGGAGAGAAATTTCAGAAGGATTGTATACCAAGTTATAAATGTGTTTCATAGTGTTTTATGAAAAACAACAAAAAATGAAGCAAAATCACTGCAAAGCCTGGGTGACTTGGCAGCCTTGAAAAGTTTCTCATGTGAGCATTTTAGACCTTTTCTTTCAGCATGAAACACCATTTTTTCTGAATCTTTGCCCATTTTTTGCTAAGCCAATTTCCCCGGAAAAGAGTAGGGGATTTAGCTCTATTCTGCAAATCAAAATCAGCATGGATTTTGAAAATATTTTTTTCCATTTCTTTTCTTTTTCCTCCCTATTAGGGAGGAGGAAATGCAAATATAACAATCTACTTGGGTCTATGGGGAGTGAGCAGGATACCATCAGAAGAAAGAACTTGATCATTCATCATATTTCTACACTCCTAAAAAAACTCAAAACAAGCAAAAAGGTCAATAACTTATAACAAGATGCCAGTAACAAATGTAAGCTTGAGCTGAGCAATAGGAAGATCTGATCAGAAGAAGATGGATGTCCAAAGCATTACATTGATATAATAAGAACAATATAATAATAACAACAACAACAACAGAAAAACTCCCTGTGATAACATAAACAATTTACCAGCTATGCATTATGTTTTTTGTTAGATTCACATACCATTTGTGGTACAGATGATCTCAGTTTCTGCTTCAGAGATTATATGACATAGTGTAAGTATGTACTAATTCTTGTGCTAATTATCAGACAGATTACATTCATTCTTATTCTTTTTGTAATTCTCATGTCAGAAATTTACAACAGATTATTTTCCACTCTACTTTCTGATCACAGTATCTCTGATGTATTATGGAAAATGAATTCGTTTTCTGAAGTCACTGTGGTTTGGCTAAGAGAGACAAAATGGTTTTTATGGCATCTATAAAACATTTTCCTCTCTATTTAACAAAAAGATTTACTGGTAGTGGCACTGAAGGAAAGATGTGCCAAGCTAGAAGATAGATGCTTGGCATAGTGCTCTATACATATGTTGATGCAGGAAGATTGTTCCTTTTGTGAAGGGTGTAGCTCAACAGAAAAAAAAAGAAAGGAAAAAAGTATCCTTTGAGAAAACCTCAGAACTTTAACTTAAAAGAGTCTGCTATAAACCTTCCCATGTCTGGCAGGACTAAAAACATTATTTTGCTTTTTATCTGCCTGCACCCTACCTTTTGTTCCCAGAGCCTCTTCTGGGCAGACTTTGTCAGAGCAACCGGTACAGCAGTACCCGGGAGCGGTACCTTGCTAGGCAGCAGTGGTGCAGCCCAGGGGCTGCGGCCAGGCTGGGAGTCGGGGCAGACTTAATTGGGACAGGGTTTGGAAGAAGGCTGGGGGGAGAAGGGAGCTGAGCCATGCAGCTTTACTTATGGGGTGGGAGAGGTTGCAAAATGGGAGTCTGTAGGATCCAGGGACTGAGGGTCTGGGTCAAGTGAGAGAGTGGATCAAACGGCCTGAACAACGCACGCTGGACCCGATTTGGGGGTAGGGATAGGCACATTGGAGCATTGCTCTTCTGCCTCTCCTCACGATCTTCTTTCTAGCTCTTGGAAGCATACCAACCTCAAAAAAGAGAATGTCTTGTTTCTCTCTGACTTGTAAGTGTTACTAGTTAATATAAAACCATTGGAATATTCAGAGTGTTATATCAAGTTATTGCAATGCCTAAATACAATTACAGTAACACCACCAATGCAGAGACAACTTGGCTCCAAAAGGACTCAAAACTGCATATTAAAATAAGACAGATTTTTAAAACCAGGATGAGTAGCCAAAACCAAGTATCCTCACCACCATCACCGTTCTTCCTTGCAATGACCATCCTTTTTTCTTCCTGCTCTTGCTCTAACAACTTCCAGCAGCTTGCTGACTTTCTAATAAACTGTACAGAGTCTCTCCTAGGTCTTGAGAAGGTCCGCTTGTTCTGTAGGCGTCTCTGAGGCTCGGGTCTGGCTTGCTCTTTGACACAAACAGGCCTCTGCAACTGCAGCAGTGCATCCTGGCCTCCCCCAGCTCTCCTCTTCCCCAGCTGAGCACACTCAGGTCTCACAGCAGGCACTGCTTCCTCCCCACGGTTTTATTTGACTTCACGAAGTAGAGCCAAAACCGGGCAAATGCAGCAGCCAGGTGCACTGCTGCAGAGCTGCACCCTTTTAATGAAAGCTACCACATATTCCACATACAATAAGCTGTGAATACACACAAAAAAACCAGCTATGATACCTAATTTACTGTGTTTAGCCCGAAGTGTCGTGTATTTCCAGTATACCAAGGAAATGATATGGCTAAAACTAAGCAACCACTACAGCAAACTCAAACCAAGCCAAAAAAACAGAGATACCCTTTTACCACTCAGAGAATATTTCCTCAAAGAATGGCCATTCCATATCTGATTTCTTGGTCAATAATCCTCAAAGAAGGATGCTTATACAAGCATTCCAGGAACTAAAATCCTTACTGAAAATTAAGGACTTAAGAGAGACATTAGAACCATTATGACCTTCCTGATGTTCCCTCCCTGCTGTACAGGGGTTAACAGCTCTTCCTTCCCTGTATTGCCCAGGATGCAACTGCACATTTAGCTACTCAGCTAATGTAATTAAATATAAGTAAAAGCAGTCCTGCATAGCCTGCATTTAGCCTGGATTTATATATCGCCCAAAAGCCTTTCCTCGTCCCTCCTGGGCATTTGARGCTATGGGTCTGTGAGCAGCAGAGCCGATCTAACAGGTTGCTGCTCTAAGGAAAGGGCTTGCTTCACTCTCCCTGCTCCTAGCCCAGGTCTCTGGCACTCCTCAGACCCTTCCATAAGCAGATTAAACCAAGCTGAGGGGTTTTGGGTTTTTTTAATTCTTAAATTTAATTGCTTGGGGAGAAGTTGGCACAAGGTAATAGGAGAGACAGAGCACTGTGTTTGGGCCAGTGAGCTGTTGGGTTGTCTCATCCTGCTTCGCAACAGGCTACTATTAGCCTCTTGGTCAGATGAAGGATATTGTCTCTCTACGTAGACTTCAGAGGAGAGGTGAGGGTGATCAACGTGCTGTGTAAGACACTGTCAAGGTAAGCGGTGATCTGAAATCCTCAGATCAAGAGCGAAGTACCCATAAGGTGCCCCTCGGACAAACATGTCCTTAACACACAAAAATTCTGTGGTATGCAAAAGGTCAAACTACGCAAGCTCATGGTCCCTTATGGCCTTTTAAAAATGTAAGAAAACAAGATAAATAAGTAAATACCTTGAAAACAGCCCATTGTTAGGATTCAGGATTTTGGTTTCAACTTAAATCTAATTTTAAAGAGTCCCTCCTCTCCCTGCCAAGTCTTTTAGACCTGAAAGCACAGAAAAATTGATCCAGAAGTATGGGCTTCTAGAAAAAGAAAAAGAAGCCTTTACTCACCGACTTAGATGAGATAAACTGGCAAGTACCTTAAACTACGCTGCAATCAGAAGTTGCTGTACTAGCACTGCTTTTTTCTTCCCCTCCATCCTAAACAGCTATTGGAAACTTTTTGAGTTTAGATATTGCATCAACAGTGGGTAAACAGAGCAGCTCTTTGGTCCTGGCATGGGACCAGGATGAGGTCAGATTTTCTACAATAACAAAAACTGACAGAATTTAGAAAATTATTTAACAGTGGCAACTGTATAACTGCTGACACTGGCTGACTGCATGCAAAGGCAGCTGTACCGTAAGAGTCAGGGCATTTATTTTCTTGCTCTTTGGCATTTTCTTTCTTCAACTCTTTATGCACCACCATTTCTAAGGGAGATTATTTCAGAACAAACGTTCTGGTCTGGAACTAACTGTGTGACTGAAGTTGCTTCGTTCAGGACTTAGCTGAAAAATACTTTCTACTGTAAGGGATGATGTGAAGTCGGACTTCAAACTGTCTTCTACCCAGATACACACTGGGTAGTTAAGTGTTAAGTCTTCAGCGTTAAGCTCTCGCCTTCATTTTTGTCTGGGTGGTACTGCTTTAGCTACTTTCTAGGGTCCAGATCTAAATACACTATTCACAGTTTCGTAAAAAATTCCCACTGTGGCTAGGAAAGAAGTCACTTGCACCCCCATACCTCTGCTGGCCCAACAGGCAAGCACAGTGCTGACATTGCACTTTGCACTTCCTAGCAGCCTTGTGATTTCAGGTTTTTTTTTTCCTTTTTCTGTTTGTTTTTTTTTAAATTGTTTGGGATGCTTCAGTCCCTCCCAACCCCTAATTTCTGTAGGAACCAAGATGAACATGCTGTCAATAGCTATGTACAGGCCTCCAGATGTTTTCAATCGATGTCCTAGCACAGAATTCAGCCTTGAAGCTGAGAGCAGGCAGAACAGTGTGAGTCACTGTGAAAGGACAGGAGCACGAGGGCAGCTTAAAATAGTTTCTTTCTCCCAAGAGTGGTTCTTTCCTGAGGCCAGCTGCTGCTTCAACCTGAAAAAGGCTGCGAGCAGTTGTCTTTCAGTTTGGGCTCTATGTCTTCATACTCCATATTTATTTGCTGCTCTTCTCTCCCCCTGGCTCTACATTTCATTATTCTTTTCCTGGATTTTCCCTTTTCCTCCATTCTTTGTTTCCTCATAGGCCTATGCTGTGGCAATGAGAGTGCTTGTACGCCTGGAGATGTGTACCAGCTGCATCCCAAGCCTGTACCTGGGTGAGATGCAGGTGTGCTGTCCCCCTTCCCCCAGAAGGGACCTATGCCATGCTCCCTCAGGTGAACCCATGTGGACTCCAGCAAGGACAAGGGCTGCGAGGCGTGCTGTATGGACCTAAGGTCCTTGCTGGCCAAAATGTTTGCTCATTGCAGAAGGAAGCGGCTTCTGTATGAATCATTGTGACTTTTTGTTCTGAAGTAATTTTCTATAGAGGCAATGGTTTGTAATCCAGCTGTGCTCGAGTTAAATGTTAAATTTACCTATTTAATTAATCGGACATAACCAAAAAAAATTCCACTTTAAACAAGGTTGAGAAGCAGCACCTTAAAGTTTGTTACTGTATTTATGGAACTCAGTGAAGCATACAGTGGCAAAACAATAACTGAGTTTGCTCTGTACATAATTTCCTTATTCTGGATTACATCAGCTCTTGCCCGCATACAATTAATGAACCTGACACACGACAGCTAATGTTCTGCCAAATGCTGGACCCACCAGACTCAGATATGTGTGCTATACCCAGGCCACTYCCAACTTCTGTGTACATGGCATTTCATGCTGCTTTAACTTCAAAACATTCAAACTGCAGTGCAACCAGGATGAGTGCTTACCATGCCGGCTGGGGTAAAAACAGATTAATCTGCAATACACTTGGCTCAAACCCAGAAAGGTTTTTTAGGAATTGCACCATAAACCTTGACATACAGGCTAGTTTTCAGCAAGAGCTGGGCTACAGCAAGGTGAAGGTCTTTGGAGAAGCAGAGGCTGTTAATCCGCAGGCAGCTCCTCGCAACTGGAGGCAGACTATGTCTGGTAACTAGCTAAAACCTAGGCAGAGCAAAGACTTGAGGTAGAGAGAGGAGATAGTGCCTGGAGTTTTTAATCGTGATTACATGGAGGCACCAAGCACAAAGCCACGGTCTGTCTGCTGGGCTGGTGAGGTGAAACGTCTGCCTGCATGCGTTGCTGTCTTTTGGCCAAGCGTGCGAAGGCTGTACGCGCTCCCTTTCCGCCTGCCTGCCCCGCTGCCTGGAGCATGGTCCTGCCAGGCCCCCGGGAACAGGGCAGGCAGCAGGGCCTCAGGACACCTCAATTTTCCTGAAAATCAAGAATGCTAACCGGGTGTTGCCCATATGCCGTCTGTTTCACAGCACTGAGCACCCCTGCAATTGTCTGTAGATCAAATAACTGGTTCATGACTCCTGCTGATCCTTTGCAATGCAGCAGTGCCCTGCTCATCCTTCCCTGGGTTTGGCCTTAATGTCTGACACCCTAGTAACTTCTTGCCCGTCCCTCACAGGAAGGTGAATGCACATAGCCCTGGGCATGGGACAGCCCAGGGATCCCTAGGGGAGACTGCGCTCTGTGATACAGACCATGCGGGACCCCAGTATGGGGAGTGAAAGGGTGGGGTGTAGACTGAGCCCTGATGTGGGGAAAATGTGCTACAGAGGATCTGGGGAGCCTCCTGCCAGCAGGGAGAGAGGAAGCACAAGGAAAGAGGAGGGCTGCACACAGGAGAGGGGAGGAGGAGGGACCTTAGTCCCGGCAGGGCAGCAGCTCTGCCTTAGAAGGGGCTGCAGATGTGGGACTGCCCCTGTGGGGCAAGTGGAAATGAGATATATTTAGAGATGTTAGGGCTGGAAGAAGTTTACCTGAAGATGTCTGGGAAAGGGAAGGACTGACTGGGCTTGCACAGCCCCCTGTGAGCGCATAACCTGGGAAAACACACCAGGAGCTCTTGCATTACAGGAGACTGGACCAGAGCATGACAAGGTGGAAAGATGCCCCACTGGACGCGAATGCTCCCAAGCCTGGCCAATGGCCCCTGGTTGAGTGGCTACAGAGCTGCAGGAGCTGAGGAGGAACAGTCCCTGGGGACCTGGGCCCCAGTCGTCTCTCAAGGGCTCTGCTTGGAAAAGTGCCACTGTGGGAGGGGAGAGCCAAAGCGCAGTCATATGYTCTGCCTCTTCCTAATTAAATTTCAAATGCTGATGTGAGACTTCTCCCCGTGCTAGCTTAAGGCTGTGGTTCAGTTGCTCTGTGCTTATTCAGCCAAATATTCAAGCATGCGGTTAACTTTTGGGCACATGACTCAGTCCCTGGGACTCCGGTGGGACTAAATCATGTGCTTAACTTTTAATTTGTGCTGAAGTGCTCTGTTGRACAGGAAGGGGATCTCCTGTGTACTTTAAGCGTTGGAGGGCTTGGCTGAGTCAGGGCTAACTCCAGAGTTAGTCCGGTGAAATCAGTACCTCCAGAGTCACTAAAAACAGAGGGAAGGGAGAGAAGAACCAGGCCCATTCTTTTAATGGATCTTCTCCTTTTGGCCGAATCTGTTAAATCCCAGCAAAAGTTGGGATACTTCAAAAAAAGCAAAGCCACACTTGTTTGAACATTATTTATGGGATAACAGAAACCAGGACAGGAGACTGCCATTAAGAAACTTCCTATCTTAAAAGACACTGCATAAAAATGCAGACTATGATATTGACCCTGGTTTTCTTCTCCCATCACTTCAAAATTGTTATAAGTGCTGATATTAGAGGTGCCGCTCCATGATGCCAGGGAAAGGACAATTAGGACTGACCTTTACGATCATCTACTTTGAGCAATTCATGTTGTTGATCACATTAGCATCCAAACATTTATGTTTTATTTATAAATAAGCCAAGCCTTCTCCAACTCACTTCCTGGTAAAAAGGCAGCATTCAAGCCACAGAAATCCTTTGTGTCATGTGCAGTGCTCATTATTGTGGGAAACTGACTGATGCCTATTGTACACTGAATGCTTTGTTTCAAGCTCGCAGAGGTCGTTCTGAGATGCTTCTCCACAATGCTACTGTGGCTGTGTTTGACAAGCACTTAAAACCCAGAGCATGTATTTGTAGCAAAAATGAGAATATGTGGCTGTATGTCAAGTGCTATTGAAAATCGCAGCCTGCCCCAATGCTGGGGGGAGGGAATTTCTGCAATTATCAGGAGGAAACTTCTGGAAGCCTGAAATAATAAGAGGAATAATAGAAATCTAAGTATGACTTACGGATGTAAATACTTTTCCATTCCAGTATGGGGTACCTGTAAATACTTTCATTTCAGAGATTTTTTACAAGTTCCAGAAATATGACTATATATATTTCAGAGTTGCTGGAAAACAGTAGTCAAATACCTCTTGCTCTGGTGTGATGTAAAATTCTGCCTGTTTACATAAATTGCAAGGTTATTAATGTGAAAGCCAAGCCAGCCAGCCTGAGAAAATCCCAGTGAGCAGCCCTTGTGACATTATTTTTATGTCCCTTAAGGACAACCAGAAATACAGTGGTGTTTTCTAGAGGCTGAGTTTTATACAGACCCACTGTGTGCATCACCCACAACAGTACAGTCCATGAAAATTTCTGATCTTCATTCTAGCACTCACTCAGTAGTCAGCTTGGAAATCATTGAGCCCTGGGTACGTCCTCCTGCTCTGTCTTCAGACAATAGGCTCACTGCGATGAACTCTAAGCAAAAGTTTTGGTATCCTTTCCTCTTTCATGGATGTCTAGGAATTTCATTGTATAATTAGCTGTCATACTCCCTTATCAGAAGTAAACATCAGATGACTGTGTATGATAATTACCATGCCTGCTGTCTTTTATTGACTCATTTTAACAGCAGGAATTACATCATTTGTAAAAACAAGTCACTTTTTCCCCCTTTTTTATTAAGAATTCCCATTAAAAAATTCAGTGATTTAGAGTCCGCCACCTTCACTTTCATAATTTCTATAAATGCATTAAAGCTGAATTTTATAATGTGTTGCACAGGGAAATTATAGGACTCTTTCTAGATTGGCAATGGAATCATTCAGTTGTCACAGAATAACAGTGTGATACTGACATTAATTTCCAACAACTGAAGTTGCACCCTTCTTGAGATTAAATGGAGGGATGTTTGCAGCTGTAATCCCAAAAACTTCAGCTGTGAGAGATGCAGCATCAGACTATCCTGATTCTGGCCTCAACTACTTGAATAAAATTATGTCTGGTTTAAATAATTTTGCGTCATCTTGTTCCTGGAGATTTTACATCATGGAAAAACTGACAGCCAAATAATTTCAGCAAATAATACATTTTTTTTCCCCCCTAATCAAATGGCCTTACATACAGTACTGCAAAGGTAACATGCAATGAAGAGTGCTCTTTGCCTACTAGATAAATCCAATCTTGTCAATAATTGGATTCAGACTCCGCCATCCCTGCCTCCCATTTCTGCTGCACATACTATACTAGACCTTGAGCTAGACAGGACCATTTGGGACAAAACAACCTGCAGGAAGAATAGTCAAATAAACTTTACCAAATCCCCTCAGGTAGCATACGGGTATGTGGAAGGTGAGAGCATTTGCTTCATTAAGGTTATCCAGTTAAGGACCTTTTCAATGTAAACTTGACAGTATATAAAGCAGGGAGTTATAAAGACAGAGATACAAGCCTGATAGATGAGGGGTAATGAAGATAATGCCAAAGACCAGAAGTCTTGTCACTAGTTGATGGGCCATTGAGGAACTCTGGGCACAGCTTTGGAGAGGGTCAACCTGGAGTTTGTAATGGGTAAGAAGGGGAAAACAGGAGAAACATGACGTTGTGGAATATTTGAAATGGTCCTGTGGGACTATGCAAAATTTATTAAGGAATGTTTAGGGGAAGAGGATGGGAGAAGAAGGCAGCGGAGGCTGGACAGAAAGGGGTACTGAGGGGCTGGGCCACGTGTAAAACGGAGCTGCCTGTGTGCTTGTCTGAGCCAGGCTCCTGATCCCTGCAGTCTGATTTAATCCTTTCCTAACTCTCTGTCTGCGTAATCTCATTCTCCATCCTGTGCGCGTGAGGGCTGCAAGGACTAGGTGCCAGCTCCAGGGGGGACCAACAGGAGTGGGTTTGGTGCCAGACACTGGAGCCGCAGCAGGGGTGCAGGTGCCCCAGGTGGTGTCAGACACCGAGCGAGTGAGGGTCCCTGGTGTCAGACACCGAGCGAGTGAGGGTCCCTGGTGTCA
>JASVER010000093.1:3266659-3473534 GCA_030449065.1 Oceanodroma leucorhoa
CACCGAGCGAGTGAGGGTCCCTGGTGTCAGACACCGAGCGAGTGAGGGTCCCGGTGCCCACTGGCGAGTGTGCGTGCGCGTGTGAACTCAGAGAGTGTCATGTATCTCTGTGTCTGCGTCTGTGTGTCTGTGTCTGTGTCTGTCTGTCTGTGTAGCTGAATTTTCACTGCCAATACTTGGCCCTGCACTGGAGTCCACAGCTGGGGTGTCACTGTTAGGTGCAAGGCCTGACTGAGGTCCTTATCCTCTCCATTTGGGGACCGATCTGGAATGTCCAGTCACATCAACTTTGGCAAACCATCCACCTCAGCATCTTGCCAACATGTCCAAGCTCCTTGAGCCTGATTTCATTCTGTCTTGCCCTGCTTTATTGCCGTGGCTTCCGCTTTACCAGTAAGGTTCATGCACTGATCATACCATTCTGCAGTGCAACGAGCAGATGCTCACATTTCTTCTTCTCTTGGTGGCGTGGCTACGTGAAGCAAAAAGCACTGAGTGTTTTCCAACATATTTCTTTGGGATTTAAATTCCACCACCGCAGAAAGTAATATAAGACATTGCTRCAAAGTCTTGTGCTTTCCAAAACACATTCTGCAAGGGTATAGTATTGGGTAACAAGCTGCAGTAAACCTATGTGGAGGGTGTTTAGTTTTCTCCCGGATGAAGTTTACAGTTGCTGTGTATTTTGGAGCATTATTAAAACATGCATTATAAAGAAAGACCAATGGAATGCAGTTTGATTTATTGTATTTAGCTGTATATTTTTTTGTTTCTAGAACAGAGTTGTCTGTTACTTTGTAAAAAACATCTTTTTTCTCTGCAAGATCTACCTTCACACTTCCTACAATGGCATGTTGACCCATCTTTCTACTAAAACTTTGTATTTTTACTGTCTGAATTTTTACACTGACAGTGTAAGAATGAGGTAATGAGTTGGTTTAGCTGTGACAGCTGTTACCAGAATGAAATCAATAGTGCAGAAATAGTGGTTACTAACAGAATGCGTAGCCCGTGCTTGCATCCTAACTTTGCTTTTAATGGCATCCAAGAATACGGCTTCAAATTTGGATGCACTTCAGTTACAGAATTAATGTTCTTATTCTTTCTGAAGAACTACAGGCCTGCCCCTCCCTGAAAATGCTTAAGATCTCAGAGGAAAAGCTTCAAGATGATAGTGGAGAGAAGGACTGACTTCAAAAGGATTTTGTACAGAGGTAGGAAATAATCATTACCCATCCTCTCCAAAATTCTGTGTATGTTTAGTGCTAACTGCAAAATTGTTTTCCTGCAGTTTAAACCTGAATAAAATTCCCAGTGAAGTCAGTCAGTAAGCACCAGAGTGTCAAACCCAAAGCAGTGAAAGTAAATATTATTTCTTCCTGTCCAGGTCAGAGTATTTTGCTTTTAAGATAAGCTGCTTACGACCTTCATTTTTATTCATAAAATTCCCCAAGGAAAACACTTTGAAGCACACTTTCAGCTATTTAATTCAGAGGGAAACGTCATGCATAGCTTAGAGCTGATGCACATTTCCCTTGCTGCAAGCCTCTCAGTTCCTTCAGGGATCATTCATGTTGCAGCATATTCTATCCCTGGTTCATTAATCACACAGACAATAAGGAAGACTATTCTATCTGATCTGAATATATCTATATCTATCTGAATGTGAATCTATCTAAACATCTATCTGAAATGTAAATATTTTGTCACAAATTCCAGGCACTCATTGAAGTGTTTGCTACCCAGCAAGGCGCTCAAGTAAACACTCAGTGGAAAGACTTTGCTAAACTGTGATTAACTGCTCAAGTAAGACCTGAAAGTCCTTCCCTGAAAAGGTTGTGGTACCAGTGAATTTGGGTGTCAGATCTGGCTGCCTCTAAGCAGGTGCCTGTCATCACTTCCAGATTTTCTGGCTTTTAAACCAAATTCTTAGAGCACTGCAAATGCACTGCAGCATGTCATGGTTGGAAGGGGTCCAGCAGCAATTTAGCTTTAAGCATAACAAAGGCGGGAAGCAGGGAACATAGGCACCATGTGTTCCTAAGCCTGCTGAAACATGCTTCCATAGATGTGCTGATGAACAGTAGGGGAATATTACCAAAAACATTGATAAGTGACCTTTAAGGGGAAAGTTAGTGTTACTTGTAAGAGGACCTAAACCCCTTCCTTTTAAAATATAAATCATTACCATTAATTTGGCCAGTTACTTTTGTAGCTGTGTTTCGAGGCTGCATTTGTGTTTTGCATCCCATCACTGAATTATTCCCCCTTTGCATTCCTGGTATGTAAATGGAATCTGTTTCACTGCTTTTGCTGATTAGATAACAAAACAGACTGTGACAAAAATTATAAAGCTAAAGGCTATTTGTAAGAGCTGGTTGAAATCTTTCCAATGAATATTTCAACAAGATTTCATCTAAGATCCACTTTCATAAAATATTCAGAAGCAATGTAATTCTTCAAAAGGATCTATCATGTAAATACCCTAGAAAAAAACTCATTAAAGATTAGGAAAAAAATTCTAATCTTTTTATTTTCTCTTTCCAACTGAATTTCCTTCCTATTCCTGCTAGAAAATGTGTTTAAAATGTGCAACAATGTAACTGTTTACCTTATTAAAGGTAAAAAAGCACACAGAGCAGTCTCTGAATTGAAGTTGGCAAAGAGTGAGAACTGTTATGTAGTTTGCCTTCTTTTCTTACTTCTTCATCTCTCAAAGGAAAGAAATTATTTAAAATCAAAATTGTGTTTTCTCCTCAAAACAGTAACATTAAGATAGTGTAAAAATGATTAATTTTCTCATAAAGGATTACAATATTCACAGGGTTCTGAAGGAAAATGCAATCTTCCTGTTTAGCAAGAAATTCACACACAGAAAAAGACATCCCTGGGGTTGGCCACCTCTGCTCTTCACTGCAACTCACAAGCTCCCTGCAGCACAGAGAAGGCTTTGCATGCAGGCAACCCATACCTTTCAAAGAAGACATGGATGGATCCAGTAACCACAGGGTTATACCCAAGCCTCTGCCTGGATCCTTGCCTTCATCTATATTGAGCAAACAGTGAAGTCACATTTAGGTCTAAATAAGCTAAAATGTGCTAGCTAAACCTAATGCAGGTGCAAGGAAATATCTGAAAGTGTGTATTCTTGATTACTCCCAGTGAGTTTTCTCAATTTGGAGAGATGTTTTAGGCAAGATGTTGCAGTTTGTACTTTAAGGATGGATTGCACTAAACTCAGTTGCATTTGAAATGCTGGCACCCATTGGCCACTGTGCTTCATTACGCCAGTGCCCCCAAAGGAATGAAAAACTGGAGAGAGAGACCACTTTTTACTGTTTGTAAAGCATCTGTCAGCTAAGTCTGTGCCCTGCTCATTAGACGTAGGTGACTGCAATAACATATGCTAGACTCTCAATTTCTTGAATCTTTATATACTGTATAGAAGATGTCGTACATAACTTTGCAACTAAATGAGGGACAATTTAGAGACTGGTGAAAAAACTGGGTTTTGGCTTACACTGCTTTCAAGGATACTTAACAGAAAATGTTCTCCAAAATATGAGTGTACCATCACAACTCAACACAGGGCCAACTTCAAAGTCAGGGCAGGTTTCTCAGCATTTTTATCAGTTGAGTTTTAACAGTCTCCAAGAAAAGAAATTTCATGGCCTTTCTTGAAACATATGCCAGTGCTTAATCACTCTCATAATGAGTGCATTTTTTCTTTAAATCCAATTGCAATTTGCATATGTGCCTTTTGACTCTTGTCCTCTGGCGGTGCACTTCTGAGAAGGGCCTTGCTCTGCCTTTTCTATAACTTCCCTTTTTGTAGGATTATAATAAAGCTTTGTTTTCTTCAGGATGAGTATTGAAAAAAATTCTCTTCGATGCGTACATTTTGATATGCTAATATTCTTAAAACATTTAAGAATACAGTTTCATCTGTTTCATAACTAACTCCATTTTTTAACTCTGTGAAAAGTTTTTTCTATAGTTTATAGTTTTCTTGAGTCATCTTCTCAAGAAAAATACTTTCTGAGGACTGTTTTTAATTCCACTTCCCTTTCCCTTGCCATCTGCATTTACCTGAAAAGCACAGGGTGAACTGAAATTTATTTGTAATATTGAAGATTGCTCTGCTCTAGTTAAGGCTTTTAAAACTCTTGCTCTTTCATTTTAACTAGCTACAGAGTTTTTTTGCTTTGTCATCTTGGCTCATATTTTTTTGCTGAGGAATGTGGTGTTTTTTTCAGGGCCTGTTCTAGATTCAGTACGTGAAGTAGGGAAAACGTGGCATGGCTTCAGCACTAAACAGAGGCTGCTCTCCACAGCCTCTCTGTACCTTTGCAATCAGTTAAAAAGGCAGCATTATTGAAGACAAATCTGTCCTGGGCTGCTAGTATAAAAGTTATATGAAAAAAGCTATATGTTAGCATAAGTTATTCCTGGAGACAAAGTTTGAGTGTCAAACTCCCAAACAAACTTTCTGTCTATCATGCTGGCTGTTTCACTGAACCTCTGTACCTTAGCGTCCACCTATAAAACAAAAATTGTCACACTTCCCTACCACACACAGCTATAGCATGGAAGCATTCATGGTGTTTCTGGGAATCTCAGGTATTGCAGTAATGTTGGAAAGGAACAACAAGAGAAAGGAAAACATATGACTCTTCCCTTTCTATGCCAGAAACAGCAGGAGTAATTCTAAGGCAGCTGAGCTTCCAAATTTCTAGTGTTCACCAGTTTCACCCTTGTATTTTGATGACTAGCTGATTATGTGCTAGAACTAGGAAATAGCCAGTGATGCCTGTATGCTATCTTTGCTTCCTCAAAGGTTGATTTTATCTGAGGATATTCTTGAACCATGAGACTTGTCTGAGCATTCTAAGCTGTACACAAATTCAGATCCAGTGCCAGTCTTTAAATTTGTGGCTAAACCTGATCTTTGAAAACTGAAGAATTTAAGTTAATGTTTCAACCATTATAAATATCCAACATGGGGTGGGGCGAGGGGGAAGCCAAATTAYTTCTAATGCTCAGGATTGACAACAGAATAGTTGAAACAGACCTAAAGTGCTGTGGTTAAGAATTACTAAGGTATAAAGGTAAATTAATACATTATATGTGTTATTGAAAAGACGATTTCACATCTCAAATGTAAATGCTTTTTTTTGAAGTTCCATTGATTAATGCTCCTGAAAATTTCTCTGCTAATGACTCATCAGGATACACACTCATGGAATAGTGATGTGGCTGAAAGCAAAGTACTAAGAAAGATGCAGGCAATGGGGAGGGCACATCCATCGGTTGGTGAGAGGGTGCTCTTTACGTAGCATACACACAGTGTGCAGGAAAAGGATGTGGTGCTTCTCCTCCACCAGGGTATCTTAGAAATGCACTGGGCAATATGGGCAACCAACCAAAGAGTAGAGTATTTTTCCTCCTTGGTAGGGTGATCTTTTATGCAAGTAAATTCATTGTTCTTATGAGGCATCTGCAGACTTACAGTTTTAGGCTGCCACCAGGTAAGACTCATCTCTGACTGCTGAGCTACAGCTTGCTGTTGTCTCCCTTGTCCTATCTGTCAGACAAGAATTATATCTGTGAGTCCAACTGGGAGATCAGGGGAGTGCCAGAACTAGGGCAAAGGAAGGGACAGAAGCAGCCACCAGGCCAGAGACAGAGGAGGGGAGCAGGATTTCTCCTTTGACAGGGATGAGATGTTAGATCTGCTCACTCCATATCGTGAAACCACACCCTCCACCCGCTCTTCAGCAAAGCATCTAAGTGTGTGCTTTAGTGCTTAACCTAAACCCATGACACCCTGAGCGTGAGGGGACAGATCTGGTGTCCTCAGTTACTGTTTTCAACATGGCACATTTCTAAGAGAGTTAGCCTTTTTGTCACAAAGCGCTGACAAGATTTTGTCCCTTTTTAAAAAGACTTGGCTCCCATATAGGAAGCCTGACTGGGAACATATGTTGGAGTCAAGTAGCTGGACTTAGTCAGCCTGCTTATAGGAATGCTTCGACATTTAGAAGGGTTGGATCTCAGTCATTACTCAACAGAAAGAATGTGTGAATTTTACATGTTGTGATACCAGTTAGCTTAGCTCTGTGTTCACCACTGGCCATGAGTTATTCACCAGTCATCAACAATCCCATGGACACAGCAGGACCTGACAATGAACATTGCTTTAAGCTAACCCTTGTGCTGAGAACACCTCAGGAATGAGAACCTGTCCCAGAATTAGGTGTAGCCTATCAGCCCTTGTTGGTACTAAATCTCCTGGCTTCCCAGACATGGCAGCAGAGTCTAGAAAGAATTTGGTGTCTTGCTGCTGTCCTGAAACATAACCCTCATCCCCAAACTAATGCTAGCCGTCAACGGTCCCAGTCCATCACATGGCAAAATGCTGAAAACGGAGCTGTCACTCTGTTGTGGCAAATGCAGCCATACACTCAAGTTAGTATGTTCTTTTCCTAGTTATAATCAATAAACATTTCAAAGAACGTTTCAAGTCAAACATTTTCCACTTGGTTTTTACAGAATTCTGAAGCTGACAGCAAAACTTGGTCATTTGAAAGACCATTAGAGAATTTTAAATAGAAGTTTGGTTAAAAAAGAAAGAAACAGACAACAAAAAAGTAACAAAGGACAATGTATTTTAGTAAAGTATTTTTTGTATGCAGTCATTACTGTCCCTCTCTGAGCAATGGCTTATTTCTTGTAATTCCCCAGCTTTCCACAGGGTGAGCTGTGTGCATGAACACGGTGTTAGCTCAGTGACTGGGAGCTGTGTGGTAGCTCTCCATGTGTCTTCACTAGCATAATAGTACATTCAGAAGATCTAAACGCTAGATCTAAGCCATGATCTTTAGAAATCAACACTGCACTTAATTCAACCCTTGTGTAATCCTATGGGCTTCAGTGGAGCTACAGTAAAGAGGAATCTGACCCATCATCTTCTAAAAAAAGACTATATCATCTGCCTTCGTAATAGCTTTAAAGAGGTTTCCATTCCTTACAGGTAGTGTGATAACATGACTCAGGTTCTGTAATTTATCAGAATACACTGCAAGTGTCATTCAAAGCATGTTATTTATGTTATTTAATTTACCAAAGTTAATGGGTAGTGATTGATGCCAGGAGTGTAAATGCATGCTGGATTGCTTTGGGAGATCTTGCTGACCTGGAAGCCTCTCCTTTGTGTACTTTCTTGGTGATCCGCTTGCAGGCAAGGCTCATGTATGGGTGTGGGACCTAATGATGCCAGCAGGCAGCAGAGTGGCGTGTCGAATTTAGTTCCCTTTGAAGGAAATCTGATAAACACACAAACTACTTAGAGAACAAAACCAGCACATGGTAAACAGACAAACAAAATCTCTTCAAATAAAATTGCTAATATAAATGCTTCCTGAAAGACATGTAAAAACTTTGGGTACCACTGTTCCTTTTTTCTGCTGAGTTTTATGAGCAAATGCTTTCCTTGGAAATTGCTACAGTTACATTTGTAAAAGGAAAACTGTGCAGCTTTCAAAACTCCAGCCAGAAATACACCTCTACCATGAACCAAATGTGTAGGAGTGTCATTCTTTAGTTAAAGACTTGCAGAAGCTTGAATGTAAGAGGTCTTGGAGCACAACAGTTCCAGCCCTGCCTTCCTTGGTCACAGAGACCAAGTAACTGTGGCATTCTTGTCAATATAAAGCATGGAATAACCCATTAGTGTGAGAAGCTTAGGTCAGATTTAATTAAAACCTGCTTATGTCACAAGCCTATTTTACCACCTTGTAAGCAGTGGCTTAGGTGGTGTAGAAGGAAATAACTCTACTGTTATTGTGTATATTTTGGGCAACACTAAACTAACTGCTGTTACTGAAGATAATTCCTTACAAACACATATGAAAAAATATAACCCTCATCTTACGATCAGAAACAAGCCACCATCTCTCATGGAAGGTTTGCAGACACACCTAGCCATGGCTGCTCCATGTATCCCAGACATGTAAGATTTCATAAAATTTAAAATCACCCCAGCACCTTGCGGACACTTTTGGAAGATGACAAGAAATCAATGCGTTCAGGTGCAAGTGCAAACCGACTGTAAAGAGTGGTTGCTGGTTGTTGGCAGCTGCTGAACTGCAAAGTTTGACACATCTCAAATGTGGTGCTACAGACTGCTCTGTTAACTGTGTGAAACACTCAAATACCCAACTGCATCACAAGATGGGAGCTTTCAGAGAGCATTGGATGATATCTATTCCTGTCTCTAGGATTATCTTTGTTATTACATTGAAAATATATTCTGACTATGATTAGTACAAACGTCTCTTGATGTGACCCCTTGTTATGAACAAGATGTTTCTCTGTGCACCATCTAAAGCACAGAATATAGGCCAAGTGTTTCAGAAGCATATTCATTACTTCACACTGGGAATTGCCACAGTAAAATATTAAATAGAGTCAGACTGAAATAATAGCTACTTTAAGGGCTCCGTTGTGTCATCAGTCAAATGCAGATGGCCCAATTAATATTATGCAAACTTAATATTTTGCCTAGAGAATTCCTAGCAGCTAGGGTCACAATAGAAAATGCCTCCCAGGAAATAAAGCATAATCAGGCTAAAAAGGCTCAAAATGTCCTGAGGAAAAATTATAAATGTCAATTTAAAATATAGCGTCATAGCAACCTCTAAAAGACTCTTCTACTAAAAAATATTTGGGATGCCCAAAGAGCTGAGCAAAGGCAGCTCAGTTTATTGGATGTGCAAAATAAAAAGGAGGTCCAACACATTCATAAAACTACATATTTTAAAAATTATTTAACATGTAAATCAGAATTTATATCTTTTTTCCAGAGTCTAATAAAAACATAAAATCTGACCTCCATTATGATATCTTCCTTAGCTGTTACCAAATTCTGTACATGCTACCTAATAAGCTTAACTAAAAGCATGGCATGAAAAGCAAACTTCTTCCTCCAGGGCAAGTAGATCATCTTGCCTAACTTTTGATGCCTACAATGAATACCTCTTCAGGTGAACAAATAACCCTGGGCTCCTTTCTAACACTAGTGAAGAGAAACACATTTTAGATGCAATTCATCTTGGCTACCTTAGGAAATAGGTAAATTAAATTCTAAACTTGCCTCTTTCTACTCTGTCATCTACTGCTATAGTGACAGATGGAGTCATTAGCTCAAATCATGCATAAGGCAAGATAATTTCAATCAACTATGAATAAACTGTTGTCACCAGATGTTCAAAAGAATTATATCAAGCCTTGAAAAATCAGGTCTTAAAATACAAAGCATTAGGTATTCAGTAATGAATTTGCCTTTTCTTCCTTTTATCTAGAAAATATTCCTCAGGCCTCTTGACCTGATTTCAGCAGGTGCTTGTTTGTTCTACCAGCTCTGAGATGTAGGAATAGTAGCCACTAGATGATCAGGAGAAACATACCTCTCAAATCCAACTTCCTTTGGGAACAGGAAGAACCCACTGAAACCGTCCACCTGGACTTTCTATTAGGGCTAGTGGTACCAGTACCTTCAACATCATTCTTTAGACAACTCTGCATTTTCTATATCTTTTATAAAAAAGATACAAGTTCCCCATTCCTTTTGCACCTCTCTTTTTTTAAAGGCCATGAAATCAGATGCTTCGCTTCGTGTTGGAATAGTGTATTAATTCATAGAATCATAGAATCATAGAATGATTTGGAAGGGACCTTAAAGATCACCTACCCCAACACCCCTGCCATGGGCAGGGACACCTTCCATTAGACCAGGTTGCTCAAAACCCTATCCAACCTGGCCTTGAACACTTCCAGGGATGGGGCATCCACAACTTCTCTGGGCAACCTCTTCCAGTGTCTCACCACCCTCACAGTAAAGAATTTCTTCCTAATATCTAATCTAAATCTACCCTCTTTCAGTTTAAAACTGTTACTCCTCATCCTATCAGTTCCCTGATAACAGTATATATCAATAATGTCTCCATGAAACAAAATGTAGAAATAAGCCACCTTCTTGAGTACTGCGTTATAAATATGAACCAGATCTGGTAATATCAGACAAAAGCCTTAGCATATGCTCCAGTAACTAGAAGGAGAAATTTGTCCCAGGGTGGCTCCCAGGCCACTTGACCTACTTACCAGAGAGTCCTGCTTGATACTCGCTAGTGATCCCACATTCGCTTGCATATGCTCACTTGCCCCAGTTGCTGGCCCCATGGACACACAGGCCCAATGGCAAGCGGTCTGACTGCAGTTGCTGGTGTTTGGACCCACACACACACGTGCACAGAGTAAATTGAAATGACACCATGTGACTTTGATGGTGTCAAAAGCAATCATAAATAGCAAAATTTTGCATGAACTACTCAAAACTAGACACTAAAATGTCTACACGCACTATCACCTAAATGTCTATCACTCAAATCACCTTTTATATGTGTTTAATTCCTAGGCAGATGGAATGTTAGATGCATAATAAGGTGAATTACTTAAAATGAATAATTATTTGACTGCCTCTAATCACAGTCTAGTGAATTTAACACAGCTTATGATTATCTTTACAACTGGGCAATACTGTGTGCTACTCTACCAAATTACTTAGCTACTCAAGCCTGCCACAAGAGATGTAGGAAATGGGGCCATGCTATCAGTCAGTGGCGGCACCACTGGGCTGGCTGCCTGCCTATTCCCTGCCTTCACTATAAATCCACATTCCTCTTCTGCTGCTCAGCATAACAATAAAGCCAATCTATTTACAGACAGTAACAACCTCTTTCGAGATTTGCATGCACAGAGGTGATAAAATTACTTCAGAAAGAAGAGTAAGACTGGCTCAGAAATCGCCTACTTGCCTTATTTTTTTAAGCAGAGTCAATTTCTCTAGTGTGCATAGAGGAAATAATAGAAATCTTATCCCCTATGAAAATATCTCAATAAAACAGCCTATTTGTTGTGCCTACATCTCACCCTGCAGCACTGGAAAGGAAAAATTTATGAATGTGTAGACCTCAATATCCCAAACAGACAAGCAAAGAGTCTCTCAAAATGCGATGGCCTTGCCCTTCACTTCCCTCTTCTGCAACAAACATTCCCATAATAACACAACCTGTTGTAAGGTGTGCTCAGCTGCAAGACCAGGTGACCCTCTGGTAATGATGTTCAAAACACCCAGCAATGCATACTGTAAAAACTAAACCCAGGAAGGTTACAGCCATAAGGTCATGCCAACACCTATGTATTGGGCTGGGCTGTGTCTTTCTTTTGGGGACTCACCATTTAGATTCCACAGTCCAGCAGAAGAGATTCTAATAAAACACTTTAGTCTCTTTTTCATTCAGTTTTATAAACTGCTTCCTTAAAGGATTTTGAGGTTTATACACTCATCTTGGCTACATGCCACAGTGGGTGGATTCCCAGCTAAACTCTTCAGGGCTATATTGATTCAAGCTATTCCCAATAACCATAATGCTGCTCTTGAATTTTCATCTGTTGTCACAGACTTGCTCTTTCTTTGTCAAGGCTTATAGTGCCCTAATACCATGGTCAACATCCCTCTTAACACTTTGTTCTTCTAATAAGAATAATCCTCTTCCATTTTCCCTTCTAATACTTTCTTCTGGCTTTACTAATATGCAAATACTGAGCTGAAGATTATTATACTCTATTTTTGCTGGCTGTTTTCCTGAGAAAAGTATTCTATTTATGGCACATGTTGACACAGATGGTTCCAATTTTCCTTCTCACGCATAGCAATTTGGGGAAGACTGCCATACTGTATGTAAAAACAATCATGCCAGGCTTTTGTTTCAGAGATCACCCCAGCCTACGGGTTCTTTCTACTGCCTGGGGAGGCTATTCTTGTGTGCACTTGCCAGATTGTCCTCAGCTTCCTCAGCAGATGTGTAGACCCATCACTGGGGTCATAGCCAAGGATAATACTGAGAGGAAGACAATGCTTCTCCAGCCTAAGGCCTTGTTCTCCACCCATTATTCTGGAATAGGAGTGTCCACACATGGAGTTAATCAGGAGTAAGTCCCTATGCAGACAAGCTCTCACACTAAATGCACCACTCTTAAGGATATTGAGGCCTCTAGCCACATCCTGGGTACTAGATGTTCACCACAGATTCCCTCAGCACTGTGCCTTTATGCTGCAATGTAAACCTGAGCCTTCAATTTTAGCAAAGATCAGAGCGCACGTACCCAGAGCTCTGCTATTAACTTAAAGACCTTTTACGATGATTATTAATGTGATAGCTGTCATACTTCACCTGCACATTTAAAAAGCCTTTGAAAATAATTAATTCATTTTAACAGTACTACTGTAGAGAAGGTTATCAAATGTCTCACACTGCAAATGTTTCACACCTATGTTTAATCTCTGTATGTGTATGTCAGGCAAGCCATGCTTTATTTTTCTCTTTCTAGCTGAGCTGACAAAACACTAAGGGTTTTGTGAGTTGCATTTTTTTTGTGGGAAGGCATGGGGAGTGATTGGGAAAAAGATTCCATGTGATGACCCTCTGAATTCCTGTGGGACTGCATGTCGAAAGCATACTTTTTTCTACTTTCACATTTCTGGACAAAATTAAAGGCAAAGTTCCAAGTTCAATTCCCAGTTACTGCACTGGAGTAGCTCCACCAAAACCATGGGTATTGCACTAGATTCATGCTGCTCTGAGATCAGAATTTGGACGGCAGGCTTTGTGGTCAGTGCTTGACTATAAAGCTTTTTGACTTGAGGGTTTTGTAATCATCTCTCCCAAAATTCTTTTCAGATGAACTTCAGAAGTCACTTCAGACAATGCTGCATTTTTCTTTTAAAAAATCTGTATTTTGGTTAGTGAGCAAATATAAATGTAATCTTACAAGTACAAAGTAGAATAAAACTGGGGAAAAGAACCAGCAAGTGTGAGTTACTTTCATTTGCTCTTTCGGTGGTACCCATACTTTGATCTGCTTAGCAAATGCTAGAAATGGAATTACCCCCCAAAATTTTAATGGACCGATCAAATGAAGTTCCATTCAAAAATGGGTAAAGTGACCTTTTTATGCTTCCTTGGTAGAGTTTGCACTGGAGAAACATTGGGTGAGACCTAAAATTTGAGGGCTCTTGAGTTGCATCATCCCTCAGGTCTTGGTCACACCCCACAAGTCTCTTTTGCCTAGTCCTCCTCCCAGCTGCAATGTCACCTCTTGTGGTGTCCACAAACTGGCTGTGCAGGTGATAGCCCCGTCATGGGGATCTGTTCCACGCCCTCTTTCCAGCACCAACATGGTCTCTGTCTCCAGTCCAGTCAGAGGTATTCCTCCCACAGCAGGTGAAGAGCTGGCTCGGTACTCATAGCGGCAATTTTTACACCATTTAATCTACTGCCTATTAACACCAACTTCTGAGTATTGATTTGGGTACTGAGAGAAAAAAATGGAGACCATAAACAAACACTCAAGGGAACACTTCTCCTCACCCCTTCCTAGTCTCAGCTTCCCTTATTTTTGCCTAGGGTTGCAATCAGACCGACCCAATTTCTTTGGTGAGGCGAAGGGTGGCACAAAAGGTTGACTACAAAAGGGGGTATAAAGGCTTCTCCCGTACTGGCCAGGGGCCTGGCACCTGTCTAAAGTGACCAGAATCGAGAACACCATGTACATCATCATTAAGTCCATTTACAGCCCCTGTACCAACTTGTAGGTAAAGCAACAATGTTGTGTCAGGGATAATAAAACATCTAACCATACCAGTATGCATTAATCATCCATCCACTAGTCACAAGGATGTGGAAGCAATGTCTGTTTGTCTGTTCTTAAGCATTTGTACCAGTAAGAGTTGTAATCAGTAGCATCCTGCTCTTCTCCCAGGTGCTGGGAGAGGCAATGTCACGCTGCCTAAGGACAAAATCATCCCAAGGACTGCAGCCCAGCTGCTGATGCTCTGTGCACAGAGTTGTCACAAAGTGCTCCCTGGATGTAGTGTTTGCACCAGGAGGAGCATTGTACAACTACTGACACAGTGGAAGGAGCTGGATGTGTTGTCATTGTTTTATTTTTTGTGGCATTCAGATAGGATACAGTAACTATGAAGCCCATTTATTTTATCCCCTCACAAATAGGAAGTCACCTGTAGCTTAACTACTGCTGCTGTGAGAAAGTCAATATTTGGTTATTCTAAATTTTTGAGCCTTCAACAGCAGTCTGGAGTTTATTTATACATTTCTCTCACTCTTGCCCTCTCTCTCACACACACGCACTCCACCGAGATCCTATGAGGCTATGTTTAGACTTGCAGTTTGGATAGTTACTGGAAATCACCAGCTACTTTCAGGTTAATTTCAAGTCTTCAAACAAACAAACAAACAAACAAAACCACTGTAAACTGACCTTCAGCTTATCATAAGCTATTAAAAATCTGCATGTCAGTGCAGTCTGGAGGCTTGTGAATTTTCATAAATGCTTGAGCTGTTTAACATCTAACCTTTTTCTGGAAGTTTCACTGCTACCCCAGTCAGTCCTCTTTAGTATCCTGCTATGCAATAACACACTGCCAATGGATACGACAGAAGTTGAATGAATGATGGGAAAGATTGGAGAACATCGCTAACGGGGAAAATGTGATAGCTCTATTTGACACGCACCACCAGGTCCACACCGACTCTGGTATTTAGGAATGGAGGAGTGCAGGGAGAGGAGCAGAGGTGTAATGCCTGTTATGAAATGTCCTGTCTCTATTCAGCAATCATTTACTGTTATTATTACTGTTGGGTAACAAACATGTTATCAAAGGCTCAGAGCAAAGCAGACATTGAGCTTTGCAACTAGCCAGAGCTTAATTTTTGTATCTTCATATGATTTAAGCTAATTTGAATGAGTCTTTTATTCTTCATATTTTCTAGCATAGATACTATATTTGAGCCCTGACATAGGCTCTTCTATACACATATTTGAGTATTAACATATACAGGGTGTATTTTCAGGGTGACATGTGACTCAGCGGTTACATTTTATTTGGCTCTGCTGAAAATTTACCTTTTAAAGACCACAGAGCATGTTGTCATGTGGTGCAAGCTAAGCTTCACTGGTGTCTTTTCTAAATAATGGATGTTGTCTCACATTCTTGCTGTGCTACCAGGCTCCATCCAGCTCACATCTCTCCTGTGGAAATAGCTAATTTCCACATGCATTTTAATCTGAGGTGTTGCTGTATGGCCCCATAGTTTTAATTACTTTGCTGTGAGCTCTGTTTCCTTCACCATTTCTTTTTTCTCCCTTGGGAAATCTACATCCACATCCAACATCTGTCACCTATCTAATTCTTGGGAACAAAGGCTGATGTCATTATAGTTCCAGCTGCATGTTAAGCTGCCAGTCAACCTAAGCGTGTCTCTTCCCCACACCTTATTTTTCTTTCAATGAGAGTGATCTGTTCTGTGCCTCACCACAGGCAGTAGGGTAAATCCTTTGCCTACACCTAGCATGGCTACAGCTTGTGCACTTCTTTCCCAGGAGTGTGCTGTGAGGGCAACTTGACAGAAAAGGCCATGGCCCCAATAAGTATGGAGCAGCCTGTGCCTCCAGGCAAGGTGAATGTGAAGCATCCTGCCTTGGCTGGTTTATGCTTATTGCTGATAGCAGCCCTGGAGGAAACTGGCTGGATGGTAAAACTTGAATTAAAAAAAAAAAAAAAAAAGACAGCTAAGTCCATCAGCCACTTCAGTTTTGCTTGCAAGGGGAAAGAAGCACTTCAGACCCTCATTAAGATACAGTTTTAGTGTTTGTGCTTGTTACAGAAGCAGATCTGTGTGCTTCAAGTCATGCCCATTCAACTGAGCCAGCTCACTGCCACAAACTCCCTTTCACAAACTCTTGGATTTCCTTCATGCTTTCTTATTCCTCTCAGGGGAAATGCAACTGCCTCTTGGATGTCAGCATTTAGATATGATGATGATAAATGCTGTATAAAAGATGAAGACATACAGAATATATATGATGGGAAAAAATTAGTCTCTTGCCACCCATTGTGATTAAAAGTTTCATAGTACTTTTTGAAATCATAGGTGTGTTCACTCTCCTTTCCTGGCCAAATTCAAGTTAGACAGCATGCTGTCAGCTTTACTTTATGTAAAGCTTTCTATAGGCTGGAAATTTTCCCTTCACTTCCTCTTCTCCCAAGTTGAGCACTTCCAGTACTTGCTCTGTCCCATCCCAGAGGTGGTTGGATGATGGTAACTACTCACATAGATATGTAACTTGCAGCTGAGTTATTATTCCTGCAAATGGTATGATGACTTCAATACAAATCATACCTTCTGCCATATTAGCCCCTTATGTACCTTCACACATCTTGTTCACCTCTTACAAAACTTTGTGCCCTAGTTGTTATTAGAACATTTTATTATGGTTATTCTCGCCGTGTCCCAGATTCAAAGACAGGGTAGCACAGTAACAAATAAAGGAAATGGTGATGTTGCACAGGTCGGTGGAGGATGAGATGAATGAGTATGAGATGCTTCAAAGCCGCTTGCCAGGGCTGAGCTGGAAATACCCCTGTCGAGGCAGAGTAAGATGGTCTGGGAGAAAAGAAGCACATTCCCTCTCACACTTCTGAGATCAGATTTTCCTGCTGCCCTCTCCCATGTGGTTTCCTCAGTATGTAGGGGTTTGGATGTGAAGCTTTGAGTACTGAGTGCCCATCCTACCCCTTAATTACCGCAAGGCCCAAGATAGCAGCTTAACCTTCTCCTAGCACTTCACAAATTGGGCTCACGTTCCCGGGAATGTCCCAAAGTCTCATCGGCAAGACCTGAAGCTTGCAGACTTCATGACTATTTCGAATGCTCATTGAGATGGGGATTGTGAACTGGTTTTGTTGCTCAAATAATGCTGCAGTCTGAGAGATGCTGACCCTGTCAAAAGCTAATTATAATTCTCTGAAGTATGCAGAGGGATAGAGTTAAAAGAAAAAAATTATGATATGTAGATGCTACTAGTGGAACAGTATTCATTTCCCTCTGTTGTGATACAAAAAAAATCACAGTTTTACAGACATCAGCCATAACATGCTTCCACTACTATCTCTAGTTTTCATGTTTGTGTGCTTTTGCTTATAAACATTCAGAAATTTCTCAAGTGACCTTTTTCCATTGCTTTTTGGCGTTTGCCATTTTTCCTGCCATTTTTCTGCTGGTATTATTCTTCCTGTTTTCTCTTGAGGCATTCTGTTATCTACTCACAGCTTCATATTATTTCCTCCCTGTTCACCCTATGCTTATTTTAGCTGCTTTTTCCTTCCTCTTATTTATTTTTTCTATCAATTTCCTATGTACTCCTATGTCTTCCTTGTTTTCCTCCACACTTTAGCCAGTTGTCTACTCAGAAACCTCTAATATTTGGACATTGTGATGTGAATGTGATTCATCAAAAACATCTAGAACTGTTTCAGCCKCATAAACAGTGCCCTCATCTGATTATGACAACCACAACATTTTGCTACTACTTTCCACCATATTCTTTCTCTAAAATAGAAAATCAGTTCCCTGACTGGGTGCAGCACACAGTCACAAAAACCTCCACGTCAGCACACGGGAAGAAGTAGGGCATGAGCAAGGAAAAGCCACCAGGAGGGGTGGCAGTGCCTCTCCGACCAGCTCTGAGCCTGCTGGGATGACTTACACCAGTCTAAATTGATGATGAAACCAAGGCTCTGCTCAAGGTGACCTCTTTGTGCCTTGTCATTGTCAGTAGATATGTGAGGAAACTGAGCTCAGGCCCAGGACTCTAATTTCTCAGCTAAAAGCTGTGAGTATTCAATACACTCTTTCCACCTTTGTCCAAGCTCCAGTCAAGGCTTTATCCTCCCTGGAGTTAGAGAAATGAGCTTCTCCTTCCCTGGTAACAAACCACATCAAACTTACAGTGACTTTGCTGTAGGTAGGCTAATAGTAGAATGCATGCATTACTCTCTCCATGGTTTCTGCTTTTCTTTCTCCTCTACCTCTATGCATTGTCTTCTGCTTATTTTCTATATTTACTTATTTCCTGGCTGTGAATATCAAAAGTGTAGAGGGATCAGAACGAAATAAATGGAAGAATGCAGAGTGCAAATAAAGCAAATCAGAACATTAGTAACTACTCTAGCAAGCTCTCTTGCACTCTATATGGTTACTACAAATTAAATCACACCCATATGAAAAAGGTTTACCTGAATTTAAGACAAACTGTTCTCTTYTCTGTAGTTTGATTTCACATTACAGAATTTCAGAGTTTTATCCCTTCTGCCCCATTTCATTAGGACTGCAAAAAGAGAAACCTCCATTAAATCCCACAGATTTTGAAAAAAATTCTATACAGGCTTACTGTTTGCCTTTGAAATAGAGTGTGCAAAACTTTTTTATATTGTATGGCTAATAATATTGCTCCTGGATACCCTGGTACTGTAAGAGAGAAAACATATGTGGTTCATTTCGCACAGCAGGCAACAGTGTACTTTTTATCTTAGCTATGTCCAATAGGATTCAGCACTTGTCATCTGTCTGTGGAGTTTCCTGTAAAATCCTATGGAATTTTGTAGAAGGAATATAAAGTTTTATCAAGATTGTTAAAATAGCCTAGTCAAAAGGATATTACTGTCTGTAAAAATTGATGAGAAACTCCAGGTGTCCCTTCTATTGTGCTTTTAATCCCTTGCAGCTCTGCACCTTGCAACCACACGGTAGTAGCTGAAGCAGAGGAAAAGAATGGGGAAATAAGCATAAAATTTATTCATATGGACCAAAATTGTAACATTCTCCGTCCATGGCAGCTGTTTATAATGTCAATTTGGCAAGCTTTATAATTTTTTGTTTTATTTTTTATTTACTTTTTGAATTGTTTTTACTGAAAATCAAGGGTTTGATCCAATCCTGTTCTGCCATCAGACAGATTCCTAGTGTGTTCATTAGGGTTTAGAGTCCTTGCTAAGAACAGATGCACAAACAATGGCCAGCCACAAGCAATTGAGAATTCAGTCAGTCGATCTACTGAGAGTGCCTGTAAGATACAACCCATTCCAAAGTGTCAGTATCCTGAAGCTTGAAAATGTTGTATTATTACATCCACAGCCTAATCTCTAAGATATCTTTGCAGCTACTATATGCTGTACGGTGGCCTCTGTATAGATAATAATAGAATAATAAATAAAAATTATAAATAAATAAATAATAAACAATAATACCTACACTGCAGCTGCATCTCAGTAGCTCATGGTATGACACCCAAAGGAGCTTTAGACCACCCAAGATGCCAGCAGGATTGTTATCTCCTTTCAGAAAGGAAAGCAAACTAGAATTATGCTCACATATCCTCAGCATTCAGCAATCAACAATCCAAAGCAAGGCAAGCCTGAAAAGACAGATCATCCTTAATCCATTGCTTTGTGAATGCATATTGCTACAGACACAGAAGAGTTCTGTATCTTAGAAAAAAAGGCACATAATTTTCAACCAGTGATCTGTGGAATGTGCATGTGAAAGTTCATGATGAAATGATGACCGAGATAGCAAGCTCGTATATGTTATATATCTCTTTACATATATATGAAATTTCTAAGGGTCTGTACACATTCAGAAAAAAGAATGTAAAGGTCTATGCACAGAGATAGACTGAAATAAAGGGACTGGTTGACTTCCCATAAGGGGAAGGGTCATGAGCTGGACAGGATTTCAAGTGCCATCCACTATTCAAGGCTTTGCAGTGATGTAGAACTGCTAGTCTGTAATTGGGATTGCAACTGCAAAACTTCAGTTCCTGGTGGTTTAATTGTATCCCAGGAAAGTTCTGAGTGCAGGGAAGTGCCATTGAGAGAAAGTGGATGTCTTTTTCCTTTCCTCTGTTTTGTGGCTTGAACCCAAATCCCCATGGGGAATTAATTTACCCTGCTATAACCAGTGTAAGAGCCACCGCTTTTCAACTCAGTTCAATTCGGAACAGGTACAAAAAGCCTACAAAATGATTGCATTAGATTAGGGCTCAACTATGTTGTTAAAAATATTCACAACACCTCCCTGCCAAGGACCGTTCTTTTTTTCTTCTTTTGGTATGTGTAAAAACTCAAACTCCAGAGGTGGCCTGTTATATGTGCTACATCTATTGGAGAAGGCATGGTTGGTGTGTATTGTTTTAATGAATGGTTTAAAGGCAGAGTTCAAGTGTTTAATTTTCTGGTCTTCATTTGTTTAAGTTGAACCTTCTGTAGTATTTTAATCTATATGGCATGTCTTCACACCATGCAGGGAGATTGAAAAAGCATTGGTATGTTTTCAGACACAGCACTATGAAATAACCCCTTCTCAGGTGTTATGCAGTGCTTTTTAAAAGTCATTCCCCTTCCCAAAGCTTTGATCTGAAGACAGCACTATACAATTGGATGAATCTTTAGAGAATGTGTTTGATATATATGCCAAGTCTCTTCTTTACAGAAATCTTGCTTCAGAGATCACGGGAGTGATATGAACAAGTCTGAAGCTTTTTAAATGTTGATGTGATATTTAGCCAATATTTAAGCAGGTCACAATGAGTTCAGCATAACCAAGAGAAACGTATTTTTCAAAGGAAAAGAAAACAGCCTGTGTAAAGTATTGCAATGTGTCCACTTTCAGCTGGCACCTGCATGCAACACCAGTGTTTTTTAAGATACAGCGTTTCATTTCTTACAAACAAGAGTAAATCAAAACCACAGCACATTGAAATATTTTTGGAAAATGGGAAAAAGGACTTTGTACCTTTTCCTACCATTCTGGAAAAAAATTGGGGGATTAAATGAACTACCAGATTCTAAAGACTTTTTGATTCACCAGCTAGAAGGCATGTTGACTTTTGTAGGTCAGGATTTCTCTTTTCTGCTTCAGACCTTCTGCTGGCCTACTTTACAGTGGCCAATTATAAACCGGAGAATCCTCCTTCCCTTATCTGACTGCTGTCTGATACATTTTTTGAGTTGCATGGGTTTTCTTTCAACTTGAGTAGTTCCAATGTTCGACGTCACACTGTTAGAAATTTGATTTACATTATATTTATAAGGGTTACTATTTTCATGCTTGTTATTGGTGTCATTGGAAGTGAATGATGCATACAGAGCAAGTAATATTAACCAAAATAACTATGCAGAAAGTTTGGATAATGTTATTACTTAAGCAAATTCAAACAGCAAATGTTTCTGTGCATGATGAATGAGGAACCTTTTTTTTTTCAGTATTCCACGTAGTAAACGTCTGGAGGAAATTGTCAGGAATGGTGATCTAATCAAATGAAATTATGTGTCCTGTCAGTTCCCTGACTTAGTTTCCTCACAGTAAGATGGGAATAGTCTTTGTCTACTTTCACATCCTACATGATCTACTAGATCTTCCTAATTCCTGAGTGTGATGGCACACACGCAGCCTCTGCCCTTGTGGGAAGGTACGGTCGTAAGGGCCAGCCAGTGTTGATTTCTTTGTAGGACAGGACCACAACATTTGCAAAGCATTCAGCCAACCATCCTGACCCTACAAAATTTCTCATGTGGGTAAGAGCCACAGAACCAGAGGTGTAAGATGCCAAATGACCATACCAGAGGAGAGGGATATGCTGGAAAGGTTCTCAAGCAGAAACCACAGGCAGGGTTTACAGCTGCTGAGGTGCCTGGGTTGCAGCCCGGGACAGAGCCAGGCTGTGCTGCACTGTGCAGGGTGTGCCGCTGAACCAAGCAGTGCTGGCCTCACCGCATCCCCAGCCTCACCGCATCCCCGGGCTCGCTTCCTCCCATTGCTGAGGGCAGCAGCACAGCCTCATACCCAGGCATTCAACTAAGCCTTGGGTGGGAATCCCACCTGAACTGCTTGAGAGCAGCCAATGGCTTAGGAGACAGATGTAGGTCTTCCTTGTTCCAGCAGAAGGGTTTCTTATATTAGCTGCTCAGTACCAGAAATACAAATAGATTAGACATTAAAAATAGCAGATGCTGGGTTCATTGGGTTATAAATAGAGCAAAACCCAGGAAGATGCACAAGTTAATGTGCAATGTTAACCAGATTTCCTTTCAGATTATATCTTCTTTTCATAGTCTGGGCTTTTAAGGTCATCTCCATCTGGGACACTGGATAATTCAGTTTTAAGATTCACTTTGACTCAAGACTTCATTTATCTTTTGGAGGTAGCACAATAAATCACAGCTTTGTGAGCCGCAGTACAAGGCAGTTGCTCTGCCCTCCACCTTGCTCATTGATCAGACTGACAAGAGCACATCTGTCTCCAAGGTCTGGAGTTGGTCTTTGTTCCCCTCCAGGAGTGTGAGCAAGACCCAAGCAACTGAAGCAGCAATAACACCAAGTAGGAAACAGGTCATTTCCATGCCATTGGAAATGCATGTGCAGGGAGTGACCATGTGTAGCCTGAAATTGTGTTTGCGAATAAATATTTCAGTTACCGTTCTTAGTCTGAGTTTATTGCTGGCAGTGATCCTGTGCTAAACAGTGGTGTCATTGAAGCTGAGCTTAACATTCAAGCTCAGTTGAAAAATGACAGCAATGCACATTTTCTGTCAATTTTAATACTAGCTTAGCAGCTGAGCGTGGCATTCTCTACACACACTACATTTTGCAGGTGGAAGGATTGTTTTGCAGAGCAAGTCAGGCAAGTGAGATTAGCCAGCAAGGCATCTCCATCAGCAAACACATTTTCTCTTACAGGGACTCCTCAAGGGACAACCCACTTGAATTTATGGGTTTGTGAATTGCTGTGTCTCCAATGTCTTGCCATGGCCAGGACTACCTGCTTTGAGGGTGGCACAGAATTCAAGATGCATTTAGACAGATACAGTGCTATCCAATAAATAAGATCCTGAATGGACTCAGATGGCTGAATATACAGAAGAACCATATAGACTGGGACTGGAAAGAGGCAAATCAGAAGACATTGATAAACTCATGAATACCACAAAGAGATTTGGGATTAGACTGTTTTCTTTTCCGGTATCTGAACAAAGTACTCTTAAGTTATTGAGTCTCACACCATAGGAATTTACGTAGGCAAAAAAATTACATACGTTTAAGAAGCAACTAAACAAAATCATGCCACCATGGGCTATCGAATAAAAAACCACTCCTTTGATTCTGAAAATCAGCAGATTGATGGATATTAGGAGCACATGAACAAATGCTATGTATGCATCCTCTCTGGATACGTGTTTTGGGTAGGTACCAATATTGGCCCCAGGTGGACGCAGGATAATGGGGTAGATGGACCTCTGCACCAGTATGGTGCTTGTTACATATCTACCTTCTTAAATTGCTGCTGGAATTATCCCACTCTTCATAGGTATGTATATCATATGTGCATCTGGTGTGGAACAGAGCATCTTAATAAATTGGTGCTAACATGGAAGAAATGGCAGTATTTTTTATGCTATCAGTGGGAACTACACATCCAAATATCTTAAAACTGTCACCCAAGTGAGAATTTTTTAAAACATGCTATGTCTCTGCCATGTACGGCACTTTTTTCTATAAATGAGTCTGCCCACTCAGAAGGAAACAGGTCTAGACTAAGAAAGGCCTTGTGAATCTTAGAAATAATGTGACTTCAGGGGAACACTTACATTCAAATGGCTCACTCTGCTTTTTCAATTTGTGTAATGCTTGAAAATCGATATGTCACTTTGTCTTGATAGAGGCTAAGTGCAGATAATGGATTTATTGGATTATTGGGCTATAATGAAAATGGTCCCAGGAGAGCACAGATGCACAAAGATGCATGGAAGATTTGGGACTACCCAGCAAGAATTGAAAATACTTTTACTTTTTACATGCAGATCACGATCTGACTTTTTAATGTAGTGATCCAGCATATTGTTTACAGTGGAGTTTTCTAGGGATAATCACTATTGGTTGGTTATTTTCTTGAATGTCAAGGAAGATACCTAACTTCTCCCAGTATCACTCAGTGTATGAATATTTCAGCCTTCCTGGTTTAGCACCTTAGCTTTACTGGTGACAGGTATGTCACAGTAAGCACTCTTTTCCTCATTTTAAGTAATTCAGACATTGTATCCTGCAGATGAAATGATAGAAGTAATTTTAAAGTATTTTCCAATGCTGTTTCCTGGTTTTCTGTTTTTAATTTATGATCTGTGGACTATTTCTATGAGATTCACAAGCAGCAACAGAAAAGCAAGCCAGTTGTCAGCAGGCTTAAATTCCCTCTAAATGAACTGCATGTTCATGAACTGCACTGGAAAAGACCGGGGAGATCTGCAAATCAAAAAATTAGATGGGATTAATTTGTGCCATCTCAGATGGAACTTTTTAAACACTTAATTTTCTCCAAAAGCAGCCTCTGGTTTATAAAAGGGGCCAAGGAAGTGATTTACTAATTAATTCAATGTTACTGTAACTGCAGAGAAGCAGGAAAGGGTGCACTGTGCTTTTGTTAAACATTGCTCAATATAGGCAACTGCATACGGAAATTGATGCCTTCCCTACGTTTTAGCTGTTAATGCATAAAACAGCACAAATGTTCATGACCTAACGTCTGGACGAGGAAATGCCGTGCTCTCTCAGTTCTTTCTTTCAGTTTGGAACTCGTGGGTTGTTTTTTTTCACACTACCTCAAAATATCATAACAAAGAGAAGAAGGAAGAAAAATAAATTTAGGGAGCCAATGTAATATGAAAGATCTTTCTTCACACCTTTTGACGTACCAAATGTATGCAGGGCCAAATTTTAAGCCTTGTTAAATGTGAAGGAAGGTTGAATAATAATTTTAATTTTTTAAAAATTATGAATTATTTATATGCAGAAAAATTTTCATGTTGGTCAGATGAATTACTCATAATGAATAATTCATCCAGCTCCATTAAATAATTTTAAATCATTGAAACCTATGCCAGGCTTCCCAGATAGCTCTTCTAAGATCCTGATCACTCTAAAATTATGTGATCATCTGCAATACTAGTTCTGAATATTTAAATCATACTTTTTAAATTCTGTCCCTATTGGAGGACAGAATAGGCCAGTATGAAATCAGGAACTGCATGTATATAAATCAGGTTCTTTCCACTGAGATTAAATAATCTGAATTCCCCAGGAAGTGAAGAACTGTCTTAGGTTGTTAATTTTTAAATGTGGGTCCTCATTTGTATCACCAGAACTTCTAGATCATAGTACGGAYGTACTTGGTCATTCAGTTCAGTTGTTGTGTGCAGCTAAAAGATCAACCTTTCCTTGTTTCTTCAGAGGGTCACCCTATCTATTCTCTTCTACCTGACCAAATTACCCCGGGAAAAGTATTTAATACTCTGTTTGGCAGGTTAAAGGGCACCTTGCTGAGAAGCTGAATTAGGGTAGACAGCCTCAGCAGCACTTGTAATGTGTGGCAACTGGTAGGATCAGGTCTTTTTTTTTTGGCAGGAGACCAACTAACCCCGAGAATTATGACATTTCATTTAAAAATATATCAGAGCTAAACCATTAGATTAGTAAACAGTTGCTGTTTGCTGGCAAAGGAGTCTTTTCAAACTTACTCAGCATTTTGTGTCAGATGCTGAATGTCTGCAGCCATAATCTCAAGCTCCTGTTTATTTTCAGTAAGTCAGCTGTTTTTTTCTTTTTTTGACATAAAAACAAGTAGTTTCACAGGACTCAGTTTCCCTAGACATTGTACTTCTCACAAGCAACAGGGCATAGGTCGCTTCTTGTCTTCCTCAATGCTGAGGTCATGAAAACCACTCTGATGACTCGTTTCTCTCCTGTTTCCTTCACACTGAATGTCCTTTAGAGCATACCTGACTATTAATGGTTTACTTCACAAATATAGGAAGTGCAAAAGCCCTTCCCTTCTTGTCTTGCAGAAGAATTCAGTGTGAAGGAAATCAGGAAGCCAAATAGTACATGGGAACACATGTATTTTTGAAAGGTTTGCTAGCACAACTCATTAAAGTAAGCTTTATATGATTGTGAAGCCATTGGGGTTACATATTCTCCTCTCATCCTCTATCACTTTAAGCATTTTGTCTCTGTATTTTGCTGGTGTGAACAGTCTTTTCTCTTTTTTGACAATGAACAGAGTCCTGGTTTAATTTTATATGAGGAAATCTCCCTGGGGACTTTGCAGACCCACAGAAGATGGGACTATTGTTTGCTGGGACATGACAATACCAGACCAGTGGAATATACAGCTGCAAGGCACAGGGCACTGCTGTTCCCATGTTGTAATCCCCTCCAGTGGAGTCTTCCAGTGCACAGGGGAAAAATCTCTCTTTTCAAAGAGGCTTAAGATTTTGGAGCTTATGTACTTACTTAAACATAGGGTCCAAAAACTCAAACATTGCCAAAAAAGTTATGTGAAGTGGTCCTGTCTTATGCTGTACCAGCTGCGTACTGAGGGTTAGCATCGCACTGAAGTACAAGGCATAAGGTCATGGTAGGTAGACCAGTGCTAATGAATTAAATATTGTTGTGGGATGTGCATAGGCAGTGGGCCTTCGATGCTGTTAGATCATTAGAATCATTCTCAGCAAGATTTTGGTCCAATACAACAAAAAGACTCCCAAAATTTCCTAGACATAGTAATTTCCAGTTGTGGCCATCATGTTTGGAAAGACAAGTGGGGTTAATAGGCTGTGGGCTCTCCTAAGAGGATTGGCCTCTGTGCCAGAAAGTTAATTAAGTTATGCTTAATTTACGAGCATAGAAGTAATCACCAAGTTGAGCTCTCACCTCAATGATTTCTGTAATTGTGATCTTCAGATTTTGTGATTACAATAGCTGATACCTACAAATTGTATTATGGCCCCTACATCTGCTCCAGACGTTGCACAGCACAGCAGGTTAGAACCCATCACTGCAGTGCCTTGCTGTCTGCAAGTTTCCTGACTTAACACTGGGTTAAATCCAACTGTTCCGTCTTCCTTCTGAGGTTGACGCAAATTATGTGAGAACTTCTCTCTCCACCAGCACCTTTCAGTGGAACACCAGAACTGACAACTGCACAGGCGGGACTTGGGAGCCCAAGTACATGGCCTTCTGGACAGCTAACACAGGAAAATGGAACTTGCCTTTGGAATAAAATAGAAGCACTGACAAATTCTTGTGCTTTTGGAATGAAATTTAAAACTCATTTTTCCTGGATGGGAAGAGAGAACAAATACAGTCAACAGCAGCTCAATCCAAAGAAGCCAATAGGAGTTTTGTTGTTGATATTTTTATGAGAAGAATGCATATATGAAATGAACCACTTCTACAAAAATTGGTTGAATGGTTGCTTTTTTTTCAAATTTTGCTCTTCAGATACAATTGTCACAAACATGCTTTTAACAACCTGTCATGTCAGAATACAGAGAAGGGGTGCAAGTTTTAGGAAAAGTTAATAGCATGTAGGCAGTCATCTTTAGTTATTGCATCATTCACCTAAATCAACAAGGATCCTATAGAAATAAATAACTTTAAAAATATAATAGAAAAGGACTACCTTATTCTTTGTGCACTTTGAGAGTGCCTTGTTATTTAAGCACTTGGGCAATGGTCTTTTGCTGATGTTTTCCACTCTTGTTTTTTCCCCCTGTGTTTCCCTTCCATTCTTTAACCCTACATCAGACCATGGAAAAATAAAATTGAGAAGGAGAGAGGTGCCTGTGGAACAAAAGGGAAAACAAAACACCATGGGTGTGGAGGACGGATGGAATRTGCAACAGTGGATTCATCTGTAATTTAGTGCAGTTTGTAGACTGATCTTCCCAGACTGCCCAGCAAGACGCCACATTGCCCAACTCGTCATGTTTCAATCAAAGAGAAACCCGTGACTACTGCAACCAGGAAATGTTGACATAATGGAGTTACTAAGAAAACCTGAATGTTAGTCATTCTCCATGTTAGACACATTGCAGGCAAGGACACACAAGCTTTATTCACATTCATACCACCTCTTTTTTGTCTTGACAGGGTCTAGGACAATCAGGTAAAATGTTTTTTTTTGTCAGCGCACAAAATGAAATAGCATTTTCCACAAACACATTGAAAAGAAACATGTTGAGCCTGTAGCATGGCTGTATCCTGTGAATAGAGAACGGGTTTATTGCAAGGAAGGGGACATTGTAGAGAATTGCCAGAAGGACAGATTCAAACACGCGTGGGTATCTCCCTCCTCCAGTTGCTATCGTTGTTCTGTGTCTAGTGCCCATGAAGAGACATCAATCCCGTATTCAAGAATTCTCTCTTAACATTGAAAAATCTGGAACGACTAGACAATGAACTGTCTACATAAAGGCTACACCACACTTTGAAAAAGTCATTACTGGAAGTAGCAGTAGCTGGATATATGGAAGACTGAACCAGTTAAATTCAATTAAAGGGAGTTACTACTGTAGGTGAGGGCTCTGTGGTATGAACCAAGGAGGAGAAAGGCAGAGTTAGCTGTGTAATTTGAGCAGGATGAACAAGGCAAGGAGAGGGATGGAAAAAGGCATGAGCAGGTGTGGGACCTCATACAGTCGTGGTGGTACGGGTGGGGTCTTCCCCCTGTGGTGGGGAAGGAGGGGGTGGGTGCCACTGCAGGCCACAGGGCCATCTGCCTGCTGCACGCCGGGGCGGTTTGCGTGAGAGGCAGTACAGCGTGAGTTGCAAAGGCAGTACAGCTGAGCCTGTACACCTGCCTTTGCACCCCAGACTGCTGCTAAGACCCTTGCAGGGACCTTTGCTTTCAGACCAGTTTTTATTCTCACTCTTATGATCCCCTATTAGCAGCAATTAGCTTTCCATGATGTCCCACTTTCCCAAGAACATGGCTGAATTCCATTGTTTTATTCAAAATAAAGAACTCCAAAATCCTTTTAAAAACATTAATATATAAGTCTTTGTGTCAGTTCAATGAAGACAAAGATTATTGTTCAGAGTCAAGAAATCTGATGCAAACAGAAGATAAGGCATAGGTGATTATTTAGCCATTGTTTTTGATACCTTCATTTTTAGGTCCTGAAGTTGTGTGCAAACGGTCCCCCCACTAAAGCACTTCACCTAAAGATACTGACTAAATCAGTGCCAGTTAGGATTAGAAGCCAGGATTTCTAAAACCTTGATCTCCATATTTAGCTACTCTTACTATCTATTTCCTCCTTTTCAGAGCAAGTGATCACAGAGTAACTATAGATCTACACATTTTGCAAATGATGTTAAAATTGTGAAAATATTTGGATTTATATTGAACTGATATGTGAGGACCGTATGGACAAAATTTGAGTTGCTTCCCTTAATGTTCCTGCACGCTGCCAAGCTTGAATACTTGAACCCTCTGCTCTCTTAATTGATACTAGAATATGAAATGTCCCTTTTGTTTAAAAAGTCATTAGTACACCAACTTCAACTGAAGTAAGCATGAATGAAACAGAAGCTTACATTTTCCTGTGAAAGCAAGTGACCACCAGTAATTTCTCGGTAATGGAAGGGGTAGGTTTCACCATCTCAGGCAGAGCTAACAAGTATGTGTCATTCATTATTCACTGTGATGTTGAGAGGGGAAAGCYAGTCTGCCTTTCAAATTTGAAAGCTAAAGGTCACATTCAAAATATTTTCAAGTTGTTAGTAAAATTAAGGTTCCTACATCTGCTATAACCCCCCAAATATATACATTCTCTGCTTTGAATACGTACACCAAAACATACAGGTCTTGCCATTACCAATGTAATCCAAGTATTTCAGGGTGTTGAAAAACACCCCATTTGGAGTCACTTATCTTTCTAATTGAACTACTGCAATTGAATTACTGAATCTAATTTAAATTTCACTCAGAGAAAAGGTAGAAAACCCACTACAAATCTGTTCTTGCTCAAAATAATGTTTTGTTGTTAATTGGCAATTTGAAAGTTAAAAGAATTTTCTCAAACCTGATTTTATTTATTTTGCTGATGTATCATGCTTATTAAGATACTGCATATTTTTATCCTGGGAAAGGCTTGCCTTTTTTACTTCTTACGCCGCAACCTAACAGTGTCCTTCCCCATTTATTTCCCCTATTGCAATAATTTGCATTGTTTTCACCCTAACAGTTTAGCTATCACAATTCAAAATAGCAGTGTTGAAGAACAAATGAGCTTTTTTTAAAAGAAATCAGCTTGTTTTTATTTGTATTTTGTCTCATTTAATTTGACAACTGCATTTATTTCCAGACTAAGAATCTCAGGACAGGCATACAGCACCCATCATGTGGGGCTTAATATTAGAAATACAGCGATACTGAAAACAACATTAGGGAGCCTCACAACACTTTTGTCTGAAAAACAAAAMAAAACAAAACAAACARAACAGAACAAAACAAAAAAACCAGAAACCCTCCACAGTTCAATGGTCTAAAAATTAAATTAGGTCCATTCATTATGGAAAGGTTACTTASACTGCATATCCCCCAGAGATTCTGGCCTCTTTACCAATTACTTTGGTAATTTCCAATGATATGGACACCTGTTCTCTGGATGCATAGTTCAGACTACCATCCTTAGTTCATTGAGCACACTAACCAGCAGCCAGATGGCTGCTTACTATAAGCCTTTTAGGAATTTGAACCTGAAGTGAGAAACAAAGTGTGCTTTTCTCCATTTTCCAAGAGCATGAGCAGCATACATACTGTGAAAATGCAGGACAAAACAGCTGTAACTTTTTCCTCCAGTGTCGTAGACGTTTCCTTGCCTTTCTCTTCTAGGTGAGATAAGAAGTTCATTCAGGAACAAATGCCAGTGTCATTTCCTTTTGAAAAGGAATATTAATTTCTTCTGTTTAGAAACTGGCAAGTACCTAAAGKGCCTCCACATTGGGCAGTAGGAGAACTGTTTTGCTCTCGGAGCATGTCACTGTGAGGACCGCCCTTGCTGGGCCTTGCACAGGCAGCAGCTAGATGGTTACTTGACTCTTCCAATAAAAGTATTAATTAACAAAAGCTTAAGGAAGTATAAGGCAACCCTTACTGCTCTGCTCTTTCCTTCCAACCATTTAACTCCCATCTGAAACCACAGCCTCACTAGCTTTTGAGAAAAACATCTGCCATGACACAGACTGAGTGCACTGAGGCCAACATTTAAAATCTAAGGTATCTTTGGTTAGACTCCAAAATGCCTAGCAGAATGCTTATTTAACAGCTTAATTCAAAGAGGTAAAGAGCATACTATAGCTCTTGTGTGCGAGCAAGGTGTGAGATACGCAAGAGCCTAATGATCATCCCACCACCTCAGAAGTCCATGTATTCAGGCAGGCAGTACCCACCACCCTTGGAGCCAGAGACTGGAGATTGTTGGGATGGGAGACAGTAGAGACTCCAGGAAGGAGAGACTCCATGTGCTGTGCCCAGGAGGTTGTGCTTGGGCATCAAGATAGGCCAGACCATTCATTTCCCCTTCSCCAAGGAGATGAGGTGGATAGGATCCCTTTGCTTGGCTGCTGGTGTTGCTTTTTTRCCTCATTCTTTCACCAGGGCACTTCTGCTTGACAAGGCTTGACTCAATCCTTAGGTTCATGAATTTTCAGACTTTAAGTCTGTTTAAGCCTATTAATGTCTTTGGGTTACAATACATATTTAAGAAAGACTTCCAAATAAACAAAAGCACGATGATGTTCCCAACTATGTTTCTGCAATAGTTAAGCTGTGCACTCAGAAGTGCTTCCTGTTATTTCTAAATTTCTTCACAGTCAGCATCAAAATTCACTCTGCCTTTTTTGTTACYTGTTACCCGTCAACCTTCCATAGGCCATCATCAAGCCAGACCTTGGTCATTCTTTTGTAAAGCAAAATAATTGCAGCTTATTAGTCTTCTCATAAGAGGGAGAGGTTTGATTTCCTCAAATATTCCCTCACCAAATCACTCTGTTTTAGATTCCTTTTCTACTTCAGCTGCTTTTCTAAACATGGACATCAGCATTGAAAAAATCTGCTCCTTTTTGCTCCCATCAAGGCAGTATCGAGAAAATACTTCTTCCTTAAACCACTAGAGCCAAGGATTATCCTCTTTGATGTAAAGCATTGGACTGCAGATCAGGCTGAACCAGTTTTCTACTGTCATCTGTAGTCATTTGTAGCTCCTGTTCAGTGTCACTGCTTTGTAGGAGGAGGCAAACTCCACTTAGATTTACAGTCTTTTCCCTCAGATATAGTTGTGTGTGAATGTGGTTGGAGATTTTTCAGAAGCCCAGTCTCCTATTACAACTGAAGCACAGCAAAGAAAAAACGCAGTCAAAAGGGAAAAAAAAAAAAAAAGCCCAATAACTAAGGAAGGCCTTCTCCACAAGGAAGACAAGAGGAAGGAGAAACTGTAGCAGGGTGGTAATAGCATTTATCTTTAACAATCACAGAACATGTTTTAAAACATAATTCCTCATTCTTCAGTTATCTGCAAAACATCATTTTACTGGATTGCTTCTGTGTAGCTGTTTTACACGTTTCAGTCTTTTAATATATGCAACACTGAAAACTTCTTTGAGCTGTGAATTGTTCTTCTTCCTTTCTAGCCTGGTTTTCTAAGGAAACAACCCCGGTGCAACTATGCCATCTGCCTGTCTGCATCCCAACTCCAATTTCAGTGCAACAGCCAACTAGAATGAACTTTGAAAGAGGTGTGAAGTTCTCAAAGATGCTAAGTTCTTACAAGTTCATTGAAAATTGGCATCCAAAAAAAGGAAAGAAGCCCAATTTAGTATCTCATGGTGAGTGAAAGACAGACCCAACTCAGCATCTTCGCTCTCTGAAGAGGCAGCAGCCATCTGGCCAGTGTGTAGGCACGTTTTGGCTGGTTTGTCAGGACACATGTAGCTCTGAATCAGCCACAGGACGCACTGAAGCTTTTCTAGTAAGATATGTGGGAAGGAGCTGAAGGTGAACCTGAGGAAGGGCGGGACTAGGGCCTATAAAACACACATCCAAGGGAAGCTAGACCTTATCTTGCTGCTCCTCATCTTCCAGTGATTCCTTTTAAAGAAATGACCACCTTGTTAATGAGGACAAAGAAAGGAGAACCACTGATAATTTTTAGACTCAGTGCCAGATCATCAGCGGTTTTAGTTAGGTATTTTACAACAATAAGGAGTATCAGCACAGCCAAGACACTAGGAAACTCCGCGAGATCACACAAAACTCAATGAAGAGATGACAGCATTATAGTAACACACCTTTTGTGCCATCTTGTCCCAAGGCATAGTCATCACCTCACACCATCCTTACCATATGTAAAAGATTACTGTGCAAACTGCATGAAACACTTGAGCTGATTAAATTTTATAACAGATTCCTATTAAATATCATTCTCATTTATACTTGATGAGGGACCTTCCTTTGTGCTTAGCAATATTGTCCCTAACCTATTTGTAGCTTAGACACGTGCAGCTGTTTGTATCACTTTCAGATGAACACAGAACCAGTGCATTTTGAAATACACTGACCTGAGAAACCTGATGGCAAATCACAAGGGATTTTGAAGTTGAACCCCACACCTTTATATTATTATTCCTACACTCTTAAAAGCAGCATTTAATAAAAGTTAGTTCTGCAGCAAGTTCGGGCAGTGTTCTGTGAAGTCTGTCTCCTGCATTTTTAAAAACAAGCCAAAATATCTTCTTGTAAAGTGGTTCCAAAACAGCATGGGTTATAAGAAAGAGTGTGATTTTGTGTTGTACACATCTGAGAAAGAGACTCTGCCATGGTAGATTCACATCTGCTGCCAGATGGGCTCTTTTATCGGGTGTTAGAATAACAGTAGAAGCTGGAGCAGCAACAGGGAAACAACTTGTCAAGACAGAGCTGACATAGATGAATATAACTCATCAAAACTTGAAAACAAAGTAAGTATTGTTGAAAAAGCAATGGGAAAATGCGTCTGTCAGGTAACTGCTGCGTGACAGTAAAATGTCAGAAAATTTGCTTTGCCTGAGGCTGCAGAGAAAGACATGATATGATTTCTGTGGGGCTGTTTACCTGAGAACTGAAAACAAAAAGATAAGAAGTTGTAAAACAACAGGAAAAAGACCCTTGTCGTTAACATCTAAGGGCAGTTCTCTGGAGAAGAAAATTTAAGCAATGCTTTTGTCCTAGAGGATTTGAATGCTTAGACAACACCACGCTGGGAGTCAGTGGCTTTATATAAAAAAATAAAAATAAAAATTGCAAGCTAGTGAGTTAAACACACAAACTCATCCACACAGTATGAAGTAGCATTAGATATCTGAAAAAGGTTTTCATAGTAGCTAGTGAAATGTGCCTGGAGCTGCCTGAGCCAACCAGAAGGAAGGAACAAGGTCTGGATCACGGAAGGGAGGTTGGTTCCCAGCTGCAGGCTGCAAGACAGGGCCAGTCTCCACTCAGCTCGGTCTCCCAGCTCTCCTCAGTCAGTGACTCAGGTAACAGCTAAACCAGCTCAGCTGTTTTCCCAAGAAAGCCCGGAAGGTTCCCTGTAGGGAAATATACTTTTCCCTTGCTCTTTGCACACAGTAGTGGAAAGGGCAGAGCACTCACCTAACTTACCACAGTGTTGATCTTAGTTCTCTGGAGAGCACCCTAGATGATGGCTTAGTCTCTGTCTCCTTGTTCATTAGGTACTTTTGCAAAGAGCCCCTAYGGCTCACAGCTTTGGGTTTCCTCCTGGAAGTGGAGGGGGACACCTTTCTCAGTCAGAGAGGAAGGAGATTTAAACCTGGATTTCCCCAATATTGTATGAATGCCCCAATCACCATCCCTACCTGCCACCACCAACTTTTTCCCAGAGAGTGTGGGGTTTGCAAACACAGTGGCAAGGAAACATGTAGTTTAGTTTATTAACCCAGACAAGGTGGAGGCTAGAGCCAGATCATTTGCTACCCTGAACTGCCAGCCCTGGGCTCCGTACTCCATCACTAAGAGTGTAAGTCCAAGGCAAGCCCAAAGAATGGTCAGTCAGCATCTCCCAGTCAAACCAGGCACTGCCAGGACTCCAGCTACTGGAAATGTTGAATGCTGATGTACGTCATCAACTAAGCAGGTGCAGTAATACCTAGGTCTTTGTTGTGATTTATCTCGGAGTGAAAGAGCTCAATAGATGTTCTTCCTTTTTATCAGTGGTGTGAGAGTCTGAAAGAGTTAATGTGAAGTTGATGCCTCAAACATTGCTGTAAATGGGTCCTGCATAGCAGTGATAAGGTGCAAATGAGGAGCCGGATAACAGGACAGGCAGGGCGTGCCGGAGGGTGCGCAGCTCCCTGTTCTGCCAAAGTCGGACATCTCACAATTATACAGCAAAAGCTCACACAGAGTTTATCTGAGGAAGGGGCTCACGACCACCTGAAGACCACCGAGAGACCCCTTGCGACCACCCCTCACTACAACAGTGCCTGCGCGACAAAATTCTAGAAACTGCGTGGCTGATGCAACTGAGGGGTAGGGGACAACTAAAAAAGGACACCAGCCCCCGCCACCGGAGGATCACTGCACCCGTCATCGTCATCATCGCGGGATCCAAAGGTGGTGATATCTCTCTATCTCTCTAACTCTCTATCTCTCTCCCTCTCTCTCTCTTTTCCTTTCTTTCCTTTTCTTCTTCTAAATGCTTTTATGGAACCCACGTTGCCTATCACTACGTTTTTTAAGTTTGGGTTTTCATTGTAACGCTTTCCCAGTTCAGCTTGCTTCTGCCTTAGATAAAAATACTTAAACCGATCGTTTGGTGTCATTTCACCTTAATTTAGCCCGAGGGAATTTCGAAACTTTTACGACCCCCTGGTCCGATCAGGCTGGGTCATGACAAGTGGCTATGGCCAACACATGAGATTTCACATGCTGAGCAACATCCTGGTGCCAACAGTGTTTACTCCCATTCCACCCCCTGCAAGAGATCCTTCTGAGCTAGGTTTGAAGGCGCATATTGGCACAGAGAAGTAATTTCCAACCAGACAGGCTACAGATCCACTGTGTAACCATCTGCATTTCTAACACTTGTGTTATTTTCAAAGTATGTAGAAGTCCTGTGTGCCTGCCCTGAAAGCAAGAGAGGCCATGCCGTTTCCTGTGCCTGGGGAATCTCAAAGGCAAATTGCAGAGACTTTGAGTCAGGCATCTCCTTCTCTCCGAATCACATGCTTGTGTGGAAGCTATTAGTCACTTGTGTCATCCATTCTAGCACGGGACAAAAAGTTGAGCTCATTGGAGTACTTTGTAAATATAAATAACTCCTAATAGGAAAACAACAACATCCGTTCCTCTATGGAAATTGTAGACAAGAAAATAAAATACCTTCTTGAGATACTTGCTAGATCCGCCTTTGGTATTTCTTAAGTATGTGCTGTCAGTGTAACCAGTTGGATGATTTCCCTGTGCAGCATCCAAAAACATTTCCAGTTACAGCTGCTCTTCACTTGCTAGAGAAAGGCAGTCGTAGTCTCAGTGGACTCTGCCCTGGCTGCACAAGCAACCAGCCTCATCATTTTTGCTGTATTTGGTTTATGATATCAATAGCTAAGAAAGAAACAGGTCCATGTCTCACATCATCAGAAAAGAGTGTGAAGAAGGTAGGGCAAAATATATTTTGCTATTTATTTTAAACTATTCTACAGAGTTACCCATATGTAGCAGGGTTGGTTTGTTTTTTCCCAAAGCAATAAAAGTTGGAGAACTTGCCAACAGCAGCCATGCTATTCCTTGAAATACACTTATCAACTCCAAGAGCTCTGGAGTTACAAAGACTTTCAACCATTTGAAGTACTAGAAACTTTCTGTTTCAAAATCTATGTACTGGAATGGCTTCTCAGGGAACTTTCCCATAAACTAAAGAAACACATATTGGTAACTTGTGACCAGTGAGCATTAAACCATGTAACAGTTCCATAACAAAGACAAGTAAATCTCCTAGGCAGTCAGACTTGTTTGAAGAAAATTACAACATCCACAACTGACAATGACATAAACTGTCACTGAGTTAATGGACAAAGCTGCGTTCAGGTATGTAAATCCATCCCATATAGACTGTAGCTCTAACGCCTGGGAGGTGATGCACTGTTTACAACTAAACTATTACAGTCACTCCTGGCAGAGGCTCTGATTTATGTATGTGCTTACATATTCTTGTTCTGGATGTGTGTTTCTTAAAAAAGAAAGGATTTTTTTTTTAAAAAAAGGAAGCTAAAACTCTAAAGCAGAACATGGGTACATCTGGGTTTCYTAGCGAAGTACTGCCCCCTGCTCACAACCACCAGCCCGAGAATTTCCCAGCAGGGTGGAAATGGGGAATCAGTGAAACCAGAGCAGAGCTCCACTACCTGACAGCCCCTGAGAGCAAATCCTTCCTCTGCAGCTGCTTTCATCAAGATGCAAGAGAGGACCTCTCCCTGATGGCTGAAGCAGTGCAGAGAGGCTGGGCAGAGTGAAGGCTCTCGACCTCTGTCTGTGAAACAGCCTGGTATGACACAAAATAGGCTGCCAAGGTCTGCCAGGCACAGCGCATACTGCAGCTGAGCTGGGTTTTGGGTGAACGAGAAGTTGCTTCCCGAGCTGTGGCATCACTGAGGGGCATCACGAACCCACCATTTTAGAAACTTTCAGGCTTTCTGGGGAACCAGTGAAATGGAAATGGGTATAATGTGTCTTTAAGTGCAACTTGTGGGTTCAGATTAGAGTAGACCACAACACAGATCAATGGTGACCAACCATTACCACCCCGTCAGCTCTTGAGCCGCACACACAGAGGTACTGGGCTTCTGAGGGCAGATATCATACTCAGAACCAAGGACTGTCAAAGAGACATCTCAAAATCCCAGAAATGAGCACAACAGGGAAGACTAAATGAACCTAAGTCCTACAGCCAGGAGCAAGGTGATTTAGGGAAGGGAAATGGGAAACTTGTCTCACTGATGGTTATAATGCAGCTTTCCTAGCAGCATATAGGACCTGGGATGGACAATAAAGATTGACTAAGAGATGCTACGAAGTAGGCAGTTGTTTATTCTTCTAGCTGATTCGTCCCACTTCTGCTTACTGCTTACTTCTACACCTGGTCTAATCTTAGTCCTAGAGCTGCTTTTCAACAGTATTTTGTGCAGTCATATGTAAATGAGATCAGTCCTCAAACTACTTCCATTTCTTTCAAGGACTAAGCTCAGGTCCATCTTTATCTGCATTAGTTAGGTCAGTGCTCAAAATCAAGACAAATCTGTTGCCTTACTTATAAATATCTTTCAGTGTCTGCAGATAACCAGACTTACCATTAATTGTGATTACAATCAGTCAAAACTTTGGGCAAGTTCACCTCATTCCTTTCTGCACTTTGACCAAGATGCTAGGAACATTACAGCTCTATTTTTAAGGCAATATTCATGCCAACAGGCTTTAACATCTGAGTTACAGATGGCAACTCAGCTCAGCCAGACTGTGCGATGGTTATATAAGGAAGGATTTTAGTGATCTGATCTGATGATAAGGAAGGATTTTAGCGATCTGAATCTGAATCCCCACAACTGGACTTCTTCACAGGCAGCCACCTATGTAAGTCAACATTCAAAATGTTGATGCCATAGATTTACTTCAACTAGATCTCCTGCCAGCTGCAGAGGCAAGCAGAAGAAAGAGCAAAATGAGCTTCTAAGTCTTGCCACCCCTCCCAAGCACAACTCTCCCCTCTAATGGGAACAAAACTCATCATCTTGATTCTTGCTCATCCATTTCTCTGGCAGTGAGGTGAGGTCCCCAAGCAGGGTGGTGGATCATAGCCCACTTCCCAGAGGCACAGCCCAGCAGGTCACTTCTGCCTTTCAAACAAGCCCATGGGTCTCCTTCCAAATGACCTTCCCTTCTTTTTAGAAACTCCATCTAACCCCAGAGAACTTGTCTCTGTCCCACCCTCCTACCTTCCCCTGCCTCTCTAACCAACCTCTTCCTCAGTGCCCCCTCTAGCAAAGCAGCTTCCCTGGTGGCTTCACTTGTCTCAAACCAACTTCCTACGTGCCCCTCCCTTACGGATTCAAATTCATTTATGTGGAATTGAATATGTACTTGTATATGAAATATGAACTTTTGATTCCTCCAATTATTTTTTATTCTCTCGAGAATCTCCTCATCAATGTGCTTTCATGCACCATACATAAAGTTGCTATGCAAGATGAAGTTGGACGGTGTATTAGCTAGAGCAAATCACTGTGATCAGTCACACACTATAAATTGCACGTATTTATTCTGATCTATTGCCTGTGTTCTTGCAGAAAGTTCTGACACTCGGTACCATCCCATACCAATGCTCAATCTGTTCAGTCTTCATTTTTCCCCAACAAATTTATGAGACCTGATGCCCCTCTCACTGTGATGCCATGCAAAGGTTTTGCAGCTAAAACCTCAGTCTGCGAACAACTTCATGTCTTCATGTCTTAAGTAGTGGTTACCAGCATGTATAAAGCATTACCACAAAAATAACTAAGCAGCAAGACTGGAAATGAGGAAACGATCATGTAAAGCAAGCATTTCACCATACAGAGTCTCCCTACAAACAGATGTGAAACTATGGATTTCACCAGTTGCAATGAAAGAACATTTTGTTCTGGGACTGCATTTGGGATATGCAAGCTCTGGCAGGAATTATTTAACTCGAAACGAGTGAAGATAAATTAATAGAGTTTCCATTGAATATGCCAGGACAATTATTTTCAGCCTGTTTAAAAATATTCACAGAATGTACTTCAACATAGCATCACAAGGACTGACTTGAAAAAAATGGTGCAAGCAGGATGGAGGCCTGTAGCTCAGGAAACATAAGTAGATTCACTGCTGAATTTGGCCTTGCAGGTAGTAACAGGCTACTGCAGCGAAGTTGTAGCTGGCCCTTAATAATATTTTAATGACAGGAAAAACATAAAAGGTTTATGAGCATTTCTGTCCTATTTTCTTTTCTTCCCAAACTAACATTTTCTGAGTTGTAGGAGGGGTGGCAGAGGGGGAGACGACCCCGAGACCGAGCGCCTCTATTGCTGACAGATTTCTGCAATCAGGAGGCTGAGTCATGGCGCAGGGGAAGCTGCTCCACCGGGCCACCAGCATTTCTGATGTCTCAAGAAAAAAGTTCCTTATCTCAAGTTACAGGAACAACTACAAACCAGCTAAGTTCTGATTAACAAAAAATAAAAATTAGGTTTAACAATGCATTTGGTGTGAGGCGAGTGTGTATTTTTGATCAAGAATAAAAGATAATCTGACAAATTTTAGAGATGAAAAAAAATCAAAGATTTTTTTATGTCAAAACACCACTAATGTATTAACATTTAAGAATTTGATATTTTAACATCTTCTAAGCATCTGCAGTTAAATAACAGAAAAACTTACTGAAATAAACCCAGTGCAGTCCCGTTTGAGCAAGTTCAAATCAATGCATTTATTTTGGTGTTACGTTCATGCAAGTGCTGAACACAGCCAGGTAGTTGCATGATGAGACGTCTCTGCTTTACCAGCCATATGCATTATGTTAGAGGCACAACACTGCTCACAGCACAATAGCGATCTCAACACATGTGCAATTTAAAAAACAAACATCAGAAAACTTGGAAGAATGCTGTTACCAGCAATGGGATCCTGTTGTGTTTCTGCACCAACCGCACTACTTTACAGGTCTTTAAAGAAAGCACAAAAACATAAGTGTGTGGATTATAAACAAAACAGTTTATTGATTTTATATATGTTTTCAAGGCACTTTCATGCTGCAGTTTAGAACTCCATTTGGTAAGAAATGGAATCCTTCACAAAACCCATCTTCACTAAGTAACACACGGTTATTTAGTGTGTTATTTAGGAAATAACTTCAAGGTTAAAAGTGAAACAACCAAAAAATTCAAACCAGATCCTGACCATAAACTATGTATGTTCCTGGAATCACAAAAAGAACCCATAAGTACAGAAAGTTTTTCTTGGGGATTTTCAAGATTGATTGTTATTTAGGAAACCCAGGAGTTTTTACTGTCTCAAAGCTGGACTTCTAGCTAAGCCAGTGACCTCAGCTTATCCAGAGCTGACTCCTGTCACTCGTATTAAATATCTATGTAAGAAAAAGATCAAGTGTCCTCTGCCACAGATTATTCTTTCTCTGTAAGAGAAAGCTTACATTAATGCAATCAGGTTATTTTTTTTTTACTGGGGATTCAGGGTAGGATATTAAAGCAAAATCCATATGTAGTTATCAGTTACAATATTACCTCTGCATTTTGTATGAAATCCAGTAATCGCTGGTCCAACATACTTATATCCATATAAAGTTAGCATCAAAACATTCCATAACATGGCAGGCGTTTTGGCACGGTTGTCTCACAGTAGCACCGACTGAGGGAGAAAACTGAATGCTGGCACACTTCACTGATGAATCAGGCACTTAGACTGTTTTTACTTATAAAAAAAAAAAACAAACCCAAAGCAAAAAAAACCTCAGTGCTTTAAAAATTGAGCCCATGCTCAAAATACAATTCCATAATGCCTGATCTACTTGAAATGAACACCTGTTGTCAGCCAAAAGAATTTTGGAAACAGAGAACAAGAGTTCAGCCCATTATGCTGAAGCCAAAAAAGCCAGCACAAATTCTACCACGTTTTCTGTATTTTTCGTGTATGATTTCTTGCTCAGAGCATGCAAATGCTGAAACTTAAGAATGCCCATTGAATTATGGAGTGTTAATTGCATTGCTTGTTTTTTGACTCAGCCGTTATTATGTCATGGTCTCATTTTTTACCATCGCCAGCACTAYAGCAGCCCTATGTTCCATCTCCACTGCACAGGGAGCACTGCAACTTTGGGCACACATGTCTTTACAACAGTACATTTTGCAAAATCTCATTAAGAACACATTTCACTTCCATATTTCTGTTCAGCCTGTCACAGGTCCACAGTGTGGCTTTTGTCACCAGACTCCAGCAGCTTTCAGCATTGCAATATTTTGGTACCGAGTTGGAGGCATATTGCTTGGTCTCCTGATAGGTATTGGAGTACAATGCCTCTTTTGCTGTTAACAGGAAGATCTCAGTGGTAGGGAAATGAGAGACAGGCTTCTTTAAGTGTCAGGGAAGTGTTGGATTGTAATTCTTTACTCCTCCTTAGAGTGAGGCCTTGAAGGAGGTGTAAAGGGATCAGGTTCCTGCTGCTGGCTAGAAGGCATTGGAGGCAGGCTGTAGCAAATGCTCTGCTCACACCTGGGATCTGGAGGAAGCTGCTGTTTGCTCGGTGTTAGCAGAAGTGGTCTCAGGCAATGGCAAGAGACGTACCCACATAAGATGCTGGAGTGTTCCTGCGATGGCTGGCAGCACAACCTCTCTGGCTGAGAGTTTCTAAAAACAGTCCCGAAGATTTTCTTTTGAAAAGCAGAAAAGGTCTACAATGCAGATCTGCAGTGGTCCACCTGGGACACCTGAACACCCCAGCCTTTTACACTGGCCACACTACTTGAGTTCAAACCTGCTTACACTGGCATTAGGGAAAAATGGTAATGACAGAGAAATAAAAACTGGGTATCAGGGTTCAAATACATTTTAGTCTGAGCATATAAAGGGTTTATACCTTTAGTCTCTAGTGCTCCACTAACTTGACCAGCTGAAGACGTGGCTTGCATATTTTCCACTGACATGGACTACTGTCCTTGAAGCGGGCTCTGAAAAATGCATTGCTTCAAAATGCACCACAGTCAGAGCTGACCATGGCAGAGGTGGTAAAGATGAGAAAGGCTGCCCCCACTGCTCCTGTGTTTAGTTCCCAGAACACAGCAGTAAGCAGAGACTTAGTCTGGCTCTCCTCACAAGTGAAAACTTCCCATAATTGAAATATAAAAATGACAGAAACACAGCTAATCATCAACAAAAGAACAATACAAAAATCATCCAAAACAAAGCAGTGTGAAATGAGTACCACCAAGGATGTTGAGGCCCATACATCCGTTCTATAAAAGCGAAAACTGCAGTACTTAGGCTCAAACAAAAATGTTATTCCAGTGTTAACTGAGTGCAGTGCTGAGACTGCATCCTGACACTGAGCACGGTATTTTTACAGAGAAGCTAACTGGAAGCTGTAACAGTACAAAAATACAAAAATAGATTAAAAGTTCAGCAGTTAGTAAGAGACTGGTTATGATCACAGCACCATTCCCTTGAAGTCAGTTCATTCTCTGAAGTCAACACGAATTTTGCTGTTGTCCTCAGTGGAAGAAAGACTGGTGCTTAACAGGAGACTGCACACCACTATTGAGCTTGGATTTTCAAAAACACAAAAATATTCCCTTTGCAGAGAAATTATTGCACATTTTACCACAGAGCAAAATTAGAGTAGTTAGTATTTGTCATATAGTGTGTAAGGCATATGTGTTCAATGTTCTGGGAGATGAAGGGCAAACTGTGAAACTTCAGAAGGGGATACGTACTTTCTCGCAGGACCGTTTCTGTCAGTAGCTCCACAACACATGAGAGTATGCAGCAAAGGACTTGATTCTACTGTCACCTGCTTGAACACTCAGACTCCAGAGAGAGTTATGCTTGCTTCACTTTGTCAGGACCAGGAAATTTTGAGATGCGTTTCCAAACATAACCTAAGCCTAAAAATAATCCAGCAGACAGGCTGACTGGCAGATACACGGTTTTTGCTATGTGGATTAGAGGTCATGGATGCATTTCACCAGTCTGCAGACATTAAAGGCTGGAGTTTGGTATCAAATGAGGAAAAAGAAAAACAAAAGAACAAACATCTCACAGTAACATTTTACCAGAATCCTTATCTACTGTCACTGCTGTACTATTGTTGCCAAGTTGAATTCTAGATTTCCAGTTCAGCGACCCGGATGAACACCTGTCAAAATAATCACAGCTTTGTTTCTTTAGTACTGGCCTCTGAACAGCCTTCAGGTCAAAATGACATTATTGAGATTAGCACCTTGGCAATTACTTATAGCAACAGTTGAAAGTTCTTCACATAGAAGTGGTCGTTCAGGAAAGAATACAAGACCTTTGTAGCAAACTTGTTATTCAAAAAAAGTAATTGTATTAAAAATATATAATCCATGACAGAACATTCTATTTTACCCCTGTCACGGGAAATAAAAAATATTGCATACACAGGGTGCACTCAAAATCTATGGGGCCAAATTCTACACTGAATTAAGTGGGAATTTTGCTGAAGTACCAACTGGAAATCCTATTTTATGGCCACTGTAATCAGTAAGACTTTTATTATTATTATTTCACAGGTATTTGGATTTCATCTAACAAACAGTGCATCAATTGATCTATAATAAATAAGTGTATTAAAGAACAAATTATATGTCAACAACGTATACTCTCTTTTCCACACTACATCAGTTAGCATGACCAAAACTGTCCATAACTACACCCAGTATTGATTGCGCTTCAAAGTCGGGTTTGTTTTTCGACAATACTGGATCATTTCAGGATCAAGGTTTAACCAGCTGTTTTGCAGAGACCGTTCTACAGTCGGAGAAACCACTGCAGGAAGCAGCTGTTCATGTCTTACTGCCATAAATGTTGAGGCTGTACTTCTCTCAGCCCCCTTCAGGAGAGGAGTCACTGTAACACTGGGTACAGTCAAGCTCCGTTCCAGGCATCGATCTGGACTACTGAGGACTTCATCGGTTTGACTTTTCACAAGTGGTTTTGTCTTCTCTTTCTTCTGACACATTAGTAAAATGCACACAGAAATAACAGCAACAATGAATAACACAGACACCAGGACCAGGGGGATAATGATGTACCAAGGGTTGCTACTTTCACGTGCTTGCTCTCTGGGACTCCTGGCATTAACCTGGGTTGTGGTCTTAGTCCCCGCAGATCCACTTGTTCCCATTGCCAGATTTAGCAATGGACCTTCTTCATGTAGATTTCCCCAGCGACTCTGCCCTGGCCACATAGTTGGTCCAGTCTTCTGTGGTGCTACTGTAGGCTCTTCATTCTGAGAGGAGGCTGGTGCCTCGTCCTCTGAGGTAGTGTGAATCTTGAAAGTGGTAGTGCTGGTTATGGAAGGCACTTTGGTTGTAAAACCCTGCGCAAGTGGAGGACTATATGGCACGATGGAATACTGAAAACAGCCAACAGCAGGCTGCACAGCATCTGCCCTGAGTAAAAACGTGAATGAGTCATTTAACAGATCAATGCCCGTCATATTCGTATCTATGTCTAGAAGCACAACACCACTATCAATGTCAGCCTGGGTGAATGTCTGAATATCTTCGAACACTGCATCATTCACAAACCTTTTCTTTACAATCCTTCCATGAGACGGAGGCACTATCACTTCAAATCTAGGATTACTATTTGTCAAATTAGCTAGCTCAGAAGCATCCAGGTCACTGCTTCGGAGTTTATAAGCTGCTTGATTTGAAATCTGCATGTCAGGTACAACTTGTACTAAAGGCTTCACTGTGATGTTCAGCACTTGTCCTGTTAGATTGCCTTCTTCGGTGAAGAGCATAAACTCCAGTACTTCTTTGGACGCAGTGAGATTTGTCAGGTGGTAAGACAGCCTTCCTGAGTACAAATCTGCCTGCTCAAATTTAGTAACCTGCTCATTTCCAACCATCAGGTGCCCATATTTGAGCGGCTGAGTTATTTCATACATGATGTTAGTGCTTTTTCCATTTGTGACAGCTGAAAGCTGCACGTTAGTAATATTGACAGATGTCTGGCCCTGTGGAAGTGCAACATTGGTAAGGTTGACCAGAACAAGAGCAATCGGTATGACTTCAAGACTGAATAGTTTATATAAAGGGCGATGTTTACAATCAGTCACGCTGAAATAAAACACCCCAGAAGATGAACTGCCATCCTGTACAAACCAAACTTTACCACTGTCGACATCAGCTTGTGTGAAATCCTTTATAGAGACACTGAGGTTGCTTTTCATTGCTAAATAACCATTATTGGGGTTGCTAACAATGGTGTATTTGAGCTCAGCTGGGGCGTTATCTAGGTCTTCAACTTTCAGATTCTCTGACCCCAGCACTGACACATCCCCCTGCAGGACTTTCAAGTGCAGCCTTTTAGTCTTCAATTCTGGAGCTTGGTCATTCACTGGAACAACAGTGATATTAAACATCTCTTCTAAAACTTCGCTACCGGGCTTTGTTGCAGACTTGCTCTTTAGGTTTAACCAAACAGCAAAAGTGAAATTGTCATTAAGCGATTCAGAATTATCATGTACATACACAATTCCAAATTTGTTCAGTATGTATTGGGAGAAGTTAGGTTTTTCTTTGGTAACATTTCTTTCTCCAACAACAATCATGCCATGTTGGGGTAAAGATACAACTTGATACCAGACTTCATACATGGAGCGCTGTACCTCAGGTAGCTTAATCAACAGATTGGAAGCATCTAAATTTGTTTTGTTGATTAATACTCTACCTCCTTCCTGGACTATGGCACCTAGCAGAAAGGAAAAAAAGAATCTTAGAAATTTACTATTTTATAGTTGCAGTGTTTCAGAAATTAGATGTCAAACACTGATGATGCTCAGAAAAGTTTCTCCTTCATGGTATCTTTCATTTCCATATGTCATGGCTAAAAATATATTACCACTATTTTTAAAATACAGTCACATATAAGAGACAAGATTTTTTTATTGATGCATACATTAAGATTAAAGAAATATCAGTATCTCAAAGCTTCTGACAGTGTTTTCACCTACCATTATAGCAAAATGGAGAATACCCACTACAGCAGTAGGAAGGATCAAACATAGGTAGTATATCTCATTTTTAAAGATGCAGTGATGCAGTTTTCCAAGCCACTATGACGAAAGTGACAAAAGTATTCTGGTCATTTGTTACTGAAGAGAAAATAGCTTTTGTTTTTTCACATTTGTTCATTGGAACCCTGACAGATCCAAAACAATCTGGAGCCCAAACAGTACAGCATCTTTACCTGTATTTGCCAGAAGACGACTGTTCTGATCATGCCTGGTAATTTCATACGAAATGACAATATGGAACACCTGGAGGTCTAGAGCTGACGGTGGAGAGAAGACAGTAAACGTAAAGAAATCTTCTGCCCTCCAGCCAGCTGACTCGACATATAAGTGCTCATACATGATCACACCTTCATCCACCTGTTTAGGGTAAAGAAAAGCCATAGGTGTAAGAAGAGAATAATTTTAAACACAGAAGTGTAAAGAGAGAAAATAAAATCTTAAGAACATTGTTCAAGAGAGGCCTTTGTACCTTAGTCCACGCACAGTGTATATGTAACTTACAYTGAGATTATCCTGCATTTCTCTTTCTCTGAAGATGGACTCTGTGTTGCCAGACAAGCATACTTGAAGGTAGGTGAAACGTTACTGGGCATGAATGCTTAGCAAAGGCCTTACGTGAGGAACAGAGGTATAAAACATTGGAAAACTTATCTCAAACTAGCAACGGTAATGGTGAACAGGAGCTCAGCTGGACTGTATCTTTAGTGAATCAGAATATCATATGTCTAGTTTTTTTTGTTTATAAGGATACCAGCAGGGCTGGACTCATTGTCCTGAAAAAGCATATTAAAGACTGAAGGCTTGAAAAGGACTTTCATGAGATGTTTCATGGTGAATAGCAAAAGACACTTGGTAAGAGACTACAGAAACCAGAAGGAGGTGCAATCACCGTTGAAATATACTCTCATTTATAACCAAAGAGCTGATGGGATTACTTAGTGGAAAATCTCTACACCACGGCAAGAAGGGGATTCCTAAGAGACAGGAAGGAACATGGCTTGCCCTACACCTGCTTTCACTGACTTTGCAGATCATCATCCTCAAGAGAATCCTATCAGTCCCACCATGAGGATTTACGCTTCAAAGCAGAATACTGCAGTAAATCTTCAGAGAAACACATATTTGTAGAAGATACAAYCATTTATCTCTTTAGGCCCCAAAGCAAAAGGCAGTATTTTCAACTAGGATTCTCATCAGTTGGAGCTACACCCAAATTTTAAGATCAGTACCATAATACATTGAAACTACAACAGGATACCTAATAGCCACAAGACTAGAACACTTACTAAATCTCATCTAGTAAATTCAGCGTCTGGTCTGCTTGATAGTTCATTCACTGACCTGGAGAGAAGACTGCTATACCTGTTAAATCCTTGGCAACTTCCCAGGCAATTACTGACCTGGCTTGCATGTGTTAGTTTATAATTACCAGAGAGATCCCTGTCTGAGATGGTGCTGGTTCTAAGTTTACTATTTATAATGTACTCTACACAGTTTGCAAACACCCTGAAGGAACTCATTAGCACATGTTCCCATCACATATGCTTGAAAGGTGTGAAAAAAGAAAGTAAAAAAAATCCTGCTGCTATCACGGATGAAGCACTTTAGCACTACAGAATCTGAGCTGTGACTACAGACTGCGCTAATCCTGAAACTACTGCAACAGCCCCCACTGAGATCACTAGGGAAACAGGTCTTTCAGGCTCAGTTTTCCCAGCAGCCTCAAAACCATTCCATCTTATTGTCTTAAAAAATCAGACTGATGTGATAAAATCCTATATGCACATCTCCAGGTTTATGCTTTCCCTATACTGATTTAATTCTTAATGGCTATAATAGGACAAACCAAACAAAATTGATAATAAAAGGATATGTTGGTTCAGGATAACTTTCCAAAGCATGCCTCTAGGACTTCAAGTTGGAGAAAGCAAATTTTTGTAACAAGATCAAGCACAATATGCATCCTTTAAGTTCAATGGTGTTTAGTATCAATCTTACTAGGGTTATCTTTTTTTTAATTGCAAGCCCATGCTAATATGGGCTAAGAAGAGAATAGAATTGGTCAGGATTTCTGTTTTTACCTCTGTAATGACTTTAAATATAATGAAGAAATAGTGGCTTGCTGTAAGATGAAAATAATTCTAAGACACCATAGAAAGTACTGGCAGAGAAAAACATCATGTTGAAAGCTACTGTGTTATTCAAGTGTGTTTAATGCACAATTAGTTTTCTTATATTGGCTGAACAACAACTGTCCTTGAAAAAATGTCTTGGAATGCAATAGTGATTTCAAGTCTTTTTTTTTCTTTTTTCTTTTGGCAACAAAGCAATAAACCACAGGGCATAGAGAAGAGTTCAGCACTATAGCAAAAGTGCTAACCACTTTTATAAGCTAGCTGCATAGTACTTTTCAGAAATGAAATTTCAAGTTCCACAATACAGACTGAAGTCAATGAAAACCCAAAGAACTAAACTAACACAAAATATTTTCAAATCAGATTCACAAGCTTCTTATTACCAAACAGAAATTGAATGCCTTGTTCTCCATTACATGGAGAATATACAATGTTTGTAATACCAATGTCATTTTCTCATTATTTAACCTCATGTGGCTACAACATGCTAGACAGTAGAAGTTTATTTGGGATCTCTTTCCTCTCCCTTATACCTCACTCTCTACCAGAATAAATAGCAAGCTGGTTAGAATACCTTAATTCTACCTGCAATAAGTCACTTAGCTCTACTTGTTTGAAGTGAAAATGGCCAAGAGAAGAAAAGCATACACAGCTCAAATCCTTACACAATTTACAAAGTTCAAAGGAAAGAGGAAAGTTAGCTATACATTAGTGAGAACTAAAGCTATAGAGATTAAGTGGCATGTTCTGACATGGCACTGTCTGATAAACATATGTGAAGCTCATATCCATAGGCAAAAAGAGTAAAACTTCAAAACCTTAGCTGAAAGATTTTCTGTCTGACATGCTTAACTGTTTCATCTAATGCTCATAAAAATCACACATTTTAGGAATAGAAGGGAATAGTGTCATTATACAGTTCATCTCCCTCATAATGTAAGACAAAACTCAGCAACTATTGCAACAAGACCAATAACGTAATGGGATTAAAACACAGTTTTAAGAGAAACATTCTGTGTTCATCTTGATTTATAAACTTCAAGTGAAGATTCATTCCACCACAGTCCTTGGTCAGGTTGTTTCAAAGTTTGATGGTAAGTAACAAAAATGTCAAGCTTTTTTCCAGGTTTTATTGGTCAAGTTCCAATTTCTGATCAATAGATTTTCTCATTCCTTCATACACTAAATCAAACAGCCACTTTTGAAATCTGTAAATGTAGATTAAGACCAAATTATCTCTTAATTTTTCCTCCAGCAAAGTCAGGAGATTGATCTCCTTTTATCTCCCCCGCTTAGATTTTCTGAGAATAACTCGCTGCATACAGAGCACACAGTTATATTCAGGTTCTGCACACACAGAGAAGTAATTTCTTTCCAGTTGCAAAATAATGTTTTCCATCAAGTTACATGAGCTGCCACGTTTTAGTCATTCCAGTATAAGACCCTGTATCACAGTTAAGATTCTTTAAACACGTAATATCACAGCCAATCAAGTCAATAAAAGTCCTCTTGGGGACACTCATGACGACTGTGTACAGCTGAAATGAATCTGATACTTGGGCTTTTCATAGAACAAAAGGCTATTTCTTCTGCCAAAAACTAAAGGCTTCCAACCTTGGACTGCTGGTTAACGGCACCAGAACAGCTCTTCTTGAAAAATACTGTTACAAGCAAAACAGTGGAAATTGCCAAGACCCTGCTAGTATCCAAGCAGAGGGGAACAAAGGTTCCTCTTGCGTTCATTACTAGATGCCAGATATTTAATGACACAGCAAATCTGGGTTGATTGCACTGATGGGTCACATATGCCTGGTTACTTAACAGATATAAATGGATCAGACAAAGAACAAGCAACTGAGATGGCCTTTGAAGTAACAATCTACCCCCAAATTAGTTATTATAAAGTAAACACTTACCATAGACTGCGTAAAACTGAGGATTTCCTGAGTGGTATTATCAGAATTTACTCTGATCAGCCTTCCAAGTTTTGGGGAAGTTACAATCATAAAAGTTATATTTCTGTTTCCTGCATTGGCCACATCATTGGTTACAGCTTTCAGATCATGTCGTGAAATAGGCTTCCTGGAACCTAAAAAATATCAGTTGTAAGTAACATAGATTTGCAATAGCAATTTTCTCCACAGGGTAAGTTTTGTATGCACAAGTCACCCTCTCACCTGGGTATTCTATTTAGCATTTATAAGATCAGCAGGTTTACCCTTTTTCTAGTCACCTTCTAGTTACAACTCTTTCACAGCTTTTTCAATCAAAAAGCCCATCAGTAGGATGTACCTTTGTTTTACAGAATGAAAAAAGTGCAGTTCTCTTCAGCACTTGTAATTGCTAAATATTAGCTTCTGCAAAAACAACCCAAAGTAAGGAGTAGAGCATGTATAAGAAGCCCTGTTCCTGTCTAGAACTGAACTCAAATGCCAGCTGAAGTCACGATTGTTAATGTTTTTGGTAAACCCAGTTGCCCACAGAAAGCAGGGTGATTTGGCAGGGAAAAGTTTCTAGTGAACAGCAAAGTTTCTAGTGAACACACAAACCAAAATCCATTATTATCAGAACCTTGAATCACACTTTATCGATATGAGAGATCATTTTCATTAAATGAAATTAAAAAATAAATACTGAATTAAATAAATTAGGGAGAACTTCACAGAGCAGAAATAATGGCCTGAACTGAAATAATGTATTATTAAGATGGATGGAGACTGAGGGGTAACAAAATCCTTTCAATACATAGCACCACACTAACCAGGACCTTCTGGCTTAAGTATTATAAAGATTATAAAAAGCTTTCTGGCATTTAGTCAAACCAAGACAATTTTTGACATAGCTGTGACAAAACCAAGCCTAGTAATTTCCTAAAAGAAAAAAAGTTTTGTTTGGCTTCTTTTTGATGCACTGTTTCATGGTACACACTCAGCAAACTAAATCTCATGTTTAGTGATACTTTTGGAGGAGCAATAGATTCCCACAATCCTATTCCCCTGCCCCCACTTCTGCCTCCATTTTTACATTTTCTTTTTTTCTTAAGCAACAAGCTTTTATAGGTATCAATATATGATTTCAGATACTAGCGGTATATATCCTCAAAGTCTGAATTATCAATCCATCTTCAATAAAGCATAATGTTTATACAGGAATAACACAAAATAACATGTTCCTGCTATAATATTCAGAAGAAAAAATATGGTAAGCAAACCGAAGAATGGGGATGTTTTGCAAGCCATTAGTAATGTCAGGATTCTGCCTTCTTACACATAGTTGTGCCCTGGTTCGAACTACGTTTACTTTGAAACTGAGTTGTTAAAATGAAATGAGATCTCTGTCTCTGTCTGTTTTCCCCTTTTTACCTTCCCATGCCTCTCTGTCTCCATACTGCTCTGAAAAGTGAAACAGTCCCTCAGGTCTAGAAAAAATCTCCTACACTATATCTAATTTAAGAAGTCTCCCTCCTCTTCCTCTCTGTTCTTTTCTCTTCTTTGTGTGACAGGCAGAGAGGGAAGCACGACCCATGATGTRCGTACAGCAGATGCGGTCAGGAATGTACAACCGAGAGCAACAGTTAATCAGACCACGTGTATATGCAAACACAGTTATTTCTCAATAACCTCCTACTTATGCAAATCAGGTCTCATTGCCTTAACAGAGTAAGACAAAGTAACTTGGTCACACTGTAGTGATGGAAGTTACTGCTCTAATTTTTCATAACCACACAAGGTTATCCCACCACCACCATCCCAGTGCAGGGACATGGGGACAGAGGATGTCTGCCACACAGCCCCTGTTTGTTCCTATTAGACCTGATCTCACTCACTGCACAGCACAGGCTGAAATACAGTCTAGGGCCACAGACAATAAAGTCTCTCATGCTTTCCTGTAAAATGGGATCCTCCCCCAAACATAACCTTCTCATTCACCCACTTTTGTCCTGAGACTTGAGAACCTTTTCCAGCACCCACAGTAGTTCTGCTCTGGTCTGACACCTCAACAGGCAGAGGAAGGTTATTTGCCAGCCAACAGACTGAGTGAAGGAAAGGAAAGTGAGAACACTGTCTGCTTGTTCCCAAACATGGGAGCAGAGAGATCACAAAACCAACCCCAACCAAACACAGGGGAAAGGAACACAGATAGGGGAGGAAGACACACAACACGGATGGGTGATGCAAAGTAGGACCAATCCATACAAGTAGAATGCAACAGCAAAAGGCCATTATTGGTACCTAATAATTTTGGTATCCATTTTTACTGCCTACATTTAAGATTTGGAAAGTGCTYTGGCATGAGCATTCTGCCTATCACTGCTAAACCCTTATGAATCATCTCATTTACTGACTGCTTAGACAACTCTGCTTCCGAATACCTACAAGTCAGGCTGCCCCACCTTCTCAAAGAGCAACTCAGCTCAGTCCTTCTTTGAGCAATTGCTTCCCCAAAGAGAGCAAATCCTCACACTGTAGATATCTAGCATACGTAAGAAAAAACTCATATATCTAGCACTCAATTTACTGAGCACACTGAATAAAACAAGCTTCTGTTGAAAAGAAAAAAATCCATAAAATGTATAAACAAATCTGGTATATCCAACACAAAAGAAGACAGCAGTACATGCTCTTATAAAAATCGCAGAACAATATGCTTGTACCCAGTCATGAAGACATGGCAAATTTTTCACGATATATTCAATTTTTACTTCCCTAGAGAGAAGATTCTTCAAGTAGTCTCAAAATTAGCTTTTCCTGCAGTGCTATAAAATGTAACAGGACACTGGCTAGTGTTTTTATGTGTATTAAGCATTCGTCACCATCATTGTTGTAACAGTAATTTCATGATGAGCAAGTACAGCTGAAACCCATGCAGCTCCAGAATGTCTTTTAAAAGTATCATAAAGAGAATAGGTGAAAAAGCTAGTAATACTTTTTAACACCAAAAAGGAATTTTGCTAACCCAAAGTAAGCAAGAATTCAGGAAAAACTGTAGGCTTAGTTGAATACAGCTTGCAGTGCTGAAAGAAATACTGTATTTTGGAAACTGGATGATAGACAGTCTAGAGACTTTACCTTCTATGGAAGTATCATGCATACTTTTCTTACAATTATCTTTGGCTTAAGATAGAATTCCTGTAAATCCCTGTGCCTGAGGCAACCTTACACACCAAAATCGCAGATTAATAAGCTTTGTAAGTGGATTTATGTGAATCCCATTTATATCGGCTGAATTAGAAGATCATGCTGCTACAATCTCATTTTTTGTTGCCGGTGTTTAAGTGGCTTTTGTTGCAAGCCTTTGTTTATGCAGCTTATATTCAGGAAGTTTAAGAAACTGAAGTGCTCCTCTTCTGTACCAAATTAATAAATCAAGGTACAGATTAATATCTATAGAGCTTTACAAATTCTCTGTCTCTCTCTGGCCGTATAGATCATGTTCAGAGCAAAAAGAAGGCAGCACAAACGAAAGTGTGATGCGAGACATTGCTGACAGAATACTAATCTTCATTCTTCCTTTAATCTTGCAATTAATGTTAGATTACTAACTCAATGCGGGATTAGTCTTGACAATGCAAACCAGTAAATGGCTCTGGTGAGACTCTCTTAACACATTAACTCCTGCAGGAGTAGGGTTTCATTAATGACGTGGTTTAACCCCAGCCAGCAACTAAGCACCACGCAGCCACTCACTCACCCCCCCGCTCCGATAGGATGAGGGAGAGATCGGGAGGGCACACGAAGGAAAACCCACGGGTTGAGATAAAAACAGTTTAATAATGGAAATAAAACAAAGTAGAACAGTGATAATAATGATAACGACAACAGTAACAGAATATACAAAGCAGGTGATGCACAATGCAACTGTCCACTCCCATGTGTCCCGAATGAACTCGCGTATCCCGAACACCAGAGCCCCCCACACACACACCCTAGTTTCACACTGAGCATGATGTCACATGGTATAGAATACCCTGTTGGCCAGCTGGGTCAACTGCCCCAGCTATGCTCCCCCCCAGCTCCCCCTGCACCTGGCAGAGCATGGGAGGCCGAAAAGTCCTGGTGCAAGCACCACCCAGCAACAACCAAAGCATCAATGGGCCATCAACGTTCCCTTCACTACCAAACCGGAAACACAGCACCCCCTCCAGCTACTGGGAAGAAAGTTAACGCTGTCCCAGCCAGAACCAGGACAGTATCCGCCCCTTATTCCATACCATCTACGTCATGCTCAGGTCTCACATTTTCCAATGCATCCAAATTAATCATCACCACTTTTCCTGTCTTTTGAGATATACACACAGATATCACTCCCTTTGTCTATGGGCCATCCCCATAAAAGGCCACTGAGTTCATTTAGTCCGTGACTTTGGGCTCCATCTGTCATAACAGTCTTTCAGGGCAGGAAAGATGGTGTGTGGTGTTGGATTGTTGCATCCTGAAGCCATTTCTGGTTTCATTATCGCTGCGTTCATCTGGTTCTATCATTGTTGCACTTTACTTGGTTTCATCAGAGTTCATTCGTCTTTAATTTGGGTGATTCTTACTGCAACACCATTAATATAACATACAGCATTATATAGCAATTAACATTATACACCTCAGTTCATTGGCTGTTTTCACCCAAAACCAAATCCCCTTGAGGTACACATCGGACTTCCCCATCCTTTCGCATTACCCACCAAGTGCACCCAGGTCCTTGAGCAAAAGCAATCCCACGAATGGGTTTGCCTTTGCCCGAGGCGGGCGTAACCCAGACTGTCTTCCCCAGCATATTCCTTATGTGCACTACATGGACTTTATCCCCCTCTACAGTACGTAAAGGTTTTGATTGGGCAGGGCCAGCTCGAGGGACAGATCCCCTGGTGTTGACTAACCAGGTGGCCTTTGATAAATGTGTGTCCCAMTGCTTGAATGTCCCACCACCCAGTGCTCTCAGTGTGGTCTTTAGCAATCCATTGTATCATTTGATTTTCCCGGAGGCTGGTGCATGATAGGGGATATGATATACCCACTCAATGCCATGCTCTCTGGCCCAGGTGTCTATTAGGGTGTTTTGGAAGTGAGTCCCGTTGCTTGACTCAATTCTTTCTGAGGTGCCATAGGACTTGCTTTTCAAGGCCCAGGATTGTGTTCCGAGCAGTGGCACRGGGCACAGGATATGTTCCCAGTGGTTAATTAATTCCGGTGGTTACTTCCACCATGGTGAGCACATAGCGCTTGCCTTGGCAGGTTTGTGGGAGTGTGATGTAATCAATCTGCCAGGCCTCCCCATATTTATACTTCAACCATCGTCCTCCACACCAAAGGGGCTTTACTCGCTTGGCTTGCTTGATGACAGCACATGTTTCACATTCATGGACAACTTGTGCAATAGTGTCCATGGTCAAGTCCACCCCTTGATCACGAGCCCATCTATATGTTACTTCCCTCCCTCGATGGCCTGAGGTGTCATGGGCCCACCGAGCTAGAAATAATTCACCCTTGTGTTGCCAGTCCAGATCCACCTGAGCCACTTTGATCTTAGCAGCCTGGTCCACTTGCTGGTTGTTCTGGTGTTCTTCAGTGGCCTGACTCTTGGGTACGTGAGCATCTATGTGACATACTTTTACAACCAGGTTCTCTAGCTGGGCAGCGATATCTTGCCACACTTCAGCGGCCCAGATGCATTTACCTCTGTGCTGCCAGTTGTTCTGCTTCCATTGCTGCAGCCACCCCCACAGAGCATTTGCCACCATCCATGAGTCAGTATACAGATAAAGTACTGGCCATTTCTCTCGCTCAGCAATATCCAAGGCCAGCTGGATGGCTTTCACCTCTGCAAACTGATTCGATTCACCTTCTCCTTCAGCAGTTTCTGCAACTTGTCTTATAGGGCTCCAGACAGCAGCCTTCCACCTCCGATACTTTCCCACCAGACGACAGGACCCATCAGTGAACAGGGCATATCGCTTCTCTTTTTCTGGTAGTTTATTATACAGTGGGGCCTCTTCAGCATGTGTCACCGCCTCCTCTGGGGACATTCCAAAATCTTTGCCTTCTGGCCAGTTCGTGATCACTTCCAAGATTCCCGGGCAACTGGGGTTTCCTACTCGGGCCTGCTGTGTGATCAGTGTGACCCACTTACTCCAGGTAGCATCAGCTGCATGATGTGTAGAGGGGACCTTCCCTTTGAACATCCAGCCTAGCACCGGCAGTCGGGGTGCCAGGAGGAGCTATGCTCGGTACCAACCACTTCCGAAGCAGCTCGAACCCCTTCATATGCTGCCAATATCTCTTTCTCAGTTGGAGTATAGCGGGCCTCGGATCCTCTGTATCCCCGACTCCAAAACCCCAGGGGTCGACCTCGAGTCTCCCCTGCTGCTTCTGCCAGAGGCTCCAGGTAGGGCCATTCTCCCCGGCTGTGGTGTAGAGCACATTCTTTACATCTTGTTCTGCCTGGACTGGCCCAAGGGCTACTGCCTGAACTATCTCCCGTTTAATTTGTTCAAAGGCTTGTTGCTCAGGGGCCCATTTGAAATCCTTCTTCTTTCTGGTTACTTGATAGAGAGGGCTTACAATCAGGCTGTAATCTGGAATACGCATTCTCCAAAAGCCCACCACGCCTAAGAAGGCTTGTGTTTCCTTTTTGCTAGTCGGCAGAGACACAGCTGTTATTTTATTGATCAAATCCATTGGGATCTGATGACATCCATCTTGCGACTTTATTCCTAAAAACTGGATCTCCTGTGCAGGCCCCTTGACCTTACTTTGTTCTCTGGCAAAACCGGCCTTCAGAAGGATTTGGATTATTTTCTTTGCTTTCTTGAAAACTTCTGCTGTGTTGCCCCATATGATGATGTCATCAATGTATTGCAGGTGTTCTGGAGCCTCACTCTGTTCCAGTGTGGTGTGGATCAGTCCATGGCAAATGGTGGGGCTGTGTTTCCACCCCTGGGGCAGCCGATTCCAGGTGTACTGGACGCCCCTCCAAGTGAAAGCAAACTGTGGCCTGCACTCTGCCGCCAAAGGGATCGAGAAGAACGCATTGGCGATATCAGTTGTGGCGTACCACTTGGCTGCCTTTGACTCCAGTTCGTATTGAAGTTCTAACATGTCCGGCATGGCAGCACTCAATGGTGGTGTGACTTCGTTCAGGCCACGATAGTCCACTGTTAGTCTCCACTCTCCATTAGACTTTCGCACTGGCCATATGGGACTGTTAAAAGGGTGAGCGAGTCTTGCTGATCATTCCTTGGCTCTCCAGTTGACGAATCAGCTTATGGATGGGAAGCAGGGAGTCTCGGTTGATGCGATATTGCCGCCGGTGCACTGTTGTGGTAGCGATCGGCACCCGTTGTTCTTCGATCCTCAGCAACCCCACAGCAGAAGGGTCCTCTGAGAGACCAGGCAAGGTGGACAGCTGTTTAATTTCCTCTGCCTCCAAGGCAGCTATACCAAAAGCCCACCGGTACCCCTTTGGGTCTTTGAAATACCCTCTCCTGAGGTAGTCTATGCCAAGGATGCACGGAGCCTCTGGGCCAGTCACAATGGGGTGCTTTTGCCACTCATTCCCACTTAGGCTCACTTTGGCCTCCAATACAGTCAGCTCTTGGGATCCCCCTGTCACTCCAGAAATACAAATGGGTTGTGCCCCTTTATAGCTTGATGGCATCAGGGTACACTGTGCACTGGTGTCTACAAGAGCCTTATACTCCTGTGGGTCTGATGTGCCAGGCCATCGAATCCACACAGTCCAGTAAACTCGGCTGTCCCTTTCCTCCACCTGGTTGGAGGCAGGGCCTCTCTAATCCTGGTCATCATATTTGCTACCCACTTCTTGTAAGTATGAATCAGAAGTCCCTTTATTAAGATCGGGAGTGGAATCAGCCCTTCTGCTCCGCCTGAGGAACTGCTCACTGGAAACTGAAGCAGCAGTTTTCCTGGCAGAATCCCCTTTTGTGATTGTTTTTCCTGCAACTCACATACCCGTGCCTCTAGGGTCGAGGTAGGTTTTCCATCCCACTTCCTCATCTCCTCTCCGTGGTCACGCAGGTAAAACCACAGGGTGGCCCGGGCTGTGTACCCACAATTTCTCCTCTCTTGAGTGGAGGGACACTTACTCCGAATAGCTGAGATACTGGTCCATGCAGGTGGGCAGTAGGACATATCCTCTTTTGAGTTGCCGGACCTCCCGAGACAGTTTCTCCACCGCAGAGATGCAGACCCATAGGGAGGAAGAGAGACCTTCTTCGTATTGCTGGAGTTGGCCAGCCAATTCATCCACCGTTTGTTCCTCTCCATCTTTCCAGGTCATTACTGCCAATGAGTTGGCATGTGACGCTGGTGTGCTCCGTACAAACTTCTGCCACATGGGTCAGGTGCATTTGACTTCATCTGGATCTTTGGGTAACTGCTCATTGTTCAGGTCATCATAGATCACTTCTAGCATGGCTAATTCCCTCAGGTACTGGATACCTTTCTCCATAGTGGTCCACTTGCCTGGGTGACATACATCATCTTCCTTGAAGGGACACCTTTCCTTCACGCCTGACAGGAGTCGCCTCCAGAGGCTGAGGACTTGTGCCCCTTGTCCAATCGCCTTGTCAATGCCCCCTTCCCTAGAAAGGGATCCCAGCTGCTTGGCTTCCCTCCCCTCTAATTCCAGGCTGCTGGCCCCGTTGTCCCAGCGCCGGAGCAGCCAGGGGACAATGTGCTCGCCTGGGCGGTGGCTGAAATCTTTCCGCACATCTCGGAGCTCCCCCAGAGACAGGGATCGGGTGGTCACCACCTCATTTACGGGCTCTGCCTCCTCCTCCTCCTGCTCTCGTGATGGCTCTGGTTCATCTTCATCCCTTACTACACGGGCTGATTTTCTTGTGCATTTTCTCTTTTGTACAGGGGCGACTGACACCGGCGCGGGCGGGTTCTCTGTCGCAGGGGGCGGGGGAGCCGCCGTGCCTGCCGCGGGGGGTGGGGGGGCTGCAGTGCCTGCCGTGGAGGAAGGGGTAGCCACAGGGCCCGTTGTTTTGTCATCAGATCCAGGGACCTTCCCCTCCTCTTGAGGGTTCTGAACACTGTCAGACAGGGCTTGACAGGCATGGGAATTGCCAGGGTGACAGCACACTTTCTCCAAATATTCCACTAATTTTTCAGGAGTCTGCACTTGTTCAGAGGTGAAGTTCCAAAACACTTTGGGTGCCCACCGCCCTAGGCATTTGCCCATGCTCTCCCACTCACCCTGCCACTCATAACTATCCAGCCTTGGGGCCGGTCTCTGCATGATGTTTTTAAACTGTTTATTAACCTTGGACAAAACCGAAACAGTATTCCCCAGCAATACCAACAGACGTATCTTAACTACCCAGGGATGTTCAAGGTACTGAGAAGTGATTTTAATGAAGGAGAAATAGAGAAAGGTAGTGAAGGTGCCATTCTCTATTCCCTCCATAAAAAACCTCCCTGAGAAAGAGGTGTAATTGCCAATTGCCTCCATGAGGTGGTACCCAAAATACAATAACGGCTTCATTACGAATCCCAAATACCCCCCCAATGCCAGTGGTTTAGTAACAAATCTCCCAAGCAAAACATCACTAATCACTGCAGAGCACAGCAGACTACAAAACCCAACACCTGCCTTTAGCTTGTACAGCAAAAACAAGAGCATGGTGCAGATCAAATAAATTAATATCGAGAACAGATGAATCAATATTGTGACCGGCAGCTATTAACAGACATAAATTCCTTAATATGGTCTAGTTAATCTGTTGTTATATCAATGCTTCGTGCCCCACACTGGGTGCCAAAAAGGACTGTCATGGTTTAACCCCAGCCAGCAACTAGCTGGCTCACAACAACCACGTAGCCACTCGCTCACCCCCCAACTCCGGTAGGATGGGGGAGAGAATCGGGAGGGCACAAGTAGGAAAACCCACGGGTTGAGATAAAAACAGTTTAATAATGGAAATAAAACAAAGTAGAACAGTGATAATGGTAACAAAAATAACAGAACATACAAAGCAGGTGATGCACAATGCAACTGCTCACCCCCAACATGTCCCAAACGAACTCGCGTATCCCAAACACCAGAGCCCCCCACACACACACCCTAGTTATATATTGAGCATGATGTCACATGGTATGGAATACCCTGTTGGCCAGCTGGGTCAACTGCCCCAGCTATGCCCCCCCCCCAGCTCCCCCTGCACCTGGCAGAGCATGGGAGGYYGAAAAGTCCTCGGTGCAAGCACCACCCAGCAACAACCAAAGTATCAATGGGCCATCAATGTTCCTTTCATTACCAAACCCCAAACACAGCACCCCCTCCAGCTACTGGGAAGAAAGATAACTCTGTCCCAGCCGGAACCAGGACAATTAAAAAAATACTCAGCTACTGATCCAACTAATTCCAAATGCACAAATACGAATCAAGGTTTTCAGTCCTTCTGATTCATCATCAGTGAGTCTGTGCTGCTCTCCGTAACTCAAACAATAAGAAGGCAAACTAGCAATCTGGTGAGCTTACATGTGCTATTCAGAATCCCCCAGACAAAAGCTTCACTCTGCTCTTATCAGGCAAAATCACAAGTAGCTGAGACACCTCTAAATATATGAATATAATCTGAATGGGGAATGTTCAGAGCTTAGGCAGACAGCGTTATTGTCACGCTGTGTTTATATATTTCACTGCCAATTTCCATGACTCCAAGCACATGCGCATATCAAAAAGTTAAAGACTATAAAACAATAAAGCAACATGTTGTCTGAGAAAACATAACTGTTCTTTTAAAAATCAGACAGATGATAGATGTTCCCAGCTACAGTTTGCTGTAGTCTACCCAGCTAGCTAGCTGACAACCAACCATATATTATATGATTTTTTCAAGTGGACGAAATCATTATGATCTTTAAAAACAGACCTGGAAAGACTCCGAGTCCTTTGTTCACTTCAACGCTAATGACTAGCGTCCGAGCCATGATGCTAAAAATCTGTCGAGGTGCAAAGTTCAAACCATCTGTTACCTGAAAGTTGAAGCCTCCAGACATTGCTCCTGTAGAAAACAAAAGCGTAAATTTATTCTTGTATTATTCTATTTGTCATCCAAAACATACAAATATACACTGGACACCGTTTGCTCTGGGCTACAGTGAAATATATCCAAAGTCATCCTGAAGCAATTTTTGATCAGTACCTTTGCATCTTAATTAGAATTAAATAAATTAATAATGCAGAGAACACCTTCCCAATGAAGAACTACAGGCTGTGGCTTACACTGAAGGCCAGACATCCCTTAGATGTAAATTAGCAGAGTGCCCCTTCCTTTCTTTCTTGACTGACCCCAGTGGAGCTGAAACGAAGTTAAACTTGGGGAGACAATGACTCCCAAATTTCCTACTCCTTTTATATCTTAGGAGGGACCAAAGCACTTAAGCAGTCACATTTTGGCAAAGAAGGAATGTGGGGAGAAAAGCAACTAGAATGTTTTTTCATTTTGATTTACATTGAAAGGACTGAATCAACTCGCACGTTGTTTCCTTGGCCTCTTTGCTCTGCTTCAGCTTTGCTGAAGAGTGTATGTTTCACAGCTTAAACTATTTCAGAGGTTATGTGTACTCATAATAAATGCACATTTTTTTCTTTAATCTTAGGACCTGTATGTACTTTGGCACAAGTGATAGCAAAACTCCTCCAGGAGTCTGAGTGGATTCCTGTAAAAACACATCTCTCAGAACTGACTTACTGAGGAGTACAGAGCTTCCTAAATCTTGCTTTAAGTAGAGGCTTCCCAGATTGTTTAATTAGGTAGAAAGAGAGAACAAGCACAGAACAAGCAGCATAACGTAACATGAAAGACTGAGCAAAGATGAAGGGAAAATTTTATGAAGTCTAATGTTAGAGGCATAAAAGCGAAGTACAGTAGTACTTTCTTTGGCAGTACAAAAGACCCTGAGGATGGAGAGTCACTGCCATGTACAGATGTAAAAGATCTGTGGTGCCACGAGGAGCAGCCAGAGGATGGAAGAGCTGCCTCAGCCAAGAAGATGCTGCTCTTCCGCTTGGAAAGGGTCAGAGTGAGCAGGAAGAGTAGACGCCAGGCTGTGGAGAACATGAAGCGGGGATACTTCCCAGGAGGAGCCAAAGAAGCTAGCACACACTAGAAGACCAAAGACAAGGGAAAGAACAGCTGAAGAGAAAAAGGGTGAAAAGCCGAATGACAGCAACTAGATAAGGGAAGGCCCCAGGACAAGGCTGGGAGCAAGAAGATGAGAGTAACAAGTACACTTCTAGCAACAGTCCAAGATGAAGGAGGAAAGAAAATCACAGACTGAGAAAGGAAAAGAAGCAAAATGTCCAAAGTACTTTCTGAAACACTAGAGGCCATGAGGCTGAGCAGATGGCAGAGTCAGAGCAGGCTGCAAGAGCTGACACATGACCTGGGCAATTTTACATTTCAAATTTACTGTACAACCCACACTCCCACTCACTGGAAAATGAAATTTGCTATTCTTTTTACTTTTATTAATCAAGATTCACTTCCTAAGGCTACAGATGTGCATTTACCCTTTCTGGAACTCAGATTGGATTCATTTCCTCACACTGAGACTACCACCATCCTACCACCATAGGGGTTTTTCCATGTCAAAGTCTCCCTCGGAACAATTTAAACAGCTTGGCTGGCTCACTTTTGCCATGCTCTTGACCTTTCATTTCCTGATCAAATTATTTGAGCAGGATACTTAAAGCTCACCAGCAGCTGTTTGTAAATCAATTTCAGCAACACATATGCACTCTGCAAGACAGTGCATCAGAAGTCAGAGCACTTTAACCTGCACCAAGCCTCACAAAAACACAGCACAGATCTGGAGTGACTGCTGCACCCAAGGGAGCACGGGGAATAATTCCAGCCTGCCTCCGGGCTGGGAAGAGAGTGCTGTACCTCTTCCATCTTCTTCCCCAAAACTGGTTCATTCCTTCTTCAGCACCTCCTTTCTTATTTCAGCTGAGAATAGAGCCAGAGCAGGAGAAAAGCAGCTATCACCCTGTAAAAGCCCCACCTCTTCCACCGGCTGGAACCCTGCTGGGATCTTCATTCCTGCGGCTTGCCAGCACTGCCACTCAAGGATGAATGAAACTGCCCTGACTTCCTTTTTTATGGCCCACACATTCTCTCTGTAGCAGCAGCACAAATAACCCAATCTCTAGCTCTGGCCACTGGCAGAAAAGAGTCAATGGTTAAAGCTGAATTCCTTCACAGCCTGAGAGACTGACATCACCCAGATGACCCATAACTTCATTGCCCAGAGCTGCTCAGGAACACAACTACACTGTGGCAGGTATCTGAGAGACTGTTGGTCCATGAATAGCTCTGCACTATAGCAAGACAGAAAGGCTTCAGGAGATTCCCAATTACAATGGTCAAAAAAATGGATTTCCTATCTCTGAAAGCTGCAAGGCAACATTCCCCTACTGCAAACCCGCATTCAGAAAGAAGGCTGCTACAAACTGAACCACTAATACACCAAGCTTTCTTGGTGAGCACACATTTAAGTAGTCATCAGACCCCTTCCTGTTTAGTTTGTAAGATCATGTATCACATAACTGGTCCTCCGAGATTTTTGTGACATTACAAGGAGATCTTCAAAGGATTACAAACACAAATACACTGAATAGGAGCAGTATTTTGGTAACAGAGGTGGTATTTTTTAAACCACATACCATTGTGCATAAATACCAGCTGCCCTTCAATTATATGAGCCTGGGTAAAACTAAGGATGCTCTTGTTTGGAGAAGACTTCAGAGCCAAGTGCCCGTTGCTAGGTGGAGTAATGGAATATATCAGTTCTGATGGTGAGGAGTCCTTGTCTTCTGCACAGAGGTCATCAATAGTTATTTCCGTGACTGAACCCACCCAGACCTAGAAAAACAAAAATTAAAAAATAGTAATAATAAAGAAAATGCATACAAAAGAAAATCAGGGGTAAAAAAACCTTCAAAGAAAAAGAAAGAATAAAGATTTGTGCTATGTGACACTAGCAGCTATGACAGGTTTCCTTCCTGTCCATCCAAATCTCTGATCATGGACTGGAATAGTTAATGTTGGCAAATGGTTTTCAAAAAACAAGACCACAAAATAATACAAGCAAACACACCCTACACCAGTTTGAGTTTTAGATAGCTGCAGCAGCATGAGTGCTCTATTTGTCAGGCACTATCCAAACTCTTACAAACATAACAAAACTGTATTTTGATAACTGAGTCAAGGAGCTCCTTTCCAACACATACACATGAATATTAGTGTCATGTACTTCACAGCAGGCAAGGCATTCAATATTCTCTACTTTCACCAGCAGAAAAGAAAAAAGAAAAACCGTCTGGGGACAGCATAATCTCTAATACAAATGGAACATTTATTGTAGCTGCATTATTTCTTTCTAACAACACGCAATAAAGGCCTTCTTTTACTGCACCAAACAACGCACAGAGGTTCTCAGTACAGTGGGAGATGAAGGAATCAACACCACCAACAGCTGCTTAGCACCTTTGCAAGGTCATGCTTCCAGACAAAATAGCTAACTAGTATTTGGAAAGATGGTATAAAACCCATTCCTTAATTCCTGTAAATCTAAATGCTGGGGGTTTTTTTTAGCTTAAGATATGCACAAACTGCGAGATCCTTCTTTCAGGCAGAAACGACTGCTATCTGAGCTTCATCCATATCTCACTGGATAATTTCTTGTTTGGAAACTATAAGCAACAGCCCATTTTAGTCTTCATCCTTGCTGTATTTATTTAGAATTACAGACAAAAGTACTAACAAAGAACAATACATATTTATCTCAACATGAAATTAAATCCCTAAATATTCAATACACCGATACCAATTCTTTCCATGCAGAGTTTATATAGCGTACAATCTTAAGAGCCTGAGCCTTTAAAAACTTCAGCTCGGGCTTCAAAACACATAYTGCATCATCCCTTCCTGTCCTCCTAGGCTCTTAGTACACTTAACAAATATCTGGTAAGAACATCACACCAAATAGCTGAAGAGGAAACGTGATCCTTGACAAAGGGCATTTTACCTCTGCCAAAACCAAAAATCAGCAATCACAGAGTTTTTCCTAAGTATTAATTTTACTTCTTGATAAAAACCATGGAAGAAAACCTTCTAAAGCCACTGGGATTTTTGCCACGACATTTCAATAGAGGAAAGATTTCAGACTACATTGTGTCATAAAATACGTGCAACAGAAAAAGACATACTAAAGTGAAATTATATATGTTTTCTAATTAGAAAAAAGCTTGAAAAAGAAGTTGTATTACATTTTATAATAGAAAATATCTTGCAACCAGGAAATAGCTCTTTTCTCCCTTGAAATATGCATTTCTCTGTAGTGTAATTACTACTACCGAAGTTTGATAAAAGATGCCACCTGTGAAAACACAGGATGATAACTAATAGCAAAGGCTGACTTGCTGAGCAGCACAAAATAAGCACATCAGTGTCACTGGTTTTGTACTGAAACCCATTAACTCATCTCAATAGCACTTGATTCAGATTATTCTACACAGAAAATAAAAGGTCACATACAGAATATGCAAAAACATAAGACAGGACTATGCAAACACGCTATTAAAAATGACTCATTAAATGTCCAAAAGTTTTGAAACTTCCTCTCTTGCTAAAGTAAAAAATGAGCTTTTTTTCTATAAAGCCACTGTTTATTTCTACTGTTCCAGGACACTAACACACAGTGCTTTTTAAAATATTGCCCATGCTGAGGTGCTCCATGACCTGCAACACGATCCCTGAGGAATGAAAGGGAGATCCAAGAGCTGAGAAGGGCTGTACGGAAGCAGACACTCAGAATACTGCAAATACTGTATGAGTGGCTTATTTTCCACATCTGTGATGAAGTCCTCCTTGAAGAGCACTATGAAAATTGTATCTGAACTTCCAGGATGTAGCATTACACTAATTCTGCACGTGCTTAACACATTCCACAAGCATGGTCCAAAAAAAGGTTCATGACCCTGCCTGCTGGGAAATAATCCATTCTGCTCTACTTACAGCATTCAGCTTATCAGTATCTCCTTGTATGCTACGTATCCTACCAGACACTCTATATTCACGGCCATTTTAATACTCTGGTGAGTGATTTAAAGGGAAAAAAAAAAAAATCAGTGTTTGAATTTGGTTTTAAAAAAATCTAATTCTAGGAAAATATGGCCCTCTTGTGGCAAGAGGAGGATACAGTCATTTCACAGCATCACTACCCATAAATATATTTAAACACATACATAAACATAGCAAATAATGCCAGGATAGTGATTCTCTTAGAAATATCCTATTTCCCTTTCCCATTCTCACCCCAGAAAAAAAAAATTACCATAGAACCTGTGGAAATTTTAGGAAATTATACCTATAATGCTGTATAGTTTCTAAATAAACATATCCCTCATGCACTTACTGTTCTAATGGAAAGGCTTTAAATTACATGCAAGGATTACTAGCATACATTACAGAAGCTCTCAGGACAATACAATTTTCTGCATCTCATATATTATGTTAATGTAAATACTTCAGCATGTCATAAATTCGCAGCCAAACAAACAAACAAACAAAAACCAAAAAACAAACCCCTAAAAACTTCACTTAATTTCACTTCCTAGAGAAAAATCAGAAACAACTCCCAAAATGTTTGGTTGTTTGTCCTCCTGAAACTCCTCCCATGGTGTTCATAACCTTGATGGTGCTCATAATCTTGATAACAACAGACAAGGTTGTTTGAAGAAGGGATGTTATGGATGCCTTAGAAGTGGGGGAACTAGAGGGGAAGGACTCATCCAGCATGTGTGCACATGCCCAACAGTTTCTTGCATTTGGCCAGAAGCTTTGTGACAGAGGCCAAAATTAACTTTCATATATCGACACCACCATCACTGGCCATGTAATGCAGCTCTTCACAGAAGCTATTTCTCAACAGCAGATGCCAAAAGCTAACCTATTTTTTAGTTGTTCAGCAGTTCTTTCTAACTCTATATATTGAGATCTGCAAAATTTCTGAGGTGCTAAAGTTCTGTCAACTCAAATGATCCTACTGGACCTCATTTTTCACAGTACTGGTCCCTCATTTTATACCTTTGTACATTTCGTACATTTCCAACCTTTCAAAAGATATAGAAGAGCTACTGCCTTTTTAAAAGCAACACACAGTTTATTACTCAACATTCACCACTAGCAGTGTCCTTGAGGAGCACAGACTGCTTGGGTAAAACATGGGGCCAGCAAGTATCACCCTACACAGGAATGCACAGCTCATCTCAATATTTAGCAGGACCAAAAAAAATTCCATTTTCTCTCACCTGCTTGGGATGTGCAAATTTGCTTCGAAGAAGGATCATTTCACTGTAATCCTCCCAGTATATAAATCTACCGCCAGTTTTGTTTTAGTCTGCGCATGAGTCCAACATATGTGTGCATATTAGTACCCAGTCATGACAAAAATAAAGGTCATTTCTCAGCAATAGCTTATGCATGTCCAGCAAAACCACAGGCACAAAGGCAGCATCTTGGTTCTGGATATGCAAACTGCCTCCCCAGCAGAGAGGACCAACTTTGGCTAGGTTAAGATGTGTTAACATTGTTCTTGGGAAGCCTAGACTTACAGATATTTTTAGAAAAATCCATATGCTGCACTGCAGTGCACTGCACGGCCTCAGTTCTGTTAACAGACTGCAGTTCAATGCCAGCAATGCACACGAAGGGAGACACAACAATTTCTGACTGGACATATATCCCTCTCATCTGCGACTAGACAAACATTACTGCATGCTGTGCTCATGTCTGTAGACTACCACTGTAATTACTTTAACCAGGGAAGGTTTTACTCTGTACCACCCAAATGCTTGTGAAGTGAGTCTGCCCTTCAGCCAGCAGTCTCTGCACAGGTCAGGGTGTCTTGTGTTGTGGGCATCCACAGATTATCACGGATCACCTGCTGTGACTGCGAAGCTGACAATACTGCCACTATCGCTGTTTAAAAATTATGTTTTTTCTCATGGGAAAAGGCTAAATACACAACACAAGGTTATGATCATTTTTACAGTAATCCATTCTCCCTCCACAAAACACAACTAAATATGTAAAATTAAATGCATGTTTTAGGTGCCACCAATTTGTAAACTGCATCATACAGCACTGGGGATGATGTAGCCTCAAAATACCCTGCTTAGCTTCTTTCAAASCTATTCCTAAATATCTTGTCTGTCTTGATGCCTCTCAGCGAGTTTACTGTGACCACAGGTTCATTAGCTTACCCGCATCCATTTCATTCTGCTTTTCAGAGTCATCTAATTTGTTTTTACTCATCAGATCTCAGATTGGAAGCATTTTACACATGGGGGCTTTTTGGCTTACATGGGCACAGTGTCCACAATAAATTGGTTCTGGTTACTGAGTGCTATTATAACAAAAACAAATAACAATTCTATAAATAAATAAATAAATAAATCTGAAAAAGCGCTGAAACTGAAGTGACTGTAGTGATTTTTTTCAAAGATCAAAAGATTAAAAAGCCAGCTATGGTTATTAAGAGCAAAAGGTAGCATCAGTCAACAATTTAAAATTTTTCTTCAGGAACTGGGGGATGGTGGAGTTAGAAACAAGTTAGCATGTCCTTTTTTTAGCTCACAGTATCACACAGTAATAACTTCAGTGTCTGCACTAATATTCCGATGACCTCTAACAGCCTAGATTTTCACAGATTGCATTGTATTACTCCTATCAGGAACTTTTAAAGAAGGGAACATTCCTGTTTTGTATCAGAAATATGCAACACGTAGTTCTCTAATGAAGTGCCAGTGAGAGTGCTGCTCTCTTCTCTCGTCCCATCCCACTGGGGATCTGGAGAGGAGCAGGCAGTGGAACGCACCTCAGCAGGTCTGACCCTTCAGTACACTTAATGGCAAAAGGCACAGGGTCTGAAGGCTGTGCAATGACCACGTGTGAGATGTTTGCACCCTCATCATCACTACTCTTGGTACTTTTCTAAGCTACGCTGTTCATTAACAGCCCTCAAGACGCCCTAGCAAACAACACTAAAACACAACAATGATCCAGGTGCAAGCCATCCCACTCCAAAAGCCCTATGTCAGCCCAAGAGACTTCATGTATCGTTAAGATTAAAAGAAAGCTCAGTCAGCCTTCTAGATAAACTTTACAACAGCATAAAATGTTCTTCATGATGACTAGAACCTCCCTAAATACACATTACCCATGTACTGCCTCCCTTCATTAACACTAATTTATTTAAATCCCAGGACCACCATTTATTATATTGACTATCCCACCAGATACAAACCTCTGTTAATGAAGGTTAGAAAKAATTGTAACACTTCCAAATGTTGACAAACATACCTGAAGAATTCTGTTAACTTTTATAACAGGAGCTTCATCATTTACTGCAGTAACTGTTACAAATACAGTTTGGGGCAAGCTTTGTTTCCACAATTCTGTGTTATTTGCTATCACAGTAAAATTGTCCAACAGCTCCTCGCTGTCATCATGAACATAGTAGATTAATTCTTGCTCCACCTGAAAAATATAACAACCTGAAAAAATAAAGAGGCTAAAAGAAAATGAATGCCACATTAAAAAAACAAAAATATTCAAGTTTAGTCATGCCCCTCTATATTTATTGCCTCAACTTTTTATGACTTCTAAGATTTTATTTATGCTCATATCTGACCTGTACCTCTATATTTGTTCTGTCCACAACAGCAAATGTTACAGCTCATCTGTCCATTCCTCTAGCCAGAATATCTTAACTTGCCAGTCTTGGCATTCCGTCCTCCCCAATCCCACTATATTTACCACAATGTTTCCTGGAATCTATAAACCGAACATAGCATTAGTAGATGGTGACCTATGAAGAAGTTTTGCTTCTTAGAGCTGAACATTAGCTTATTAGGCATATATTGGCTCTCTTTGAGCAAAGACATGACCTAAAAAAATAATTTTTTTACACTTTCTTCCTTGTTCAATCTACACACCATTTCCTCTGGTCTTCTCAAAATGTACACACAGTCTGTCTGCCTTAGGTTTCCAGAGTATCAACAACTCTGTCTGAGTATGAGTGGCCCGTCAGTCTACCGTGACTACAGCACGTTAGTCTGTGTGACCAGTGGCTCACAACGAAGTGATGCGGTTCACCACAACAATGAGGCACCCTCCCTCCCAACCCCAAATGACCAGCTAGCAACCGCAGAAATATCTTCGGTACAAGGCCAGAATAAAGCTCAAACTCATGCATCTTACCACCTCCCACCAAAATGTCCCACTGCAGGCAAAAATTGGCTTTTAGCAATACAAAGAATTAATCATGACTACAGCAAAGCAGATCTAAATGTTACCTGTTTTCTGGTAAACGTGGTTAACTTCATTCCAGGAACATGAGAGTTTTCCACATACCCATGTTTTGGCTGCTCAATTAAAATAAATTCACAGCTGAGTCCTGCAAAATGTCTACTAGAAATTTTTAGATAGTCTTCCACAAGGGCTTTTGAGCTCCCTTCAATTACTGTGAAGTTCTGTACTTCCAGGGGAATCATTCGGGGGATGATGTCTACAGAGATATCTATTCCACTCACTGTTCGGATACCATTGGTCACATCCAGAGAAAAATGGTCATCTAGTTGGTCAGAAACTGTCTGCACATACTGCACTTTGCCCTCGTCAACATCTTGCTGTGTGAAGCTCAAAGCTGGCCTTTGGTCAGCATCAAGATAACTTTCTTCTGAGGAAAACTTCCGAATGTATCCATATACTGGAAGCTGTCTTACTGTGAACACAATCTCAGATGGAGAACTGTTTTCATGAACAACCTTAAATTTAAAAACATACCCCAAAATTATTTAAACAGAAATGGGAAAAATTCTTTAGTTCTCTTCTGAATTTTTCACTTTTAACCCTTGGATTGTCTGCCTAATTAATTGGCATTCCTTGTTTGGGTTACACGATATATCTGCAAATTCCTAATACAATACAGTAATACTTTAAGTAGACTTGTTAAATAATGTGATGTGAGAGTGTTTTGTAGAGCTAAATTTGTAAATTTTGAAAAGGAACATGTAAATTTTGAAAAGGAACACACTGCAGAATTAACTAATAGCCTAAGCACTGCAGACCCCTGCCTGAAAAAGGGATTTCAGCAGCACACCCAGATGCTGCCGGAGCCTCTCGCAGTGGTTACTGAAAGGCTACACACAAACAATAGGGAAGAAAACGTTAACCAAAGAGAAATCACCTCAGGTTTGTGACTTGATGTTTCTAAAATTTTGGATGCAATCCTCAGACAGTGTTAACTGGGCTAGCTCCAAACTGAACCTAACAAAACCCTTTCCTCCTTGGCATTTCCCACCAACTCAACTAAGAATGATATATGAACATTAAGTACAAACAATTGTCATAACTAGAACAAATATACAAGTGCAGCATCTCCAAATCTTAGCTTCCTCAAGCACCGATATGTGGCAGAGTCAAAGACCATGGGCAGTCTTTTTCTTTAACATAACCCATTTCCCTTCTAGAAATGGAAGCCTGCTAGTGTTAGTCTCTCCAGAATTAAGCACGCAGAATGCAGTCATGTTAGTGAAAACCAAAAGGAGATAAAGAAGAGAAGACAGAGAGACTAAAGACATTGCAATGGCTGAAAAAGCAGCGAAGAAAATTTGCTACAAGATTGGAGAAATGGACAACACAGCTAACTTACTTGCAGTTTTCCTTTACTGATTTTAACTGGTTTTCCTTCTTCAACTAAGAGATTGTTTTTGTTCACAATCCTTGGTGGCCACTGATGACTTTCCAAATATATGCGAACATGCACTCCAGCATCCAGATGGACATCTCTAGCATGGACCGTAAAGTTAAATGTGTCAATGAGGTTGTTGCTGTCATCATGCCTGTAGGTCACATACCCCTTTATCAGATCAAGTTGAGTAAAGGAATCCATCAGTAGATTATTTACATATATTCTTCCATATTTTGGGAAAGAGAATATCTCATACGTAATCTCGTGATCATTTCTGATGTCTTGGTTTGTAATAGCACTTAGATTAGCTGTTGTAACAGCTTCCTCTTTTCCTTTTTGAACCAACAAGCCTGTATTATTTGCCAACTTCACATAAGGATCAGTAGCACTAACTTCTAGAAGCAAAGAGGTATAGTGCTTGCCATCTGTCACAAAGAGCACAAAACGCCCAAAATCTGCACCACGGTGTATAAACAGGACTTGCTTTTGCTCCAGGTCTGCTTGTTTGAATTGGTAGAGTCTGTGCAAAGTATCGTTTGTTAGCACCAAGTCCCCATTGGAAATGCCACGTCTAGTATATAGCAACTGTCCATCATCAAAATCAGAATCAGGATCATGATAGCAAAGATCTGCCAAAGTTAATAACCGCTGCCCATTTCTCACTATGTTAAATATCTTATCAATTACACGTACTGGTTTCTCATCATTCTTCAGCTGGACAGAAATGTTGAATCTAATTTCTACTGACAAAGGTTCTGCTTCCGGATCAAAGTTTGCCCACTCTCCTGACTCTTCACTGGAAGCTCTGACAAGAAACTCATCAAATGCTGTCTCAGAATCATCATGCACATACATAAGGCGCTTATCAGTTATATCTTTGTTAGTGAAAGTAGTGAGATTGTCGTTACTCTCGAATGAGCCTGAAAAATTAATGAGTTTTAATTTCCCATGCTTAGGAAACTGTATAACTTTATATTGGAAAGTTTTATTATCCCGTGTTTGCACAAACAATGTTGTGCTCGTTATTAACTCTCCTTCACCTTCAGTAACAGTTAGGCCATTGTTAGTCAAAATAATGTTTCTGAAATCTGATTTGATGTAGACTTCAAAGTCATATAAATTTGATTCCAGATACTTTGTAGAAATGAGGAATCTAAATGAATCATGATTGTCTTCATGGTATCTGCTGATTAATTCATATGCCACTTTTTGATCAGTAATATCTTTCTGGCTAAAGACTGAACCTTTTTCCAAAGGCTGGTCATTAAGCAGTATTTGTCCATTCTTTGGTAGGGACAGCAATTTAAAATGAAGCTCATCTTCAGGTATTTCTAGATCCACAATCACAGCAAAAAGGTTATCTGAATTCAAGTAATTCTTTTTTGATTTTTCAATTTCTAGAGGAGCATGTTTCAGTAAACTGTACCTTAACCATTTCACTTTGATTGGAAATGCATGCTCTTCACTGATTCTGTTTCCTATGCTAACTTTGAATTTAAACTGGTCAATAACATTTTCCAGCTGAATTTCTTTAAAAGTGCTACAGTATCTCACACGGCTGCGCTGAACAGAGCGTTGAGAAAAAGAGTTGACTCGCTTCCATTCCCCCCTTGAATGCTGCCTTTGGAGTTCACCAAACTGGGGTGGCTCTGTGATCTCGTACCGTATCTCCAGCTCCTGGAGGTTGGCATTTGTTTCAACTGCCAGATGCCTAGGTGTGATCAGAGCTGTAACACCTTGGAGTAGTTTTATTCCTGAGTTGTTGACAACTCTGTAATCCAAAGGAACTGCCATGACACGTAACACAACAGTGTTGCTCACYTTCTCACCATCACTCGCCCTCAGAACAATCCTTGAGTTCTTGACGCCTGTGTGGACAAAGAAAATAGTGCCTTCTCTTAAGTCCTCATTAGAAAAAGTAGTAATAGCTTTCCCAGGATGCTTTGAATTTTCTAAAAATCCTGCATCTGCATTCAGATTTCCAAGCACTGAAAGACTGAGATGCACAGGATCTGTATCCTTATCTAGAACTTTTATCAGATCACTAGTCAAACGTTTCTTTGAGTTCTCTACGAGAAGAAGCAAGTTTCCCTCGGGAAGTGTGATCTCAGGYGCGTCATTTACTGGAGTGACAGTAATGCTAAACACATGCTGCTCGTTTCCTTGCAAATATGGAGGCACAATCTTCTCACTGCTGGTAGAAATGGAGAAATTAAAATAATCATAAGTGACCTCAGAGCCATCATGGACATAAAGAATATTCCCTTGCCGCACGTCCTCCATAGTAAATGTATTTACCTCCTGCGCTTGTTCAACATCTATTTTCAAGTCTCCATGAGAGGGTGGTTCCCTTATTTCAAAAAGAATTTGTGATTGTTGAATCCCTGATTTCTGAAAGTCTAAGTTGACTTTAATATGTTTAGATTCGAGTGAAGCTTGACCGCCCTCTAGCACAATCAAGTTACTTAGAACTAAAAGGTGGCTTTTGTCTTCCTTGCCCAGAGAGACAGAGCTTTCAGGGGAAATGGCAAATGTTGGGGCTGCTTTCACTGTAGGGTACTTTACAGCCATCTCTAAAGAAAGATTTGTATTAAAAGCACTCTCTGTTTCACATCCAGCTGAAATGTCCTTTGTTACCAGAACATTCTTCAGCGATTTCTTTTCCAAATTGGCTTTCAGATCTCTTATGCAGCCTTTGAAGGACCCTCCTCTAGCATACTTCCCAGACACTGAAGTTAGAGCTAACTTAATCACTTCTGATCGTGTGCTGTCATCTACACCACCTACGAAGAGAGATCCCTTCAGAAGCGGCAGCTTGCTGTGGGGAGGCAACGATTTTTTCACAGTTTCTTCATCCAATGTCAGCTGCAAGTATTCTGCAGTAAATTTCAGTTCGATGCAGTGCCAATGACTATCATTGACGGACCTATGAGAAGAAAGCTGGGTTCTACTTTTATGTTTTCCGACATAGGCTTTAATTAATCCATCTTCCATTTCCATTGCAATGAAATCTCCTGCTTGCCCAGGATGGTAAAGCAGCAAGCCACGTGCAGCTGAGGTTTGCAATGTATACTCCAAGATTCCTGCATCATCAACATTCCATGATGGGAAAGAAACATAGGATCTGGAACTGAAGAAACTAATGGGTTCATCTTCACCTGCAAAGAATTCATCACTGCATCCCACTGAAACTTCATGGACATTTTTAAAGCCAGGAGAAGGTCTCAGAGGCATCAGAATGTCTAGCTGATTGAACAACACATCATCAATACATCCTCGGAAACTGGGCAGTTCTCCAACAAGGTAGGGAACATCAAGTTTACTAGTACCACCTACGTAGAAGCCATAATCAATATTTAATTCATAGAGAATTCCAGGCATTTTTGCACTAGTTCTATCACGTTTATCAATTACCAATGTGACATTATCAAGTTCATGATGTAGTTCAACCAGGTGCCAAGCTAAATCATTCAGCTGAGATCTTTGCTGAGAATGCAGGACTCGTTCTCCCACGCCAAAGTTAATTCTCAGCTGCAAGAGACAGAATTTTCACTATCAAAATCCAAAGTGGTATTTTTCACAATCATATATTAATATATCATTAATAGATTAATTTTTATAAATTTTCATATGAAGTACATAATTTACAAAATATAACTGAAAAAATAAAATCCCACCAAAATTTTGTGTAGGTTTACTTGCCATCACAAATACGACCTGAATAACTGCAGAAGACGGAGTGGACTCCTCTGCACTTCTGCTAGGACCATCAACTCCTGAGAACCAAGTGACAATGATCTTTCAAGAACCTACCTTGCAGAAAAACTATTATTTGGGTCCAAACATTTTCTGTGATGCTAACATCATCAAATCTGAAATTCTGCCTTTACTGAACCTCATGCTTTGAACACAGTGATCTTACTTTTAAGATCCAGAGATCTCAAAGGCTTTTAGAGGCCAATTTTAATAACTATCATCGTAAGAAATAAATACCATATTTTTAAATTATCAATTATATTATGTGATTTTTCCATTTTTTTTAAACATAAACTTTGAGAATTGTTATAAACAGCTTGAAGAAAAACACTAAACAATACAGGCTACACATATCTTTTTAGCTATAGTTATAAACCATACCTGTAAATTTCCTGACCGTAGCACCATTAAACAATAATCCTTCTTCCCAGCTGCAAGAAAAAGCAGTCCATGTGGCTTGCTTGTTCGAAACCGCAACTGTAAGGATGTCTGAGAGGATGCTTCTGCCATGTTCAACTCCACAAAGCTATCACCATAAAATGATACTGAAAGAAAGAAAGGAAAACAAACAGGAGATTTAGTCACACACACAAAAAAGATTTTTCTTATCTACAGCTAAATATATGTAAAAAAACCCTTATATTAACTCTTCATACACTTATTTATGTATGAATGAAAATAGATTTCAGATATCAAATTCACCAGTCTAAGCAACTGGGTAAGAGACCAATGCCCATACCAGTATCGACAAGGAGTGAATATAGCCCAGTATTCTACCTCCAACAGTGACAACAGGGGATTGTAAGAACAGTGCAATCATATTTAATACTTTCCTTCAAATACTCTTCCAATTATTTTTTTGCTTCAGGTGTTTTCCTGAGCTTGTCACAGTCAGTCTATTTTGTAACTGCCAAAGCACTTCTCTCTGAAGTACTCCTCTAGTTTCCCTTTGGAAACATCTTAATCTACAACATGTTTTTACATCTCTGTCAGAGACATCTGCTGTCATCTCTGATGAGAAGACCCACAGGTCTCCTGCCATCTGTGTGATTCTTTCGTATGTTCTCATCCATCTCTTTTCCAGGCTGAAGTGTCCTCTTGTTTCATGTATGCAGCCTCCAACCACCCCTGCTGCCCTGTTGCCCAGTCACTCAGTTCTGTACAGGCCTCCTGCAATCCTTCACTCTCTTCTCCCCCCTTTACTGCTTTGAAGAACAGATAGACCAGCAAACTTTCCCATTTGACTATTCACTGTCTTTACCATCCCTGTTATTACTATACTGAACAGCACAGATCCCAAGACCAAATTCTCAAAAACTCTGCTGGTAACTTCCCTCCTACACAAAAAAAAAAAAAAAAAATCAATCATCCACCCCTCCTCCTATCTTTTAATCCATTACTTAATATACAAAGCCCTGCATTCCTACCCGATGGCTGCTCAAAAGCCTTTGATGTCAAAACTTACCAAAAGCTTCTGGGAATCTAAATCTTAGCCACCTTTCCCGCCCCCATCAAGAAAACTCCAAGAGGTTTGTAAAGCAGAACTCATCTTTAAAGAAACCCTACTGACTCTTCCCAAGTTGATCCTACTTACTTCTGTGACTTTTACCCTTTGTTACAATATGTATAATTTGAATGGTATGGATGTCAGGCTTACAGTCCTCTGGTCATTCATGTTTTAAACACTGGCATAAAATTTGCCAGCCTCCAGGCTTCAGGTACCCAGGGAGTTTAAAGCATGAGATCAGATATTACCCTTAGCAAGTAAGCAATTTCATCCCTGAGTTTTTTTTAGGTCAACCCCTCTTGTTACCCCCGCCCCCCCAAGAAAGGAATTTCAGTTTGGGACTCTTCCCAATTAGCAGTAAACACCATTTCATTTAGCTTCTCTGCAGTAGCCATGCCCTTTCTGAGTGCTTCTTTCATACTGATAACTTAATCAACTGGCTGCACAGACCCTCTGCAGGGTTTTGTTCTTGATGTATTTAAGAAGGATTTAGTAAAAGCTTTGATTCCTTCACCTAGCTGATCCCTGATCTTTTTTTTTTTTTCAGGCCTGTCTATTTTCACGTTACATCTGCCAGGGTTTCAGTCCTGTATGGACACAGCTCTTTAAGGATGTCACCAGTTAAATATTTGTTTTGCTTTTAGCTTCATTCTGAGACAACTTTCTCATTTTAACAGGTTTTTTTTAAACTAAGCATAACTGCAGAGGACTTTTGAGGTTTAATTGCCCCTGTCTCTACATTAGTTGTCCCTCTGCTGAATCTAACACACTCTGATGACTCTTACAAAATTTGGCTTTAACTCAGACTCTGAACTGGACATTACAGAGTACCAAATCAAAGGTCTTGTTAACCAGCTGCTTCATGAAACAATCACTAATAGTATATAAAAATTCTCTGTAGTATACATAAAAATTTTAGGTAGTTTTCCCAAGAATAAGATTTCAGCAAACACCACAGCCAAAAGCTACGTAACAGTGTGTTGTATTAAGTACCCAGAGAAACATAGGAAAGATTTTTAGATTACTGAAGTACACATATTTCTTGCAACGGAAGAGTCACCACTGTGCATAGAAAAATTGGTTCCAAGTTGAACAAAAAGGAATTCTTCCCCACCGGTTTACTTCTAGCGTAAAAGCAGCTTTCATCAAATAGCTCTAATATACCTTACGCATCTTCCATAAAATCTATACAGTAAGAGAACCAATACTGTTTGTTGTATACAGAAATGTTATTACTATGTAGTTAATAAAGACCGACCTCCCTTTTAAAGCAAGTATTGGAATAACAGAACTAGAGACAAACCCCTAATATGAGGACTAAAATTTACTAATAAGTCAAGAAACAGGTTAAACGTTTATAATTTTTATATTGTGGTAAATTCATATTATGGCAGCAGCTAGGATTGTCACTGTTCTATCTATCGTACAGATGGACTATAGGAGATTGTCCCTATCCTGTAGTGCTTTGGACCCAATAACACAGGTAACGGAGAGGAGTCCCCTAAYCTCCATCGCAGCAAATGAGGCTCTGAGACACCATCTTCCTGAAGATCATAGGAAGCATAACCTAGGTGTCTGAAATAACCTGCCTTAATCAAAAGATTACTCCATTTCCTTCAGCCATTGCAGAAACATAAGAACATCAGTATAATGTTAGGGGTACAAGAAGGTTCCACCTCGAGAAGACAGACCCTTCTCCTCACCCTGCTGAGACTCCGAGAAGCAGTTACATTTGTTTTGCTACACTACATGCTAGGACCCCTACGGAACTGGCAAGTAAGAGATTTCATTATAATTTTATCAGTGAAGTTCCTCAGAAATTAACAAATGAAATCCAAAGCTTTCACAGATGTTGATGTCCTGAAAGTTTAATTATGATCACTGTAACACAGCCCCCAAATTTCATTGGTGAATTTCTGAATCAAAACTAATGACTGCTGATGGAACTTGAAAATGACTTTTAAGTCATTTTCAGATTACTTCAAATTCTCATTAGACTCAAATACGTGGGGAAAAACTATTGGATTTTGAGGGAAGCAATTGAGCAGAAAGATAAACATCCATGGACTACTAAGTGTAATTTATAATAACTAGAAATGAAGTTGCAGAGTCAATATTTTACAGTGTGCCACTGGGAAACAGTTTGGTGTTTATACTAAATATTAATTTCCTGGAAAAGAAAAAAGAAACATAAGTTAAAGCTTTTGCCTTCCATAAAACACTTCAGAGTGAGAATCCATCACTGAAGGTGGGGCAGGAAACTCAACATCAGCCTAGGCACTGATCCAGCACTAAACGGGATCTTGGGCCAAGACCACCTGCAGTGCCTTGGCATAATTTCTGCTTCAGCACCCGTCAAACTAAGAAGCATGTTATTATAGTATAGGAATCAAGTTCCTCTAGAGCAGACACTTTTAGAATGATTTTTGGCTGAAATCATGTTATGAGTGACCTCAAAATGAATCTGGTGCCACACCTTTTGAAAAGGGGACATTTTGTCCTGGACTACCTGATGTCAATCATACCATTAGGGAAAGTAAGTGGAGTTCAACCAACAATACCAGCCTTGAAGCTCCCTTGCTACTGGAACAGGTGAATTCAGCATATCATATAGGGAATGACTCCTTTGGATTGCCTGGGCAGACAATCTATTCTGTAATAGCTCTATGCCTCAAAGGGAAAAGATGGGTGGAAGCAGGTGAGAATAAGAGCCAGATCTACATCAGCTACAACATCCCTTCATGGACAAAGATACACAAAGGCTTAAAAAACCCAGAGGCATAATCACTTGGATGCCAATTTAAAGATCTGTTCAACCTGAGTTACTGGCTAATTTGTGGTACCCATCTCTTTTCCTTCTCCCTTTGAGCCAACCCTCAACTCTGACTAGAAATACCACATTGGGGCTATAAATCCCTCCTAATACTTCCATCATAACAGACAACATTTCTATGGGAAGTGTAAGTTTTGAGTATTTTGTTTCAAGTAATTTTACTGAAGATTCCTGACCAGCTCTGTTCACAACATCTTTCTTAGAAGTAACCACGAGAAATCAGGCCAGTCACAGCAAAAGCCTTCATATTGTTATAGTTTATCTGCTCAAGCCAATAACAGAAACTAGCCAATTAGAAAATTTAATTTATTAAAGCAAGCTGCAAGTAAGCAAAACAGCGCTGGGCGGCCGGGGAGTCTCCTGCTCCACCAACGGCGCGCGCCCGTTCCTGGAAAGTCTCTGGTTTTAAACTCTTTCTCTTCCGGTGTGGGCGTCTTTTTCTGTTGAATGCTCTACGTCTGCGTGGATTGTTGCTAGGGGGTCGTCTTCATTCTTCCTCGCCTCCTGGTGGTCGTCGGGATGAAGGCTCCTTGTCTTCCTCTTGTCACGTCCCCCTCATACTTGGTGCAATTTGTTCTTCTTCTATTTCTACATCACTGCTTCTTGAAACAAAGTGTCTTACTAACATTCCATTGTGTAAGTTTTTAATTCCTTGTACTCTGCTCATGATCATTTGTTGCTTAGCAGTTAATTCCTATTTCAACAGACGATTGGTTTCTTACAATTATACATTAATTATCTTCAACAATCTAAAAGTTTGATTAACAACTAGCAGTCTGTTACTTATTACAATATCACAGAGCAAAAGGTTCTTCACTTGTCATCTAGTGGTGGCATTAGGCTGGCATTTTATCCTTTTGTTCAGCTTTTGTTCTCCAGTATAAAAAACATCATCAAACTCTATGAACAGCTACATCTTGAATAATTTTTCTCTTGGTTTCTGTACTCAAAGCGCAACGCAATAAAAGCCTGGTCTCTTCTCCATTGCCAAAACTAACAACCCCAGAAATGTATCTACAAGAAACCAAACTCAAACTCACTACACAATTACCACGAGCTATGCACATTCATCCAACAACAAAATCAAGACTAAAGAGCTAACTGAAAGAATGGATTTTTTTTTTCCCTTTTTTTTTGTCAGTATTTCTCATTTCAGACTAGATTACGTATCTTCTCAGCAATGCATAGGGATCATAAGGAAGAACAGTGATCTTGGAATCACAGTTCCACACTCATTTCTTAATTGGAAGCAATTTAATGCAGACTTCATGTCTGCTCAACACCTTGTGGTGTCCACTGTGTACAGGAAACAGCCAAAGCTCCACATATCTCAACCCTTTCCTTCTTTGGATCCTTTTTACACCTTCTTTCCAAAGAAAGTCCTATGGAGAGGCTTCCCCTACTGTGCCTGAACCAGTAACCTAGAAAGACTTTTATACTCATATAATCCATAAAGGTTTTTGCATTTGTGCCAGATGAACAAGAGAAGAGGGGCATTTTACCAGATCCTTTCCCTGCCCCTAATACCCACCCTTTTATATGAAAAAATTGAAATACATCGTTTGATCTTCAAGCAGCAAAGAAAAATGACGTAGTTCCCCTGTAAGAAAGTATTTGGACAATGTTTTTGTCTTCAAAACGTTCAGGAGGTATCAGTGCCAGGGCCCTTCAAAGATAATGCCTTGGCCAGAAGCCTATAGTGTAAGGAAAAACAACGTAGATATAGTCAGGCATCCTGAATCCTTCTGATGCAGACAAAAACATTTGTCTACTTTTAATACCTAATATATTGATCTTCTGTTTTCAATGCTACAATAAATACCATAACTAGGCCACAGAATTACTGCTGCTCAGACAAACTGTTCCCATGTAGCCTGCTAATTTTCTGTGAAAACAACTATTAGAGATAAAATCATAAAAGTAAAGGATTAAGTATAACATTGCCCACGTATTTTCAGTCACGATCCTCTCCAAACTCCAGAACTGCCGTGCCAGGAGGTGGTGTTGGCTTGTTTGCTGTCCGTTGCAAAGACAAGAGTCACTTCTGTGCCACAGTAACTCTTCAGCTGAGACCACAGGCCTTGCAGTGGCCTCACTAATAATCTGTATCAGTGAGCTCTACAGGCTGCTGTATAAAAAGGAATTGAAAGAAGGGAGGGAAAAAATCTAATTCACTGTTTTTGAACCTGCTATCATGTGCTGCACTGGTATCTAGGAGCCCGAAACACAGAGAGGGTCCTTACCTGCTAGATGTTTGATGCACATCCCTCCCAAGATACTCTAACTGCACAATGTTCCTTCAAGAAAGTAAAGTTACTTATCTTTCTACATGAAAAATGCAAGTCAAAATAAAGGCTAATTCATCTGTCCTAACGGCACACTCAAACATTAAGTGCAACAAGCGCATACATCAGTTGTGACTGGTGAGGTACTAGCTTCATGACCTAGAGGCATCTTGTCTAGAGGCAACACATTCTAGTTATTTGAATGAATAAGCCTCCTATTGTCCAGCTGAGATTTGCACCTTGAAGATCCGTCCCCTGCAGCTCATTCACAAAAGTGTAACAGGAAAAGAAATCAACCAGCACAGGCAGCTCAGATAAATATTAAACTTCCAGATGACAGTGGTTTTCTATCTGTCTGTTGACAGGTATGTTTTTGACCCTCTACTATTTTGTATGTTCAAGTAGAAGCTCTGGCTAAGAGTGCAGCCTGTTTCTCCCTGTGGTTGGTGAAAAAGGTGTGACCTCTCCTTTTGCAGAGACCTTTTCACACTAGTATTAGACTACTAAGCACATTCTGTGAGAGCTTACTTCAGGGCTGTAAAGAAACCAAAGAGGTGTAACTTTGTCCCCCCTCTCCACCTCTCCCTCCCTCAAACCAGAGCAGTTGTTTTTCATACTGACACATTTCTTTTGTACTACCAAGTCTTTTACAGTGCTCCAGGGAGAGGTGGAGGGGTTGTGCAATCTAGAGATGAAGGCAGGTTTCCACAGTAAAAATACTTTCAGGCTATGCAAAAGTACAGCTTGAAGCCTCATGAAGTGCCCTCATGCACTAGACGCTAGGCAAACAATGAGAGATGCCTTGAGTACCAAATAGCTTCTGCTGTAACTAAGATAAAATATGCAGGTCCCAATGGACAATGATGCAGGTCCCAACTTTGTTCCCCTAAACCTAGGGAAAACCAGCACGCAACCTCCAACATAAATATAATAGGAAGACTCTCCCTTGGGATAGGATTTGAGTGATGGAAACAAGTGTTCAGAGCCTATTAATACCAAATATAAATAAACTGTTGTGATATTAATAACTTTTAAAAGCCTTGCTTACTCTGATTGTACAGCACAAGTGGAGACAGATTAAGAAGGGAGAGAACATTAGTGAACAAGTACCAAATTCCAGATACCCAATGTAACAAGCTTTTAACAGCCCTCTGCCAGAAAAAAGGCAGAATGGGGGATTAAAGAATACATTTGCAATTATTGCATGGGCTCACATTCTGCACTACAAACACGCTTAGAGCTGCCCCACAGAACCAAACCATTTCTCTTGCTCCTTCCTGCTAACAGAGCTTTGCACCCAGGTCCAAGACTTCACCTACTGCACCACCAGAAGAGCTGTCAGTCCTCTCCAAAGTGAATTTCCTAGTGTGCTCTACAAATACTGACTCTACTCCTACAAAAGTCTGTAGCTTTACATGTTTCAGTTTTGTGCTGAGGAACTTAGCTGGAACCATTGTATCAGAACAACTGATTCTTTCACATGCTGCAAGTATCTGTTCCAAAATTTTGTGATTTGTACGTTTATTTCCCTCTCCAGTTGTATTTCCTTCTTTTGCCTTGAATCTGCCAGTAATATGTTTGAAACCACTGTGACTATAGGAGAACCCTAACTTCAGAGTATATAAAAATATTTTGGAGAAATAGATATTGGGTTCTAGCACTTGCATAGAATAGAACTTTAAAAGTTATTAATTTATACTAAAGTTTCTGAAATAAACTTCTCCAAGTGGTATGAAAAAGATGCTATGAAGATAGGATAAAAAGAATTCGTTATACGAAGCTGTCCTAGCTGACAAATAATTCTTTCAGGCAAAGTATCTTATATGGCTACCATTTTGTTGGAACTTCAGAAAGGTCTACATATACCTTATAGCACACCAGTGATAAAAATCACTGTTTTATAAAATATAATGGAAATAGTAAAAGAAATTGCCATAGTTTTCATGGAGTTGTCAGGAGCTACTTATTTTAGAAATAAAGATGACCAGTTCTGGTGATTCAAAGCCCAAGTAAACTAGAAATTAGAAAAATAAAATTGCACAGCAATTACTTTCTTAAAGTAATTTCATATTTGATTTTTGCTTCTGAACAGCAGTGAAGAATCAGATTGGTAACTGATTTATCTCAAGTTTCTGACTGAAATCTGACCTCATGTTAGAAAACCTTACAGTTTGTGTGACTGCCCATTAAAACTAGATTGCATGGGCTTTAAAGTACTAACTAGAACTTCATGAGCATGATGAAGACTGCTCTTACACAGGTGTAATCTGATGCTGATGATAGTCCTGTCTTTTACAATGAATCTCAATGCCTCTCGCTTCTGCAGGGAGAGGAAAAAGTGAACCTCCTTTCAGTCTGATTCAGCAGCAATTACTAATAATCACCTGGGGAAAAAAACTTTCAGAAAATATACCCTCATAAATAAAAATGCACTCAAGGCTTCTTTATTTTCTCTTACAGCTAGATGGAACCATATTTTGAATGTTCCTTTTTTAACTTGGTCCTTGCTGCATCACAGATATGGTCAAATTCAACTGGTGAGAGTGAAAAGCACTACCAGCACCACAGAATACTTTAGGTAATATGGTTTGCTTACAGGTCTTACACTCTCCATTGTGAGTACTGGGCTGATACTTCACAAAACAGGAGTTTGGGTAATGAATCTTTGCTACAAGGACAAAGAGCAGAAATAATGTAGCAGAATGACAGAAGGAAAACGAAGAACCAAAATAGGACACTTCATAACGAAAAAATACTAATTCCATCTTTGTCCTCTTATCTAAGTTGGTAGCAGATGACATCAACAGCACATCAGGGGCACAGGAAAAATGGAAGTGGAAAAGGGAGCTGCCAGATTCACTGGGAATGCCCTCTAAGGCTAATGTAACCATTATTCAAAAGTGAATTCTCAGGGTTGATTCACACTTTCTCAGTGTAGGATTTACAGTGAGATTTTGTGGGTAAATCAAACACTATGAGAGTCTGCAAGCCTCTTACACTCATCTAAAATGTACACCGTGAGAAACATCCTTGTGTTGCATCTACAAATGCTTTACACACCAGACGAGATGACGTTTAAAGGTCCCTTCCAACCCAAAACATTCTATGATTCTATGATTTCCAGATAAAAAACAGTCCTGTAGTTAAAGCACTGAACGTCAAATGAACAGAGCTGACCTTAATTTCTGGTTCTATCACAGAAACACCGAAGAGTTGGGAAAACCACTTAACACCTAATTTCAGTTCATTGCCTATGAGAAGCTGTTAGTGCTTTTTTTTCCTTCCAGCCTTCAACTGGTTTTCCATTTCACTCTAAGATTTTTGGGAGCAGGAACTCTCTATCTCTCGGTACGGCTATAGCTGTAGCAGCAGCTGGAGTAAGAGAGGAGAGCTGGAATTTAACAAACTCACCTGGTAGCGATGCCAGTCCACATGGCCCGACAGAGCTCAGCTTGAAGGCAGCTCAGCCGGAGCATCCTGCACTGCTGCACCTAGGTTAGCACAAGCAGCAGGCTGCGTTGCTGATGCCCCTATCTTGGAGTTTGAAAATGTACCCTCTGGCTCTGGCTTTGCCTTGCACTGCCTACAACACTGGGGACGGAGGATACTACTGCAACAGGAAGGCATAAAGTGGTTTGTCAGCTACACATTTTCAAAGTAGTACTGCTTGACCTAACATTACTGCCAGCAAAATCAATTACAAAACCCTTTGTCATGATATTTAAGACAATGCTACTATTACTAGAGAAATTTCAGTGGCAATCAGATCTCCCTGACATCCTTGATAGTGCCGAGATATCTCTATGAATAATAAAAAAACAATAAAACAATAAAAAAATCCCCCCCTACCTTGCATGCAGGCTTTTTGTTCACAAAACCTGTGAGAACACCACTTAGAGCTCCACACATTGAAACTTTCTCATGGAAAGACAAGAGAGGCATATTTAATTTGTAATAATCTGAAATTAATCCTGTAAGAAAAACTACCAATTCAGCCTTCATTAATCTCTGAAGAACTGAAAACTAGTTTTTAAAGTTACAATTAAATACGAGGACTTAATTTCTAACTAGTCTTCTCATCTAGTGAAAAAGGCCACCATACAGTCACAGAAACCGATAAGATGCTCGACATTTCTGAAGAAAGGGTGTTACTGCAACTGGTTCATGTCACATGGGATTGCAAAGAGTACGAAAAAGCACACTTCTGCAACTGCCTGCTGGTCCATTATTTTAAAAAGGTATTTAAATAATAACCTTGATTACCAGTCTTTGATGATCTAATTATAATTTACTTGAAGATATATCACAAGAAGAAGAAAAAGAAATTTCCAGCTGAGTTTTTGGCTGTCTCAATGGTTTTGGTGACTGGCAAGACCTGCACCTTAACGTGCATCACCATCAGTGAGAGCTGCAGGCCCCTGGCACATCTGAAAGGCCAGACACAGGACAGCTGAATCTAGATGCCAAAAAAACATACCTGTAGTTGCCGGCTGATACTTAATGTCAGGACTGCTAGTTCACATGCATGCCAAAGCAGGGGAGGGAATCACACGAAATATTCTTGCACGTGCCTTAGCACTTTCCTCGTGACGTATTACAGTTATGATTAAAAAAAAGGGGGGGGGAGGAGTTTCATCGACGTTGCTTGGGGTTTGTTTGTTTGTTTTTATTAGAAAGTCTCGCTATGTCAAGTCCCAGCATCTCCACTGTAAGAGGGGAAACAGGCATCAACACAGGCTGAAACCCGAGCTGAGAGGCTCGACCCTCACTTTCAAGGGGACACCTACACCTTCACAAAACCGCCTGCTGTCCCAACCACCTGTGAGGCCGCTTTCAGCAGGGCCAGCCCAGAGCGGCAAAGCACCAGCACCACCGAGCAGCCCGCCAGCCACCCAGCTCCGCTGCCCAGCCCGGCAGCTCCTGCCCCACGCCGCGGGGCTGCGGCTGCTGCCAAGCCTCACCCGTCGGGGACCCGGCCCACGGCGCTCCGCGCCACGCCGCCCTCCGCCGGGCCGGAGCAGCGGGGCACCCTCCGGGCGGCCTGCTCCCTTCCGCGGGGCCGCCGGAGAAGCGCCCGCTTCAGCGCTCAGGCGAGCTCCACCGGAGCCCGGTAGCGGGAGCCGCGGCCCGGCCCGGGGCGCCTCTCCTCACCGCGCCGGGGAGTGCCGGTCAGTCAGCGCCGGGCCACCCCTTCCCCCGCCCGGCGCAGGTGCCTTCCGGCCGCCCGGCCCGCAGGCCAGCGGCGTCTCCCGCCATGGCGGCGCCGCGCGGGCAGCCCTACCTGCGACAGCCGGCCGGCCGGCGGCCAGCAGCAGCGCCAGCAGCAGCAGCAGCAGAGCGGCGGGCACGCTGGCCCCGCGCGCGCCCGCCATGCTGCTGCCGCAGCGGGGCCGGATCCGAGGCCCGACCGGGCACCACCACCGCGACCGGCGGCGAGGCCGGGGCAGGGCGCGGCCCTGGGGCGCGGCGGGAGAGTGTCACCGCCCCGGCCCCGCTAGCGGCTCCCGCGGGCGCCCCGGCCCGGCGCTCCCCGCCCGCTGCCCCGCGACGGCCTCCTCCCTCCCTCCTCACAGCGCAGCAGCTCCCGCGTCCCGCCCCCCGCTCCAGAAACACCGGCCTGGGACGGGAGACGGGGCAGCGCGCTTCTCCACAGCCGCGGGCCGACCCGCGGGGGAGCGGCAGCTGCCCAGCCCTCCCCGGCGGCTGCCTGCCCTGTGGCCGGTCCCTCCGGAGCAGCGCAAGGCCCAGAGGGGCCCCGGGTGGCACCAGGCCTCGTACACAATGGTCACGGTAGCCGTAAGGCTGTGCGGCCAGGCCCGGCTGGTCCCGTCTTAAAAACCACCAAGGATGGAGGCTCCAGAGCATCCATGGGCCACCTGCCCCCAGGGACAGGCTTCACTCTCCTCAGGGCTGTGGTTTTGTCTTTGCGTCAGACGGGAGCTGCCCAGATGCCCACAGCTGTTGTCAGTCGTTCACCCGCTGTACACCCTCTCAGTGTCCACCCGTCAGCAGGAGGAGGCTGCTCTGCCTTCCCTTCTGGCTGAAGCAGCCCTGTCCCTCATAGTATTTGCATGCTGTACATAAAGAAATACATAATACATGATAATTCTTTATGGAAGAGATATGTAACGGGTAGACAAAGCATTAGGAGCAGAAACTGAGGTGGTTATAACCAGTACAGGACTAAATTAGACAAAAGTTCTGCATTTCACACCTCATCATTGGTGTCCTGTGCTTGAAAGCACAAGGTTTCAGTTTAGAAAATGTTTTAAAGAGCACACTTGAACCACTGGTGTATAAGCCACTTACTGTACTTAATTCAAATATGCAGACATGCCTTTGGTTACATTTATCATCCGTGCCAGGAACGGAGCCTTGCAATCATAAAATTTTCTCTGATGTTATCAGCTGGCAGGGTGCATTGCAATGTGTCTCAACAGGTCGGTTGTTTTTTTAACTTATTACTCCCTTACACATAGGACTGGAATTTGTGACCTGAAATCTGATACTAAGCAAGCAGAGTAAGTAACCGAGATAATATTCCAAAATATTCTGCAGAAAGAAGAAAAATGGTGATGGCATGAATCTCTTTTCTGGGTCAGCCGTCTGGTTCTTCCCTTCCTTTGAGGTTTGCAGTCATCATTTAGTCTACATTTTCCTTAGCAATCTTTGGCAGGCTTTGGTGTCTTTACAGTTTTTACAGTACATGGCAGGAGGGGGGATCCATGCCCAGAGGGAAATCACGGGGAGTGATCTTCACCAGATATCACTTAACAGCTTTATTAAAGATCTCAAAGGCAGAGGCCTAATAAACTTCATTCTCTTCAGACTGTCACTCGAAGAAGATTTCTGAAAACCTAGAGAAGGAACTGTAAAAAAACGTCGGTCTAAGATGTGAACAAGAAGGGCAAAAAAAGGGTTTAATGTGGACTAACAATCAATAATCCATCTGAGGCTGGAAAAGCAGACCTCCAGGTGTGCAGCAGTGAAACTCTGTGCTGTGATGGGGAACCCTGGGGAAAAATTTTGCCTTTGCACCGTTCATGTGTTGCACAGGTCTGACTTAATGTGTCCCCAGCTAGGAATATTTGGCTACCCTAACCCTGTGCAGAAAAGTTTGCCATGAGAGCCCTTGGATACACTCAAAAGGGATGGCATCACTTGCACCATAGGCCTTGGGAAGCAATATTCAAAACCACGAGGGAAAAAATAGTGCAGCAAGATGCTTGGATGAGAGGCAGGAGGTAGGTAAATGGGAGTATCCCATACATAAGAGGTATTTTGGGGCTAAATGCAGAGATAGTGTGGCAGGGAGTGCAAGAGCCCCAGTATCACATGCAGGGCCTGTGAGGCCACATGCAGGATGCTGTACAAGCAGGGGCACTTCCGTACTGGACCAGATCACTCGCTGGAGGTCTGAGTTCAGAGAAGGGGAAAACAAATCAGTTATGCGGTTGGAGGTATCACACTGGATGCAGAGCTACCCAACTTTTGTGAAGAAGAATAAGACATTTTTTTTAAATACCTTGTGATTCATGGTACAGGATGAAATTTGGGAATATGATGCATTTATTTTAACGTATGTGAAACTTAAAATCTATTCCACATTGTAGCTACACTGATAGTCACAAAACTAATCTGTCAATTAATATGTTATGTGTAACTAGTGAGTAACTCAGCAGTCACTGAAATAATATTTTCCTTAAACAAAGTCATCTTTTTCTTTAGGATGCTCATTTCAAAATTACTTCATATCCAAAGAAAGGCAATTCACTCTGACATAGGAGAAGGGACTCACAGAGCTGGGATTGTTCAGGCTGGAGAAGAGAAGGCTCAGCAGCATGTCATGAGTGTCTATGAACAGGTGATGGGAGCATGTGAAGAAGAGAGAGCAGGACTTCTTAGAGGTATCCAGTGAAAGGACAAGAGCTAATGGGCACAAACTGAAATACGGGAAATTTCATTTAAACACAAAAATCTTCCTCACATTGGGGGTGGTCAAGCACTGGAACAGGTTGCCCAGACAAGCTGTGGGGTCTCCATCCTTGTTGATATTCAGAACCTGACAGGACACAGCCCTGAGCAACCTGCTGTAGGTGACCCTACTTTGAGCAGAGGGGTTGGATTGGATAATCTGCAGAGGTGCCTTCCCACCTCAACTCTTCTGTGATGCTGTGACTCAGACTGAAATCTCCATGGTCATTTAAAACAAACATTAAAGGACTTCTGAGAAGAGAAGGGCCACATCTTGAGGATGGCCTAAATGGCCTATAGCTTTAAGCCACATTTTCTTAAATCATTCAGGAGTTTCCACCCCTGAGTCCTACTTGCTTTCAGCAGGACTTAGGTTTCTTAAAAAATGTAAATCTGAATTTTTCTTTTTTCTGCAGTTTGGGGGGGGTATTGGGGTTTTTTATCATCTTTGGCTATTATTACTGAAGGATTTCTTATGTCTTGAAAGCATGACAGGACTTGTTTCCTAAAAAAAAAATCTTGGTCATGCAGTCAGACAGGCAGAAATCCAGTATGTAAAATGTTCTGGTTTGTGTTTTTTCTTCCTCCCCTGTTCTTGTATGCCAGCTGCATATCCAATAGTCGACCTCAGTGCTGAGTACTTCGGTTCAAATGTGAAAAATCATTCAGCTAGTTGACAGATTCTTTCCTATTAGTGRTGGAGATCTGCTTGTTTCCATCTGATACCATGTCAGTCTATTAGTTAAAGCAGAAAACGTGATGTTACTGACCACTATAATACACTACACATCAGGTTATTTTTATTGGATTTGATTGGAGAAAGATTCCACTGAGAAGAAAGGAGTTTCATGTGGTACCAGAAACCACTTTAGAGATCAGTTGCTCTTCAATTTTCAACCAACAATACTCTTTGCAAATTGCTGTTGTAGCCAGGACTTTCTTAGGGTTCCCATAGGCTTTCAACCAATTTAAAAAAAACCCAAAACTCTCCACATGTGTTGAAAGAACTTCTATCAGATTTCTTTGGTTTTGGTTAAATTATGCTGAAGTTACTGTTGTGGATAAGTAACAAACACTCAGAAGACATGCCTGGATAATTCTGATGGGAAAGATTGAACGCTGGCTGCAAGCAATCAGAAGAGGTCCTAGAATCATAGAATCATAGAATCATAGAATCATTAAGGTTGGAAAAGACCTCTAAGATCATCAAGTCCAACCATCAACCCAGTACAAATGCCCACTAAACCATGTCCTGAAGCACCTCATCCACACGTTTTTTGAATACCTCCAGGGATGGTGACTCCACCACCTCTCTGGGCAGCCTGTTCCAATGCCTGACTACCCTTTCAGTGAAGAAATTTTTCCTAATATCCAATCTAAACTTCCCCTGGCGCAACTTGAGGCCATTTCCTCTCGTCCTATCGCTTGTTACTTGGGAGAAGAGACCAGCACCCATCTCTCTACAGCCTCCTTTCAGGTAGTTGTAGAGAGCGATAAGGTCTCCCCTCAGCCTCCTCTTCTCCAGGCTAAACAACCCCAGCTCCCTCAGCCGCTCCTCATAAGACCTGTTCTCTAGACCCTTCACCAGCCTCGTTGCCCGTCTCTGGACACGCTCCAGCACCTCAATGTCCTTCTTGTAGTGAGGGGCCCAAAACTGAACACAGKATTCGAGGTGCGGCCTCACCAGTGCYGAGTACAGGGGCAYGATCACCTCCCTRYTCCTSCTGGYCACACTATTCCTGATACASGCCAGGATGCCGTTGGCCTTCTTGGCCACCTGGGCACACTGCCGGCTCATGTTCAGCCGGCCGTCGACCAGCACCCCAAGGTCCTTTTCTGCCGGGCAGCTTTCCAGCCACTCTTCCCCAAGCCTGTAGCGTTGTCTGGGGTTGTCGTGACCGAAGGACAGGACCCGGCATTTGGCCTTGTTGAACCTCATGCAATTGGCCTCGGCCCATCGATCCAGCCTGTCCAGATCCCTCTGCAAATAATAATGTGTTCTAATAATGTGAATATCTCCAGCTAAATATAAGAAATTAGTAGTCTTTAGGTAAAGCAGTATTAACCCAACATTTATTGCATTAAAGTAACATTTGAATTTGACATCTTAATTTTAACTCTGTATCAGATGGCAAATATTCAACTTGGATTTCCTGAGTGGAGGGGCAGCATAGTGGACCAAAGCTCTTAACACCTCAGATACAAGTGGGAAGTTACGGATCTGTGCTCTGTAGTCGTCATCGAAAGCAAACGCAAACCTGCAGTGGTCCATACAGATCCCCAAAGAGCCTGGCTGTAATGACACTAGAGGGAGTCCTGATGCTGCAAGAAAATCTTTTTCCTGTAACAATTTCTTAAGTAAATAGTGCCTTACAAATGAAAATGTTGTTTAAATAGAGCTTCTGGGGAAAATGAAGGAGCCATTCAATTCAGATAGGATCAAACAGTATTCAAGTTCTAAATTCCAAGTTTTCCAACGATTCATTAAGCAAGCCAAGCGAATTTAAAAAAGGGCATTGTTAACAAGGACTTTATTTTTTCAGTAAAGAGGATATTCATAATGGAGTATTCATATTCAAAATGGAGTAAAAGAATCTCTTGCATTATTGTTCTGGTAATTTAAATTACAAGGGCCCTGTTCTACAAAATCTGTGCTCCTTTTGTGATCCCTCATTGAAGACTTAATAGGTAGACCATGTGGTCCTGAGTTTTCAAGTTAGACAACTGAATTTTTACTGAAGTCAATGGCAGCTGTCAACGCTCAGCACCTTGAAGTTCAGGCTACATATTTGCAATAAAAATAGGTTTTCCAAAAGTGCATAGGTGCATCCCACAGGTTACTGTGGGATGCTGGTCCATGCGTGTTCCTAAACCACTTTAACAATTTTGAAAATTGTAGGTATCTGAAAGAGAAATTCACGTGCACCAGGACTGGCAGTCCTCAGTAGCCAGAATGATGGCTTATCCTGTGCCACTGGGATTGGGTATACAGCTTGTGCTGTGGGAGATCATAACATGCAAACCTAATGCAAGGCAAGGTTTTTTGCTCTGAATGAAGGAGGAGGATGGCATTGGCATTCACCAGGGATCCAAATGCTTCCTTTCTTCCCCTTGGTGGCCCATGCCTCAAACCAAGACCTCTTAGCCTGCGTCAGGTATTCACCATACAAACCCTGTCCCTTCACAAGATACCACAAAATGAGTGCCCAGCTCTTGCTCCTCTCCTGATGTTGGGTGAGCTCTGTAAGAGAGCTCTGAGATTGCATTCAGGAACAGGTCATCCAGGAAACTAAAATCTTCCTCTTTTTCAGCCTGAGGGACTCGGTACAGGAGGCTGCAGCTGCTGCTACGAGGAAGAGGTTTGACTGTTGGAGGACCCAGAGAAGAAATTGGTAGGATGACACTGGTGTGTAGTGGTGCCCTTTACTTGTACGGCAATAGCGTGCCTTTGAGAAGAAGCTGCTAAGAGATAAGCCCATACTGGGCTGCTCATGTGGCCAGCCCAATGGAGATCCCCAGTGTAGTAATGTTACTAGGGCAAGAGGAAAATCACAGCCATGTAGGCAGGCCAGATACTGCATTTTCTCCCTGGAGCTATCCATGAAGTGAAGGCTTAGGCATGCTCCTCCTCCTCTTTTTTTCCCTGTGGGTGGTAAGGCCCATTACATCAGTTTGCAGCTGTGCACATACCTGCAGGCTGTGTGGTGAAGGACCTGCTGTCCTCACCTGCTGTCCTCATGTTCATGTCTGAATAATCATGGCTGATCAATTACACTAATAAAGGCTGCTCTTTCTGCTAAGGCAATACAGTTTTAGAAAAGACATGCCATGAAGAAGCATGAGTATACACAATTCCTTAATTTACAGAATATAATAATGAGTATATTAGTTTACATAGTATGTGTTATTGAAATCAAACTATGATTATTAAAACAAATGTGGGAAGTATACTGAACAATGCACTAGCCTTAGCTTGTATTGTTTTTTCTTTGTTCAGTTTCAGTATGTGGAGATGTGTTTCTTTATCCCAGGTATTTCCTGATATACATATATACAAGAGTCTGAACTGTCACATTGGCCTTAGAAGAAATATTCATTTGCCCCAAGTTCAGTGTTAAGCATTGCAGTTTAGTGTCCCATCTTCCGCAAATCCGTATGCAAGTCTGGGGTCATTTCTTTCAAGGGAACATATTTAAAGCTTCTAACTCCAGAAGCTTCCTCAGAGATAATCTGTCAGAACTGGGAGTCTTGACCCAGATCTTCACCCCTATCTACCAAAGCAAAACAACTGTCAGTATGCCAAATGTCCAGCAAAGAAAAAAACAGAAACACAACTACAGCAAAACTATGCAAGTTATCTTAGCACAGGGAGGAGACTAGAATTCAGCCTTTGTACAGGTCTAAGGAGGCAGAGGGATGATGCTAAAGAAAATGCTTTCATGCCCCTGGCTTCAGTGCACTGAAAGACAAAAACAACGCCCTGGAGAGGGCTTCACTTCCAGGGCAGTGGCACATAGTCTTCCCCAAGACATTTGCAGAATTTAAGTTCTTAGGTTTTAGTGAAAAACATCATCTCATTCTGTGACATGACTGATTTAGAGACTGTCTGGGGATCAGATGCTGCAGCAGCACACTTACAAGCAATGTATGTCAGAATGCTGAATAAAAGTAGTGAAATAGAAAAAAATCCTTCATACAGTTTTGAGATTTGTTTTTCTGATGCGCTTTGCTTTACTGATTTATGCAGTTTTACTAATCCTTTTTGGCTTCAGCAGGCTTTTTATGCCACTCCTGCTGATCAGTAACTTCATGATTCTTGTTTGTAACTCAGTCCCCTTTGGTTAGATCCTTACTGTCTAGGAAAATAATTTATATTCATCCATACTGATCTGTTTTTCTCATTTGCCTGTGCAAACAGTTCAGATTCTTCCAGTAATGGTAATACATCTTTCTTTCACTAAGTGAATCCTGGATTAGTGAGAACTGTCCTCAGCGTCATTGTTGTTATTCTGGTTGAGCATCTGGTGCTTTTTCATGTGCTGCCTTTAACATCACTAGAAGTGAGTGATGTCTTTACAGCCCTCCTGCTCTCATACTCACATGGCTCTCATTCCTGCTGCCTATATTAAAAGGTGCATTTGCAAGTGCGCTTTGTACAGCTTTGCGTTTGAGATTACTTATCAAGTTGCAGCTGTAGTAAGTTCACACCATTGCTATGCAGAAAGCTGCCTCTTCCTGTAAATCAATACCCTCTGTTGACAGTTGCTTTTACATCTGGATTGGATTCCTGTCTTGCATCAGTCTTACACAGGTGCTGCTGCGCTTGCTAAATTATCTCTGCCTCCTGCTAGCTATTTTAACAGCCTTCACAATTTTTATTGTTCCGCTCTTATTAAAGCACTTGCATTAGAATTAATGGGAACCTCGCTTCTTTCTGTTGGCTGTGGGTACAGAATAATGTTGGCTGTGGGTGCATAATAGCGTAGGATGGAAGGGACCACCTGAATCATTAAATTCCCCTTCTCGGCTACTGCAGACATTACCTCATACAATAATTCCTGCTATTCATTTACTGAACTCTATCTTAAAACCACTCAGATGGCTTGGTCTCATCCCTGTCCTGTACCTGATTCCCCCTTTGCAAAACTGCCCCTGAAGGTGATTATTCTAACAGTTTGCAAACTTCTGATTTTCAGCTGAAGTTCTTTATGGGCGGCTGATATCTCACTTGTGCCAACATTGCTTTTAATCTAAACAGTTACCAAACCCTTCGTGCTGAGCTTGTTCCTCAACGTATTTGTAGATGGCACTCTTTTTCCCCTCAGCCCTGGCTGAACAAGCCTAGCTCATCTATCTAGCCTCCAGTCACAGATTAGGTTCTCAATGCCCTCACTGTTCTTTTCAGCCCTCTCTTGCTCCCTTTCTGGTTTGAAACCATCTTTCAGAAACACAGGTGACCAGAATCATATGCAGCAATCCAGACCTGGTCGCAGAAAGGCCTTGTCTCACACCTTCCTCTTTTTCCTTCAGAAGGTCTATCTCTGCCTTAGTCTATGGACCAGATTGTCAAATGTAGGGAAGACCCATTTACCTCAAACCTGGCAAAGGAGGGGACAACTACAACAGCTGGCACACGAGATGGCCATCATCATGCTGCTCTCCAGAGGCCCCGGCTTTCTCTCTTTGTGCTGTCTGATGGTGACCTCTCAACGATGGCTCAGCCTGATAGGAACTGCTGGACTAGCACCTACACTTCCCCACGCCAGATGTGTGGAGCACAGCTGGGATTGGCGTGGGCTTTGTGCCACAGCGGGATTTACCACATCTCTCACAGCAACCTGGAGCCTGTGGAATATGCAGTATATTATGTTCACTACTGTGGCTTTTTATTCCTTACCATTTGGACGTTATTGATTTCACGTGCCTTTTAGAAGCTGTGTTGTTTTATTTTTCTCATATCTAAACAAGTTGCCTCGTTGCAGCTTTTTTTTGAGGACTTTTTGCCAGTTCCCTATTGCTTCATCATTATCATTTATTTGCCTGGGGTAACAGAAGTGCTGCGCTTCTCACTGCGTAGGCAGTTTAGAAACAAGCACAGCCCAATGGGATAGGAAATAGGTCTGATGAATATTGAAGAAAGTGAAATGGTAGACTGAGATGAGGTGTGGTGAGCTGGGCCATGRAAGGGACATTATGTAGAACTGCCTCTAGGTTTTGAATACTTTGGTGATAGTTTCTGTAATGGTTAATAGGGTTAATATTTTACATATGGTGTAGGCTTTGCCACAGAGTTTGGAAGAATGGGATTTGAAGGCTGGGCTATTGRCTTGGCACTCAGGTGCTTGGGAGCATTGCATCAGGTGACAGGACCTGGGAAAGTACGGGGGGATTTTGAGTGAAGAGAACATCAAAAAGACCATCAAAGCTAGTGTGCTTGATGAAGCAGATACCACAAACTCAGTGATGTATGGCCTTGAATGGAAAGGCAAATAATAGTACTAACCTAAAGGCCTGCTCATACCAGCAAAAGCATCTGCATTGAGCTTGACAGGGCTGGAATTTAATCAAAAAAGTTTTGATCTAGTACACATAGAAACATGGAGACATGGCAGGTCTCGAAGTGACTTGGTCACTGGTAAAAGCTGGTTCCTAATGGCTACAATTTTTGCAGGCTGGGGAGACAAGTCCTTTCATAGCTTCAGTTTTTGTCACTCTGTGGCTAACTTGTCATCCAGGTTTCCCAATGTTTCCCAGCCAGGACAGTACCTTATACAAAGAAGAGCAAGATATTGTTTTAATTTTTAATCCATTAATTTCCTTAAGAAGGAGGGTATCGGTTTGAAAAGCTACTTCTTAACACTTCAGGCATGTTTGACTCATCCTGTCTGGCAGATCCCTCAGTGCCCTAATAAACCCGGTGTGAACACTTTGTTCTCGTGTGTGGTATTTCAACCCTGAGATTACATTTTGGAAGCAGCCTGGTTATTGTATCCCACTCCACTGTCCAGACCAGCTGAACTGGAGCCAGTTCACTCTGCGCTGTTACTACCAAGGAATGTTTCAGTGGTTTGGATGGCCCCGTGGGAGCTGTGAAAGAGAAAGATATACTCTGAAACCAACACGAGCTACAGACTTCCCCATCTGTAAATGTTGTCAATGATATCTACTCCATTTTATGGAGTGTCTTCTCTACTCCAGGTAGTATGCCCATAGACTACTATAGGGGAGGTACTTCCCTACCTTGTGTGTTAAGCAGTCCATAAACCCAACCATTGCCCACCCACTGGCGGTACACATAGTCCCACATCTCACTGCACATCTGCCCAGCTGCCCATTCCGATAGGGGCTCCAATACCAGTAATGCTGTCGCTCTGTGTTTTTTTCCAACTGTCTGATCACATGCTATTCCTGTGTATCTTTTTTAGATTGATCGCTGATGAAAGCTTGTTTCCTTGCTGTTATTTAGCTAGGAGAACTCCGTGCAAAATCCACAGATGGCAACAAGATAATCTGAGAGATATCAAGCTTCTCCCTTGACAGCTCATGTTCATGAAGGACTGCTTGTAAGACAAGAAATACAAGTTCAGGCCCTGACCAATTACAGGTGATGGTAGGGCTCATCTGCAATGACTTTCAGTGCAAAATCTCTGTCAAATATTGTGAGAGCTAGTTTCTCCCTCCAGCTTTTACCGGTCATCTCAGATCTATATAGTGCTGTTCTTCCGCTGGTGCTTCGGGCTTCTGCTGGGATGGGAATCACTTTTCGCTTCAGCAGTTTAAGAATGACAGCTTCCTTCTGAGCAGTCTTTGCCCATGCTTTCCCACTGTCCCCAACCTGGCAGTAGCACTATAAGCACTAGTAAAACTTGTGCCTGTGTTTGAGACCGGGTCTCTAAACTTGCAGTGGCACTYTAAGCACTAGGTCCTCCCAGCCAGGGCAGTCTAGTGATGTGGTGGTTGAAAACAGCAGCTGGGCCAGGAGACCCATCTTCACTGAACCGTTGCATCATCCTATCCATACTTAAAGGGGGCTTATAAGAAAGGTGGCGGCAGACTTTTTAGCAGGACCTGTTGCAACAGGCCAAGGGGTAATGGTTCGTCGTGGTTTAACCCCAGCCAGCAACTAAACACCACGCAGCCGCTCGCTCACCCCCCCACTCTGGTAGGATGCGGGAGAGAATCGGGGGGGCACATGAAGAAGAACCCACGGGTTGAGATAAAAACAGTTTAATAATGGAAATAAAACAAAGTAGAACAGTGATAATAATGATAACAACAACAATAACAGAATATACAAAGCAGGTGATGCACAGTGCAGCTGCCCACCTCCCATGCATTCCGAATGAACAGTGCGAGAGCAACCCCCAGAGCCCCCCTGGTTTTTATACTGAGCATGATGTCACATGGTATAGAATACCCCATTGGCCAGCTGGGTCAACTGCCCTGGCTATGGTCCCCCCCCAGCTCCCCCTGCACCTGGCAGAGCATGGGAGGCTGAAAAGTCCTGGTGCAAGCACCACCCAGCAACAACCAAAGCATCAGTGGGCCATCAACGTTCCCTTCAGTACCAAACCCGAAACACAGCACCCCCTCCAGCTACTGGGAAGAGAGTTAACTCTGTCCCAACCGGAACCAGGACATGGTTCTAAACTAAAAGAGGGTAGATTTAACTAGATATAAGGAAGACATTTTTTACAATGATGGTGGTGAAACACTGGAACAGGTTGCCCAGAGAGGTTGTAGATGCCCCATCCCTGGAAGCATTCAAGGTCAGGTTGGACAGGGCTCTGAGCAACCTGATCTAGTTGAAGATATCCCTGCCCATGGCAGGGGGGTTGGAGTAGATGACCTTTAAAGGTCCCTTCCAATCCAAACTATTCTATGATTCTATCATACAAGTGGACCTGAGTTAGCACTGAGATCAGAAATAGGGCCAGGTATGTGGAGTGCCAGTATTACTTCCCAAACTGTATCTAGACTGCCCCAAGCTGCTTTAAAGATATGTCCACTCCCTGGGGCAGCTTCAAAGTAGAAATTCTTCACAGCAGCATCACTGGAGTCAAAAGCAACCAGAGATGAGTTGCGTCAAAATGGAGGGAGCCTGGATGCTGATGGTTGGTCTGACTTATATCAGGAATCAGGAAAACCTAGAAAGGATTGTGGGGAATGGATAAGGAATAGAGAGAAAGAAATGTTGACAGACAAGGAAAAGCAAAAAAACCCCAGATGTGTAAAGGAAAAAAGAGCAGAAGGGAAAGAGAAGGGAAAGAATTTCTGCCTTGCTTGTACCTGCCTTGCTGTCTGCCCTGCAGGCGGTAGGTAGCTATCTGTATATGTGTGGCTGGGACATAGGTACCAGGAAGGAGAGTTAAGTATCCTAATGAATTAGGGAAGAGGTTTCATCGATCATATATTTTTACAGTCTGTCAGCATTTTCCCTAAAGCCAGGGTAATCCAGAAAGCTTATAATTATTTTGTAGGCAGACCCCCGAGCTTCCAGTTGCAGACCTGTTCCCCTTCAAAAGAGAGGAGCTTCTCTCCCCTCTTCTTTATGCTCACAATGAAGTGTGATTTTCYGAGGCTCTAGATTTATATTCTTTGCACAGAAGAACAATACTTTTTATTGTTACATAATCTGGCCATGCTTCTTCTGCAAACACTTTAGCTTTTAAGCACAGCATGTCTGGTTTATTTTGGCTTCCTTACTCTTTTTGCCCAGCATATTAGGAAAATAGGCATGCATTTCCATTGCATTCTGCTCAGCTCTGCACACTGATCTGTGCAATTTTCTGGAGACACTTTTGCTTCTCCTGGCAGGATTGATCTTGTGCTGCCAGTGAGAACCCTTTGAGGTAGACATTGACCAAAACACCCTAAAAGTAGAAAAAGCTTTGCTTTCCCAGTATTGTCCCAATTTTCTCATTAACAGTGGCAGAGGTCAGCCAAATCTAATACGACTCCTATGACGAGATGTCAGGCCTGACTACTCGCGTGGGTGTTTCCTGAGGAACAGTCTGCCCACAGACAGCCTGACTCCCTCCTCACTCCTACTGATGTGGCACCACCAAATCCAGCTGAACTCCAGTGTTTGAAAACTGCTGACAATGAGAGCCCACTGGTGTGTGTTTTACGCGTCTCTGTAATTTTTTCCAACCCACTCCTGACTCCGCTTCAGGGCTGTAAAATTGATGCTCATAAAATAAAATGCTTGATATATCAAGTGAGATTTTTTTGTAGTTCTTAAAGAGTGTAGAGTTTTGAAAGAAAGCAATCCGTTGCCTTCCTTTGTGCGAATGTGGTTTTTCATATGAAAAAAACAGAATTAGTAATTTGATAGCTGACATTTGAATAGTGGTGTGTTGCAGATAGTCATTTTTCCCTTAAATACGGTATGGAGGCTTTTTTTTTTTTTAAGTAAACTGCAGCTTTCAGCCATGTGATCCAATGAAAATAATTAGAAGTAGTAAAGAGATTCCCTATGGATCTTAGTGATCCAAGTCTCTTTGGCTGCACAAGTACCTGCTGCTTTGACCATCAGTATCCATCTATTGTAAAAATGTCCTTAACATTTGGGTTTGCTCACAGAGGTAATTATAATCTTCCACCTGACAGTCAAACAGGGATTTTGCTGGTACGGGCAGCCTCAGAGCTGTATTTTGCAACTGCTCAGAATTCTCTGAATGCAGTATGACTTCAGAAATAGACCCACTGAGAGCATTACTTTCCCTGATATATAATATTCTTTATAGGATATTCCCCCATCTGTGTAGCAGTCCTCAAGAGGGAAGTAATAACAAAGGGAGAAATTTACTTGTTCTGTTATTCTCCTCCTTTGATGGTATCGCTGTGCAGGGTGTGCATGGCTGAGCTCTTCATCCTCCAGTAGAAAGAGGATTTCCTTTGTGCTTCCAGTCCATTTCCCCGAAAGTGTTGGGCATCCAGCATCCCCTTCCAGTCCCAAGACAAACTGCAGYGTGGCCAGTTGTTTTCAAAACCCAGGCAGCCTGTTCACCTGCCGAAAAAATTGAGTTAGGAGTTGTATACATCTTAACCCAATGGGCTTAACATCTTGTCTTTATCTTGAAATTTAATACTCCCCAGTTGCTGCTGTTTTGGATGATCAGACTAAGCAATTGTGTTATTTTGATTGTTTAACACCTCCTCATTATGTTAATTTTCAGTGGAAAGACTTGCAGTCAATGTTTGCCAAAGAAACCACAGAGTCACTGGTTATTTCTATTTGTGAAATCAGAGAGTAACTGTGGAATCTCGCATACGCTGGCTAGTGAGGATCGACACATGCCAGCACCGACGTGACAGACACCACAGCAAAGAAAACTTTTGAAGTGTGAAAGGAGATGCTTTGGAGACCATTGAGACTTATGAATAAATGTCCGTTAATTAGCCCCTGGAATATGAACACTACAGTGATGTGCTTTTCCGTGGAGAACTTGTGAAAGCTTGTATCAGGCTGACCGGACCCCAAGTCCAGCTGAGATAGAAGTTTTCTCAGTTCTGCTTCAGTGAGTGCAGCAATGCTGATTTGAGCATCTGAGTTGGTGTTGCATGTAATCATGGTGAGAAAGGTATATTCCAGTAAACTAAACGAATAACATAGCATGCTGGGGTTTAATTATTATTTTTTTTTCAATAGTACTATATCATATTATAGAGCCTTCCCATAGAAAAAAGAGAGCTCCTCACCTTCTGTTCATCTCATTGATGTTATAAGCAACAGCAAGGGTAATATGAGAAAGAGATACAATTTTTTGTGGATACAATACAATTTTTTATGGATATGGATACAATTTTTTATGAGTAACTTTTACAAACTTGCACTTGTTGAGATGGGGACACAGAAGTTGGTATGTTTATTTGTCTGCAAATATTTTGGTAAATTCCAGGAAATACTACCTACTGTTCTTGTCAAAAGATCAAAATTTTCCATTGTGAATGTGATTCATTCCTAATTTTTCTGATGACTCATTCCCTCTTCTCATCTTGTCTTCTCCAGATGTAAATTGGAAAATATATGCAGTCCTTGTCTAATTCTCAGAATTGTTTTAGTTCCTAGGTGAAGTTCATTAGGTGTTTTAAATAATTCTTAGGAAGCATGCAAGGCAATCACATTGTTCTTGCAACAATGGAGAATAATGCTTAGATTAAAATTATCCATTATCTTTCTTTGTTAACAATTTTCTGAAAACACTGAGAACAGTCAAAGAAGCAGTTAGCTCTAAAGTATTTGTTTCTTAGTCATATGCTTGTAGAATGGTGTGAATGATTTGATTTTTCAATTAGGGGGCTAAACGAAAAGAAATTGGGGGGGGAATATTTTGGGTCTACCTTGGAAAAAAATGTGGTAAAAAAATGGGATGAAATGAAATAATTTATTAGATCCATAAACCAAACCTTTATTTCACTTTCAGCAGCATTGGGAAGCAAGCACAGTGAAACAGAGTTTGCTTGCTTATAGGGTGTTGAAGTTGCTTATGTGGGTGTTGAAGCATTTCTCTTAAATGGCAAGCAGATGAGTTTGCCCACTTTATCACAACAGCACTGATTTCTTCTTTCCAGGGGCAGCAGGGAGAAGAGGCATTTTTAAAACTTTCCTAATTGCATTTAGCTGAGCTTAATTTTAAGCATGTCTTTTAGCTTTGGGTTTTAATCATAACAAATCATCAACTGAAAGAATACTTTTAAGAACTCTTTAGCCAAAAATAACAACTCTATTGCTGACACTACCTCCCCTTCCCATTCAGCTCTGGCAAGTACTTCCCTTCCTCTCTTTCTCCTCTTATCCAGCCGCGTCCTCCAACAGGACCAGAGGTTGGGATCTGAAAGCATACAGGAAGGCAGCTGTGGAGAGAGGAGATAAAAGCATTTTAGGTATGGAGAGGACAGAGATGTTTTCTCTTGTTCCTTATATACTTTCTAAGCATCCTGCCTGCCTTAGAGGGAAAAGACACCTTATCTGCCAACCAGCTTTAATGTCTTTTAAGCTGATATCCTTTTCCTAATCCAGCATTTGGAAAACCGAAATGCCAATTAACAGTCCTGAAGTGCCATTTCAAAAAAACATTTGAAATGGTTTATTTGGAAACTTTGTAAAATTACACATCTTGAATTTCTAAAAATAAATAAATTCTCTCCTTTTTTTCACTCTGAAACTGTTTACAGAATCAACCTAAATTGTACCGATATTTCCATCCAGCTCCAGCAGTGCTTTTTTTTTAACAAACTGAATGGCTGCACCCTGCTCTAGTGCTTTGTCAGATCCCGCATGTCATCTGCAACCTGCCAGCCACTGACTTACTTACATCTTGATAAATGGTGTTTTTCATTCCATGTGAACTGGGTTTTGTTCTTGTTTATACCCAGCGGTATAGAACAGCTCCTATTGTCCATTGTTTCCGTATGTACTTTCAGAAAACCTGTTTGTTTCTGGCAGCCTTCTCTTCGAGGAATGTGATGCGGAGCACAGATAAAAGTGCAAGCATCTGTTAAGATGATTGGCATTATCCTGACAACAGTGTAGAAATTGTCTGCTTGGGATGGCAGGCAGGCACAGCCAAACAAAATTAACAGCAGCTTCAATTTGCAATGGTATGATAAAGCATATGCTTTAATTCAAGGAGACTGTGCAAAGCTTGCTGCTTATTTCTTATGCTTCCTATGCATGGCAGTTGTGCACATGCTGATTCATTCAGTAGGAGCTGACACTTACATAGGTGCTAAGCTCCAAAATACTTTTGGATAATAGTATGGATAAAGGCAAAAAAAAAATAGAGTTCTTCAAATATTAGTTCGTTCTTGGGAGCTTCAGGGAATGTTTGCAATTCCAGAAGCTGGTACTTGACAGACTTCAGGTGCTGATGCATTATTTCAGTCCTGAGTGATGGAGGAAAGTCTCCCGAGTCATCAGTGCTATTTCAGGCAACACTAAGAAAATTCTTGATGTTTTCTCATTCAAGCTTTGACCTGACCTGACCCTGCTTAACTTCAAAATCTGACAAGCATGGTCTGGAATTATTTTTCGGTAGCTAAGGATTGAATGCATATTTAAATGCTTTAGGCCTTCTACTATCAATGTTAGCCGTCTGTTCAAAGATACACTGTTCTGTTTGGCTTTTACATAGCTGATTTTGCCTTGGCATCCCTAAAAAATATTTCTATAGGGAAAAATTGCTGCAAACTGACATCCTATGTGTCTTTTATATTTCTCACTAAAATATATTTTTAATAAGAAACTAAGAAGCTTCACTCGTGTCTGTTGAAATTCACCGCTGTGTTTCTGCAATGATATTTTTTATCATTATTGCTCATTTGCTGGCTAGATTCAACAACATTACCTTCTTGAAAGAGACCAGCTGTTACTATTCCTTCCATTCTCTCCTCCCCCAGTGTTTGATTTTCAGTTTTGTAATGCAAAATGCAAGAAATTCTTTTAGATGCTTTCAACAAAGTGTCAAATTCCCTAAATTTGACGAGCAAAGCAATGAAAAATAGCTGTGGAGAGTCTTCAGCAAGACCCCAGTCCCCAGCACTTTCATAAAATGATCAAAGTGAGATGACTGGCATGCAAACCAGGGAATGACTCTCTCCCATCACTGACGTTCCTCCACGGGCTGCACAGAGATATCAGGTTGATATTTTGATAGATTGCAATCTGTTTTCAGCAGCTGACCCAGACATAACATCATCATTTCCTGATTATATTGATATGTGTTTCTATTATTTGCTTATTTTGCGCCTTGAGAAACAATTCCTTTTTGTTGTTAAACTGTAAACAGCATTGCAAGGCCTCATATTAAATCATAATTATTTACCATGCTGTTCACGCACCTTTGTCCCTGGGGAATGTGGTGACGTGAATTTACAGGAAGATCGGGGTATTTCTCACCAACAGTTTCCTGTTATTGATATGCTTTTGTTTAGTTGTGATCTTTTTTTTACCCTTTCAGGTTCTCAGGGGAAAAATAAACAGGCACATGACATTAATCACAGTCCTCGGGTATCGTATTGGAAGCCTCACAAATACTTTCAATGTGAAATTGTGAACTAGGTTTGTTTGGATCTTTTGAAAACACCAATAACAGGTTATTGTTTATTAGTACTTGATCTCCTATTCTGTTAAATTATTCCAATAATTCTTAAAAATTCTTTTCTGATCCTGTTCCTTTTTAGAAGCCAGAAGGGTTCAAAAGTTTATGAAGGCAACCTTGAACAGTTTGCGTCTATGTGTGTAGATATGCATAATTGGGCTAAGTTTCCTTTTGAGACAAAACACAGATCACATAAATGTACAGAGGTAATTAAAAAATTCAGAGTCCTTTCAGTAAATACTAGCAAACATGGCCAAAAATGTTTTCTTTGAGATGGTTTGCCAACTTCTTTCCTTTACAAGCAAAAGAAGCCCATATTCTTTCTGCAAAAATATAGTGTATGAATTATATTCACTAGTGTGTCACGAGCCACCAGCATAACTACCAGGGTAGCTGTCTAACACATCTAACATGTAGATCTTAAATCTTTTTCACTGGCTTTGGCTCTCCTACTTTTCTTTCTGTCTCTCTGGACATGTGGTATAATCCTAGCCAGTGACCTTTGCATAATATCTTGATTTTGCAATAAGGAGCTACAGCAGAGCAACGAAGAAATTTCGTGTCAAACCAGATTTTGGGAGGTTTAGATTTTTTTCTTACAAGTCATTGTAGAAATATTGTGGTAAAAGGCAAAATGACAGCGTGTCCCAGAGAATCCACATCAGGAAGACCACCGAGGGATAGATCTGTTGGCTAAAACAAACCATTGAAGTAAGCTCACAAGTAATGTAGTAGCTATTCAGGTTCACTACCAAATTCTCAGGGTTTAATACTTTTGTTTCATGTATTGTTAAGTAGCATCTTTCTGAGAAAATGTGTTGTAAGATTTAGAGCGAWATCTCAGAGTCAAAACTAGGTGTCCACATCCTGCTAGTGGCTGCAGATTTATTGTATTCGGTATGTAGTGTTCTGCTTTGAGTGTGTGACACAGTTGTGTTCCTTCATTACTGCTGCTAGCATTAAGGACTACTGAGAACAGGCCAACAAAAGTTATATGTGATGTAATATGAAGAAAAATCCATGTTATATGACATCATACAGAGGTTTTAAATTACCTTCTTTTCTCCTTTTGGAGTATTTAACTTCTGGATAACCTGTAGATTTTATTTGAATTCTTAAAATACACAATTGTTCTCTTTCTAGCAGTCTATGTAATCCAGAAGACTCTATAAAAGTTTCTCTATGGCTGTGCACCGTCCTGCTCCCACTGGATTCCTTGAATTTGTCCTCATCTGTAAGCTCAGCCAAGTGAGATCTGGCCGCTTTTCACATGAGGAAATTCTAAGAAATCTCAGGTTATTAGGTTGTTCTAGTTGTGACATTTCATCCTCTGGACTTCCAGGGGAAGCAATTTGTTGGTTGCATTACTGAACCGGATATATTCCCTCCCAACAGCATCAGTTTAAGATTTCACAACCTGAGCAAAATAGTTTTTTCTTTCTGGAAATCCCACTGGAAAAAAAGAAGTGAAAAAAACACAGATGTTTTATTAAGCAGACCATAACAAAGCTTCCGATTTGATTTTGTTCTCTAAGCACATTCATCCCTCAAACCATAAAAGCATGCATTCCCCCAAATCAAGTTCTTTCCATTCCAAGTGAATCTAGACTAACAGATGAAGTCCCCAGCACAGCAGCAAGCTCACCTCCCACTTTCTGATATCACCCTTGAAGACCTTGGGTGCTGGGTTCTCTCCCAGCACATAGACCTCTAGATTAGGGTCTGCTATTACTTCTCTTCCAACACACTGCCTTTTTATCAGCACCTGTTGGGATGCCAGCTTCAAGTTGTGTACCCGTGCACTGTGCCCTGGCTCTGCTTGAGCAGTTGTGTGGTCTGAACGGAACTGTGGCTTAATATTTCATTTATACAGCTGATGTATCCTTTCACCTGCTACTAGAGCCAATTGACCTGCTGAAGATGGACTCAGTTAAAATGTTTTAGAAATGAATGAAATGCCTAATTCCCTTGTCATATCCGCAGTTACTCTGAATGTGCAGAGTTTTAACACAGTTCTTCCTTCCTCGGTAAAGGTTTGAGAAAGGGATCTGGATCTTCTATTTAAGTATTAGACAGGACGGAAGGAAGTTAGAATTACATTTCATCCAAGATGTTTCAGGCTGTTCATTCCTCCTGGTTTGGTGTTTGTGATCAGTCCTCAGCAGAGAGGAAGAGAAAGGGTCCGTCGTTTGTCTGAGTCCTTAAGCATTTTGTTGCTGTTGTTCCTCTGTAGTTCTTGCTCTCTACTAACCACCTCAGGAGCCATTTCCACCAAGATGGTGAGACCAGCTTGTACTTTGTTATATYCTCTGAAACCTTGGTTAGTGATTTTGATACTTTTAGTATCTCTCTGGAGAATTTTTATTAATATTCTCTTGTGCCATGGCAAAAAGTTATTTCTATTGTTTTTAAGTGCCTTTGGGAATCAGAGATGTCAATCATGATCACTACAGAATCATGGCACCAGATCGGGATGCCTTTCCCTCTGCGTGGATGCTCATGGCACTTTGGTTGGTTTTGTGTGTGACTAACCAATTGCTTTCATATTTGTCACACTTGGGAGGACAAATGTTCAAGCTAACAGGCAAAGGATAGGTGTTCAGAGGTCAATGTTAGATAAAAACGCTTATTCACAAACCCTGTCCCATTTTCAGAAATACCCGAGTTCTGGAAAACTAAACTCTCTTAAAAGCTCACAAGTCTCTTCTGTTTCCACAGTTCAATATCTTGTTGAAAAAGATTAATTTCACCCAGGATGTGCACTTATCTTAACAGCAGCCATTTTACATATTCCTCTTCTTCCCTAATGACAAGGCTATAATGTTCTTATTACTTCCTACTGGCCAAGTAGCACTAAAAAGGTCCTGATTTTCTTGGACCTGCATTTTAGCTTTGCACGATATTTAACTGGTCAGGCAGTCGGACTAGGTGATCATTATAGGTCCCTTTCAACTGAAATAATCCATTCTGTTCCATTCTGTTCTGTTCCGTTCCATTCTATTTTAACTTCCATTCACCAACTGCAGGATAATGTACTCCCTTCATGAGTTCGGGCACTGTGTGATCCTCATGATATTGGTTCACTATTTCCAATCTCCATATGGCTATAAATGCTATTTTAACACAGGCGCCAGAAGAATACTGTGGTATTTATCTCACTTGAAAGCATGGGGTAGTATTCACCTGACCTTACTCAGACAACTGCAGTGCGGACACCTGCCACTGATCTATTCTTCCTAGTTCCCCTATATAAAGCTATAGAGAAAAATAAGTTCTTTGGGCGAATTCCTCTTAGCCTCTAGAGGACACCAAGAATAGGTCAGATGAGTGTGTGCAGTTGTTTCGACTGACTTGGGTTTAGGAGCATAGAGGTTTAGCAGGAAAGCAAATGACACTGCAGCTAGAGCTGTACAAACACTTTTAACACAGAATTGTGGAAGTGGTGGTTGGAGGGGAGACCTGGAGGGCTTGAGTCCAACCTGTCCCTCCAAGCCAGACTCACCATCACTGGATCAGGTCAGCCATAGCTTTTTGTGGCCCCGTGTAGCCCTGGGACTAACACACACTAACTGGCCACACTATTAAGTTCTCTTAGTCTAGTCTCTTGGTCTCTGCAACATATATCCATTTAGTGTGGTAAGCCCCACTCAAAAGCCTAGCACTGCATGTGCATCCCCGTCTCGCCTTTGCGGTTTTTCATCATTGCTGGAGTTTTTGGCATTGTCCATCACATAAGTCTGATTTATTCGTGAACTCAAGCACGCAGAGGTACCCAGCACACAATAGGCAGTGTGAATGGAGCGCTCCCTCCGCAAATTTTCACTGGGTTGTGAAATTAATGCTCTGAGGGCTCAGCCACAGTTACAAGGAACTGCAGCTATATTCTGCCTTTGAGATGCAGGGTGCAAACAGCAGGTCAGCCTTAGGTGGACCTGTGCAGTGTTAGATTCCTAAATAAGATCTCAGTTTTGCAATTCAAAAGTGTATTGTCTACCTGAGAGGAAAATTACAAAGGTGGGATTTTAGATATGCAAATGGGTGAAAAGTGCAGCCCTCTTACCTGCTGTTTTGTTTGCAAACAGAGAGCAGTCTGTCCCTTAGTATGTAAATTTGACCGATTTGAAGGTAAATGTAGGCTGAGGTTAGACCTGAAAGCCAAGTGTAAACCCCAGCTACCATCTTGCTGGGCAAGGCTCTCAAAGCTATTGGCAAATGTTTCCCTGCAGCCAGCTTGGGCTCATTGAGACACTGCTCAAACCCAACACAGAAAGAGGGAAAGTGAATATAAAATCACTCCTCTCTGTTTAAGAATTCCAGTGGCAGGATCACAGGTCCCAAAAGAAGTCTCCAGGAAGCCCAGCCAGTTTGAGTGTTCGAATCCAGCAGTTCCAAACAGCTTTCGTTTTAGCTGAGAAAGGGTAACACAGGTCTAGTCCCTGAAGACATTTCAGCTGTGGTATGATGTCCCCTGCTGACTTATTTAGCTAACAAGAGCTGAGTCACAGCGATCAGGAGACTGACACAGAAATGGGAGTGTTCGAGTGCGGACACCCTCTCCTTTTATTCCAGAGGTGTTTATGGTGTCCCACACCTGTGAGATGCAGAGCACTCTTATCTCATGCAGGGAAATTTCCGAGTACTTTTACAGTCGCACATTTGAGTAGAGCTTACAATATTACTTATATGCTTAAATTTAAACACACCAGTCAGAAGGCTGATCCCACTGGAGAACTGAGCTCCCAGACGTTGAGGTCTACCACAGAGAGTACATTTTTAAAACATAAACCCCCACTATCTTTTCTYTTGCAAAATATTTATTCTTGCTTTTTCTAAGCTTTGTTTTTATCCAACATTTTTCAGATATTGGTGCCAATGTCATTTTACAATGATTTTGGCTCAGAGTACAATATATTAAACTCTTCCTCTCCACACAAAACAAACAAATGAAAAGAGAAACAGAAAATCCTTTATCTGTTGTCTTTTTCTTTTTTTTYCCCAAAAAAAGTAAATATTTGCCCATTGTTGTGATAACCACAAATCACTCATGAATGTTACCAACAACCTACTGGGAAAAATGAAGAATAATATAGATGCCACTAACTAGTTCTTAGTTAAAAAAAAATATGTTATCATAGCAATATGCACTGATTTTATTTAGAGAACTCCATTTTAAAGTACAAAATGCCTATTTGCACTTATAGTGAATTATGGCATGATACAAATATGTATGTTTTTGATTATTTTTTCTCTGGATTTCACATAAAATGCAACAAACTGCAATTAAAAAAAATGTTCAGCAGAATCCAAACTTGCAGTATTCCTAGAGAACTTTGCTGCTGCTTTTAAGAAAAAATAACACAATAATTCTTCAAAATGTCCAGGTTGCATCGCTTGTCGATTCTTTATTTGATCCCACCTGCACTTTCAACTTTCCATTGCACTTTCAACTCCACAGATTACATCCAGAAAAAATTCTCTTTAAATAGGAGACTTAACTCAGCGTGAGCTAAGCAACACATTTTCAGTCAAGGTGGTGGAACATAAATACAATCCCAAGAAAGTTTACACAGGTAGAGAAATTATTTCATTCTTAATGACAAGAAAGGATCAAAGCACTTTCCTTTGGAAATGGGGTTCTTCTGCAATATGATTTGAATGAATTGCCACCCTGCAGTGGGCTAGTGCATCATGCTAATGTTGGCTGTGAGCCTGAACAAAATTGCCAACAAAAGCCTTAGTAGGTACGCAGTTATTCCAGAAAAAGTCTCCTGTCAGCAGAGCTTATTCAACTCTGAACTGGTTTGAGCGATGTCAACAAAAGTACTCTCTTGCTCAGGTGAAGAGATGTTACCAGTATTGCTAAAACAGAAAGCCTTTTACATGCAGACAGCCCAACAGCGTGGGTGCAGCATGCGCTGCCAGTGCTGCACGGCTGCAGAGATGACGGGTGAGCCCTGGGGGATGGACACAGCCTGGCCGGTCCCCCAGTGCCAGTTTTGTCTAAAGAGATGGTTCCAGATTGGCAGCGAGAGGAACAAATTTCAGCAGGAACCACTTATAGAATCATAGAATCATTAAGGTTGGAAAAGACCTTTAAGATCATCGAGTCCAACCATCAACCCAGCACCCATGCCCACTAAACCATGTCCTGAAGTACCACGTCTACATGTTTTTTCAATGTCTCCAGTGTTGGTGACTCCACCACTTCCCTGGGCAGCCTGTTCCAGTGCTTGACAACCCTTTCAGTGAAGAAATGTTTCCTAATATCCAATCTAAACCTCCCCTGGCGCAACTTGAGGCCATTTCGTCTTGTCCTTTCGCTTGTTACTTGGGAGAAGAGACCGACGCCTCTCTACAGCCTCCTTTCAGGTACAGCTCCTTGTCAGCTCCCTGCCAGGCTGCTTCCATGGGTCCTTGATCCCTTAACCACACACGCAAGAGTATTACTGGTTGTGTTCATGTCACCCCACAGAGGTGGCATCTCCACCCCAGGAAGGCCCATAGYTGCAGGTTCACATTGCCTGGTCTGGAGGGTAACCTCTGCACAGCCCACGTAGCTCTACCCAAAGCATTTTCAGGAGGGCTGTGAATAAGATGCCAGGGGGGAGCATGGGCAGGGTTTGGGAAGCATGTGRTGCTCAGCAAGCAGCGTGCCTGGGAGGAGGGAGGCGCAGCTGGGGCAGGTCCAAAACACTAGCAGAGCAGGCACACCTTGGTGAATGAAAGGAAAAAAAGGAAATCAGCGTAGAGGAAAGAAATGTGACAGACGGGACCTGGCCAGGGCACAACCTCATAGCCAAAGATGAGCCACTTCTCCCCAGTAAGCACTGCTGGTTTTTGGTTTTTGGTTTTCTCTTTCCTTTTGATTTATATGTTTGCTTGTTTTTATTTCTCCCCAGAAGTTTGAGTGTGAGTTCAATGGCAATGCCTCTTCTCCCAAACTCAGAAATACTCTACAGGTTTTGGGATTTATACTTCCAACTTGGAAGACACAAAGAAAATTCTTTTTCCAAAATGATGCCTCATTTTAACAAACCAGGTAGTAAATAAAAATCTCAAGCATAAGAAGATTTGCTCTTCAGCTGGTAATGGGTGTCTAAGTTTAAACAAGGTTTCTGGCTTTTTTTTGGAGTGTATTTTATTAGTAATAGATTATTTCTCAAATACAACTTTTCACTGAACCATTTATTTCAAACAAGATGACAGCATCCTGTGGCTGATGAAAACATTTGAAAATGCTAAGTGTACGGATCAGAAGGAAAAATATTTGCCTTTCATGAAGCCATGATGGCAAGGAAAAGATTCTGGAGACATTTTCAGCTGCTGCTTGGAAACTTGGCACCATGGCTAAAAGGGAGTCGTTCTTGCAGTCTTTACATCCTTCATAAAAAAACCTACTTGCCCTCTGTAAGCACTCACTGGGGAAGCACTGCAGAAACAGACTCATTCGTCCTCAAGGAGAAAGGCATAGGCTTAGTTTTTAAAAAGTGACAAATTATTTTCAACATCTCAAGGATAAGCAGGAGACCTGAGTCTGTTTCCAGCTCTCCCCATATGGTGGGTAAACCCAGCTATGTTACATCAGTACTTTGATTCTCACTTTTTTCCTCTTTAAACAGGAAAGGGAAATGTGCTTTAAAGATAAAGATGCAATCATTATACAAGAGGTAAATATGGCTATTATTTTTTATTACCAATGTAGGACATAGTCATTGCACTACAGTGTTAAAAGCTTCTCAGCTTCAAACACTGGCTCAATGTTTCTTCTATTTTTTTCTGTTTTCTTTACTGCATGTTGCAGAACATGGAAGGAAACTTACTCTTACCAGGAAGAACTGGACAGAAATAGTATAAAGAAGCAAACATTTTAAATTTAATTAAAGAAAAAATTTAAACCAGTGGTGTGGGAGAGGGAATAGATAATCAGTTTTAGATCAAGATGTCATTCTATTTTACAGAATTGGAGGAGAATGAGACGTGGTTTGTCTGCCGAAATAACTTTCACTGCACCCTGGAAAAACATCTGTGGTGATAGAAATATGTAAAGGAACTTTTTATAACAAGAATTAGAAAAAATGCAGACAGGAAGAAACAAACTAGCATAGTAGAGAGGCTGAATTTACTTTAGCCCAGTAAGAGGCAAGAAGAGAACACTAAATAGGAGCTCAAAGAGCTACCCTAATACAGGCAGCAGTAACATATAACATGTTGTCCATATACAAGGACATACTGCTAGTCTGATGCTCATTGTGTGTAACTCATGCTATAGAGTCATACAGGGAATATCAGGGATATTGAACCACAATTATGAGTTACAGGTGTGATACATCACTGTGTGTGTTAATTATAGCCAACATTTCAAGTATACATATTTGCATATGTGCATGCTTAGTTGCTGGGGTTTATATGTGTGTGCTTTTCTCAGAGCAGCATGGGTTTGCACAGCCCCGCGCGGGGCTGGGACTTCTTTGTACTTCACTCTGTGTAAGCTCACAGGAAGACATGGTCTTTGTCCCAAAGCGTTTTAATGTCTACCTAGAAACAATGGCATGAAACAAAAGGAGGGAAGCAGAGAGGGAAAGGGACAATGAGGTCTCGAAGTTACGTGAGTCAACTCCATGTACAATAGAATTGACCTGAATCATCTGAAAGGCTCCTCGGGTAAATAGCTTTGCTCTCCGGGCAGCTGGTGCTTTTACACGGCTTTGATGGTCTGTCTATTCAGTTTTTGTTCTGATGTGGAGGATGTTGTTTGCATTGTAGGAGAAGCAGGCCTGGTTTTGAGGAGGGAAGCAGGACTTCCAGGTTTCCATGCCACTGAAATGAGTTTGGGAAATAAAATAAAACTTAGGACATACCATTTTTTTTACAGCATGTTTGAGGAATACAACAGGAACTGATATTGGTGTATTATCTGTCCTTCTGGACTTTTCTGCTTCTACAGTCCCAGCAGGTTCAGAGATATATGTGGGCAGGGGCTGTGGAGAGGATCTTCCTGTGATTTAGTTTATGTTCCCTGAGAAATCAATAAAATTTAATTGCAGATGACAGTCAGTCATCATAATTCATGTGCACCCTCTGTCTTACATACAAACATACTTGTGTGAAAAAATACTGGTTCCCAAAACATCTGTGTGAACAAAAATATTTTCACATGAGTCTTCCTGGAGAAACAGTTGTGAAAATGCACAAGACTGCTAGAAGCAAACATCTGTCCAGAGCCAGAGGAAACATTCATAACTGTTGTGCAAACTTGCTGAGCTGTGATAAATCAACGTGCAGCAGTAGCCATCTCATGCTCAGAGCTTCTTCATTAAAATTATAAGGCTATAGGATACAGAGAAAGTGCACACCCTGCACTGTAATCAAGTCCCCCCCATACCAAATGATAGCAACAAAGTCAAACTGATAGACATCCTTCTTCCTATTGAGCCACTGGTTGCCTGGAGGTTTGCCTTGCAAGCATTTTGAAAGTACTTCGTGAAAGAGGATGATCCAATATGTAGGTCACTAACCTGGTACCTGCAACAGCTGGCTGGAGCCCTTGCCTTGGCCTGGAGTACCAGTGGGGTCCTGGCTGGGACTCCTCTTTCCTCAGTTTGCCGTCAGCAAGCTGTAGTGCCTTTCTGTCTATGAGTGCAGCAATGGGGAACACACTAGCGACTGCGAGATGCTCATGAAATGGTGGAGGAAGCGCCACAAGGTGGTGAAAGGTTTTTGTAATACACAGGGCTTCCCGATGTTGTTTTCAGAATAAAAATTCTCCTATCTGCTCAGCGCAGATTCAGCTGAGTTCCTATGTAAGTTGCATCTGAGCTTTTTAGAGCACAAGAGCTACAGGTAGGTCATTTGCTATTTCTCCGTATGTGAGCACTGCCAGTTGAACTCTAAATGCTTCTGTCTCCTTCCTTATTAAGGGTGCTATTTATAGCCCCTCTGGCTGCATTCCACCTGAAGGTCAGATTGTTTGCATGGAGTGAGGATATATTGTGTTTTTCTAAATAGAGAGCATGCTTTTTGATTCATAAAAAACAAAAACTCTTTTCCCTGCACAACATAATGGACAGATCTTACTTCTCACTCACAACAGAGGCTTGGCTGCAAATCCAAGGAGTTCCAGAGAGTGGAGATGGCTGAAAATTTGGGAAAGTACAGTACAGGTATTCACATGCCTGCAGGAAAGTAAAGAACATCCAAGTAATAAACACAAATAAATATAGATTAAATGCAGGGGCATTTATCTCCATTGACTGTTTAACCCAGGTTTATGTTTGTATTTCTTGCAGCAACTCCTACTCTGCTAGTAAACAGCATATGAAATCCTGCACAATTTCATACTCCTCAGGCAGTGCTACTGTTCCCATTATTTATTTTCCAGACACAGAAGTTTTCCTATTTCCTTTATTGGAAGCAGGATTGGGTCAAAAGTTTTGGGGATCTACAAACCCAAATAGAAAAGGGAAATGGCAGATGCTGTATAAACCAAATGTCAATTTATGTGGGTATATTATGTATTACAACTATTTTTTTCCCACCAAATTCCCCATGTAATATAGAAGTACTTTGTGTCCTGTGCAACAAAAGAGTCCCTGAATATGACATGATATGGTTCTCTCCTTTCTCTGTTGTTTTCTAGTTCTTCAGCATCTCTTCACCGTAATATAACATGGGGGAAAAATATCACAAAGAAAAGAACTGGACTCTCCATTCCAACATTTAAAGACATAAATAAAATGAGCCATTTTAGGACTTTATAATGCAGTAGTTTGCAGGATAGAAGCACATGGAACAGGCAGAAACTCTTCCACGTGGAACCAGGTTGTTCACATCAATCGGCAAGAGAGCTGTTTTTGGCATTTTATTTTGATCCTAGGAAATTAAGTGCCCTGAGAAAGAATTCTTATCCAGCRTATGGTAAGAGAGGCCAGTGTGTGGCCAGTGAGCTGATTACAGGCTCAGACTTAATTGGAGAGTTAAGGTCTTTAGCCTCTCCTCTCCTTTTAATTCCAGCCATGCCACGTCACACAGTTGCAGCGGTACAGCCTCCCCCTGAAATGCAGCCTTTCAACAACATTTAAGCCTGGTCTTTTCTTTCCATTACTGAGACTACTGCAAAGTTAAAAGCCTAAGGAAAATAATTAAAATTAAAAAAAAATAAATTTAAAATTAAGTAACTGGAAAGGGCTTTTGAGTACCCACCACCCTGCGAAAGCATGCAGGGAGCTGCGTGGGGGTTACCGCCCAGCTGAGCTCTGCCCAGACATATGGCAAGTGGGAAAAGAGCAGATGCAAACCCACAGTTGAATTTGCTAATGTGCTGTGGGCAGCTGGGAGGCTCACATGGCTCACATCAGAGAATCAACACCAGGGGGCTAGGGATTAAGTTTGGATGGTACTTCTTCAAGAGTCATTTGAGARGATTGGGAAACATAACCCMCATTTTTAAAAAGGGAAAAAAGGAAGACCCGGGGAACTACAGGCCAGTCAGCCTCACCTCTGTGCCTGGGAAGATCATGGAACAGATCCTCCTGGAAGCTATGCTGAGGCACATGGAGGACAAGGAGGTGATTCGAGACAGCCAGCATGGCTTCACCAAGGGCAAGTCCTGCCTGACCAGCCCAGTGGCCTTCTATGATGGAGTGACTACATCAGTGGACATGGGAAGGGCTACCAATGTTATCTCTCTGGACCTCTGTAAGGCCTTTGACACAGTCCCCCACAACATCCTTCTCTCTAAACTGGAGAGGTATGGATTTGATGGATGGACTGTTCAGTGGATGAGGAATTGGTTGGATGGTCACATCCAGAGGGTAGTGGTCAACGGCTCAATGTCCAGATGGCAATCGGTGACGAGTGGTGTCCCTCGGGGGTCCGTATTGGTCTGATATTGTTTAATATCTTCATCAATGACATACATAGACAGTGGGATCGAGTGCACCCTCAGCAAGGCTGCAGACGACATCAAGCTGAATGGTGCAGTCAACACGCCTGAGGGATGGGATGGCATCCAGAGGGACCTGGACAAGCTCGAGAAGTGGGCCTGTGTGAACCTCATGAGGTTCAAGAAGGCCAAGTGCAAGGTCCTGCACCTGGGTCGGGGCAAACCCCGGTATCAATACTGGCTGGGGGATGAAGGGATTGAGAGCAGCCCTGCCAAGAAGGACATGGGGGTACTGGTGGATGAAAAGCTGGACATGAGCTGACAACGTGCACTCGCAGCCCAGAAAGCCAACCATATCCTGGGCTGCATCAAAAGCAGCGTGGCCAGCAGGTCGAGGGAGGTGATTCTGCCCCTCTACTCCRCYCTGGTGAGACCCGACCTGCAATACTGCATCCAGCTCTGGGGTCCTCAGCGCATTAAAGATATGGACCTGTCGGAGCAAGTCCAGAGGAGGGCCACAAAAATGATCAGARGGATGGAACACCTCTATGAAGAAAGGCAGAGAGAGTTGGGGTTGTTCAGCCTGGAGAAGGGAAGGCTTCAGGGAGACCTTATTGWGGTCTTTTAGTACTTAAAGGGGGCTTATAAGAAAGATGGGGACAGACTTTTTAGCAGGGCCTGTTGCGACAGGACAAGGGGAAATGGTTTTAAACTAAAAGAGGGTAGATTTAGACTGGATACAAGGCAGAAATTTTTTACAATGTGGGTGGTGAAACACTGAAACAGGTTGCCCAGAGAGATGGTAGATGCCCCATCCCTGGAAACATTCAAGGTCAGGCTGGACGGGGCTCTGAGCAACCTGATCTAGTTGAAGGTGTCCCTGCCCACGGCAGGGGGGTTTGGACTAGATGACCTTTAAAGGTCCTTTCCAACCCAAACTATCCTATTCTATGATTCTATGATTCTATGATTGATAGAAAACAAAGAGTTTCAATGAGTCATCCTATGTCGAACTAAAAGGTGTGAGAAGCTGCAGGTGGGCCACCAGTTCATCAAATAACTAGACTGGGGTCTACCGAATTCCTCTGTTCACAGACTTTCAGGGCTATTCAGCAACACAGCACAAGCATCTCTGCCACCTGCATTGGTAGGTGCTTCCTAGGACAGTCCCCTGACTTGTTGGTTATGATAGACCTGGTCACTGGAAAGACCTGACAGATCCTGGGGAGATCCTGAGAAAAAGACTGGCAGTTTGGATGGCTGTTAGGGAGCTAAGGGTCATTATGAAGAGGACTKTGGGCTAGAATGATCTTCAGTCTGACCTCCTATGACCATTCTTACTCCCTCCTCATGTTACGCTCTTCACTGAGGTGAGCAGCAGCACTGGAAGGTGGCTGTACCTTACCACGTGTTAGAGTTCAGAACAGATACCATGTGCGTCCTATGTGACATCATCAGGTTTCTGGTGTCCCAGTATTTGCACCTTTGAGTCGGCTGAGACTGATCTCACYTTCTACTTTTTGTCCATCTTGGCAATAGATAGAAAACAACCTCACACTATATCATCTACTTATCTGAGGCAGAGCCAAGCTAGCTGTAGACTTGAATGCCATCAGGACCTGGGAAAGATCTGGACCTAGTTATAGCCTATGCTGCCTTGGTAATTATTTAATTTTGTGCCCAGGGCATTTGTGCATAGTTTTCATCAAACATTCTTTTATCGATGTTAAGCCGGGTGTGGTGGTAGAAAGGTTGGCAGTGCTGGGTATGCCTGCCTTCACGCTGGCTGGAGGGAGCCAGCCGTTGTTGCTTGTCATGGTAGCAGCCAAATTTCAGCAGCTTGAGGAGGCTTTTTAAAGTAGGGAGATGAGAGTATTAGGGGAGGGAAGCAGATGCTTTCACTGTTCACCCTCCTTTGTTGTGTGCTCTGGTTTTGTACTTACTGTTGGGCTGTWTCAATACTGCCAGCCCCGAGCTTTCAGTCTCAGTTGGGAGCCAAGTCCCAAGAAATCATGGCATCAGTTTCAAAATCTTAAAGGGTTTCACCAGAGCCCATTTTGTTCTTTTTTTTATTAAATGTCATCCTGGAACTTTAAGTTGGGACTGGATACTGGTGGTTTCCCAGGTGCAAAGACCAGGACATACTGAAGCAGACTAGGGCTCTCCTTGTGTGCTGCTCTTTTCTTGTGCTTACCAAGCCTGAGCATGTTCAAAGCTGAAAACTAGCAATGTAAATTTCCTAAATGCTTTTAGAAAACCAAGAACTCAACCACTGCCAAGAGAAACATGAGTTCCTGAAACTGGACAGCATTGCTTGGGTTTCCTTTGAAGAAAAAAAAAAAAAAAAAAGAAAAAAAAAAAAAAAAAAGCCAAATGCCTGAAATATGTAAGACAGGGCTATACAGGAGTTAAAGGGAAGCTGCATAGGAAGCAAAGCAAAGCCCAAAATAAAAAGCGGGAATGGAAAACTAAAAATAACAAACAGGAAAGTGTGACACAGCTGCAAGGGCTCTGGTGCATTCTCCCCCAGCATTGTACCTTTTTTTTTTCAGGAACATACTAATATTGTGTTTGGATTTCAATGGCATTCCAATCCATTATTTGTTCTTCAAAAATAGATGTTTCTCTTGTGAGGAAGAAAGATATTTTCAAGTAATRTTCATATGATTTCAGTTGTCCCAGTTTATCAAATAACACTTTTATAGGCTTGGCGTTTGCAGAGCAGAAAGACTGCATCAATTATGTCATTTCAAGAAAAATTAATCTGTGTCTCGATAGAATGGTGAAGATCAGTTCATGTATAATCAACTGTTGCCCTTAGTTTCAGTTGATAGCTTTCACAAGTAGGAAGGGAGCTAGCACATGAATCTGAGTTTCAGCTACTTTGGAAGCACAGTGGGTGGGAGGGGATCAGGGAGGATCAGGAGCATCGTGTACTAATAAAGTTAAGGAAATCTCTGTCTTTTTCTTCATCCAAACACAGGGTTGTTTGTTTACATACAGCATTTTGCCTGCCCTGAAAATCCTGAAGGAAGGCAGCATGGGGCATACAGGGCTGCCAGGGCTGTGGCTGGATTCCAGCCGGTGCCTGCAGAAAAGCCAGGCTCTCCCGGTGTGGGTGTGACACAACCACCCCAGCCACAACCGAAGCACCCAGTACATGCACAGGGGTCCCTGGCAGCTGCTGCATAAGGAGACAGGAAGGAATGCTTCAGCATTCAGAGGTCTTGTTGTATTAACACCTATTTCATTGCTATATTCATTCCATTCTGCAAAAATTAAGTCATACGGCTGGGTTGTGCATGGTCTGTGCCCACCCCAAAGATAGATGGACAACTGACTATGCTTGAATAGTGCTGGTGCCTATTTTGGGAGAGCAAGAAGGCCAGAACACGCCAGTTTGTCAGGCCAAGTTCCCTCAGACAGTCACAAACCCCAGTGGAAACCACATTAAGATCTGCCAAACTGGTCATCGTAGTGCCTGTCAAGTTATCAGTCCAACTTGTAAAATTCCTATTTTCAGCAGACACAACAAAAACAGGAAATATTTACCAACTTTGCAGGTGTCAGGAAATACTTTCAAAGCACTGCTGTGACCTGGCAGTCCATTTAAATAGATAGCAAGCATGTACAGAGGTGATAATAAATACATTTTCATTTAAAATATATACTTCGGTGTGTTTGCTCTAATATGTATGTCCCAGCAGATCAGAGTGGCAAATTTCTGTTGTTAATCACACTACGGTGATTAGGCAGTGATAGGTTGCCTATCGTATCGCAATACTTGTGTGAATGTATTTATATAACAAAATTTTACATTAAAGTACATTAAAGATGTTTTGCATGGTTGAAGCTGATAATGCTGTTTTTCCTTAAAAGTTGGTCTACACTGGAAATATATTTGTTATGTATTATTTGGATCATGGATGGAATATGTCTGAATATATTTCAGGTTTTCCTATTCTATGTATTTCAGATATCACTCTGAAACATATGATGATATATTGTTTAAGCTGTAATGGTGTCTGCAACATCCTATAACACAGGCTTTAATAGAAACTATAAGATTGCGATACAGCATACTTCTTAACAGTGTCATTGCACATTAAATACAATATAAGAGGCGGTGCATATATTACCAGCTTACTATTTAGTAGTTGAGAAAATAAAGTCTACCTACTAGAAATTAGGCCTATTTGTTGAACATATTCATACTGGACATAATATATGATCTCACTAAAAACAAATCTAGAGACTAGATGATGGGAGCACGTTGTGTGTTGAACCATCTCATGACTTTTACCCCAGGAAAGAAGAGCATCTATAGCTAACTTCAGGCTTGTATGGGAAGGAAAGGTCAGCTGAAAAGAGGATGCCTGGAACATGGAGTTGGATGAAGAAAGGAAAAAAGTCTAAAAGAAAATCCACATGTGCAAAATAGGGGAAATATGTTGAAGTGTGCAGTGGGGAGCTAGGAGAGACGTGAAAGGAAAGGTAGAGAGTGAAAGGGTGGAAAATAAAGAAGAGGCTGGTGAAGAGCCCTTGGTTCCATGAACATCACTTCATGTCCCTTGGGAGGCAGTCCTGAAGGGCAAAGGAGTCCAGGAAGTCTGGACATTCTTCAAGAAGGAAATCTTAAAGGCGCAGGAGCAGGCTGTCCCCATGTGCCGAAAGACAAGCTGGCGGGGAAGACGACCAGCCTGGCCGAACAGAGAGCTTTGGCTGGAACTCAGGGGAAAAAAGAGAGCTTATGACGTTTGGAAGAAGGGGCAGGAAATTGAGGAGGACTATAAGGATGTCGTGAGGTTATGCAGGGAGAAAATTAGAAAGGCCAAAACCCAACAAGAACTTAATCTGGCTACTGCTGTAAAAGACAATAAAAAAATGTTTCTATAAATACATTAACAACGAAAGGAAGGCTAAGGAGAATCTCTATCCTTTATTGGATGCGGGGGGAAGCATAGTGACAAAGGATGAGGAAAAGGCTGAGGTACTTAATGCCTTCTTTGCCTCAGTCTTTAATAGTAAGACCAGTTGTTCTTGGGGTACCCAGCCCCCTGAGCTGGAAGACAGGGATGGGGAGCAGAATGAAGCCCCCATAATCCAGGGGGAAATGGTTAACGACCTGCTACACCACTTGGACACACACAAGCCTATGTGGCTGGATGGGATCCACCCAAGGGTAGTGAGGGAGCTGGCAGAAGTGCTCACCAAGCCACTTTCAATCCTTTATCAGTGGTCCTGGCTAACCAGGTCCCATTTGACTGGAGATTAGCAAATGTGACGCCCATCTACAAGAAGGGCCGGAAGGAGGATCTGGGGAACTACAGGCCTGTCAGCCTGACCTCGGTGCCGGGGAAGGTTATGGAGCAGATCATCTTGAGTGCCATCCCATGGCATGTACAGGACAACAAGGTGATCGGGACCAGTCAGCATGGGTTTAGGAAAGGCAGGTCCTGCCTGACCAACCTGATCTCCTTCTATGACAAGGTGACCCGCCTAGTGGATGAGGGAAAGGCTGTGGATGTTGTCTACATGGACTTTAGTAAAGCCTTTGACACCATTTCCCACAGCATTCTCCTGGAGAAGCTGGCGGCTCATGGCTTAGTCGGGTGTCCTCTTCACTGGGCAAAAGACTGGCTGGACGGCCGAGCCCAGAGAGTTGTGGTGAACAAAGTTACATCCAGTTGGYGGCCGGTCATGAGCGGTGTTCCCCAGGGCTCTGTTTTGGGGCTCGTCTTGTTTAACATTTTTATCAATGATCTGGACGAGGGGATCGAGTGCATCCTCAGTAAGTTTGCAGACAACACCAAGCTGGGCAGGAGTGTTGATCTGCCTGAGGGTAGGAAGGCTCTGCAGAGGGATCTGGACAGGCTGGATCGATGGGCCGAGGCCAACTGCATGAGGTTCAACAAGGCCAAGTGCCAGGTCCTGCTCTTGGGTCACAATAACCTCAGGCAACGCTACAGGCTTGGGGAAGAGTGGTTGGAAAGCTGCCTGGCAGAAAAGGACCTGGGGGTGCTGGTCGACAGCTGGCTGAAGATGAGCCGGCAGTGTGCCCAGGTGGCCAAGAAGGCCAACAGCATCCTGGCCTGTATCAGGAATAGTGTGGCCAATAGGCGGAGGGAGGTGATCGTGCCCCTGTACTCGGCACTGGTGAGGCCGCACCTCGAATACTGTGTTCAGTTTTGGGCCCCTCACTACAAGAAGGACATTGAGGTGCTGGAGTGTGTCCAGAGAAGGGCAACGAAGCTGGTGAAGGGTCTGGAGAACAAGTCTTACGAGGAGCAGCTGAGGGAACTGGGGTTACTTAGCCTGGAGAAGAGGAGGCTGAGGGGAGACCTTATCGCTCTCTACAACTACCTGAAAGGAGGCTGTAGAGAGGTGGGTGTTTGTCTCTTCTCCCAAGTAACAAGTGATAGGACAAGAAGAAATGGCCTCAAGTTGCACCAGGGGAGGTTTAGATTGGATATTAGGAAAAATTTCTTCACCAAAAGGGTTGTCAAGCATTGGAACAGGCTGCCCAGGAAAACAGCTGAGTCACCATCCCTGGAGGTATTTAAAAGACATGTAGATGTGGCACTTAGGGACATTGTTTAGTGGTGGACTTGGCAGTGTTAGGTTAATGGTTGGATTCAATGATATTAAAGGTCTTTTCCAACCTAAATGATTGTATGATTCTATGATGATTTGCATTATTTCTTCTACCAGTGTAGTCCCATTGCCACTAGTAGCAACTGGTAGACGTTTCAAAGGATAATGGATAAAATTTGCTTATATTATAATTTCATCCTGGACCCTGTTCTATATGGAGTAATCTGTCACCAGAGCAGCTGAGGAAATGCAAAAGCATTTTATAAATTTGGTGGAAAACAGAAGAAAACATCCCAAAAAAGTTTGCAAGCATCCTTCTCCTTCTCCTTTCTCCTGACATACCAGGTGTGGTTCCACAGGTTACTCCTATATGGTAAATCAAACAGTGCCAAGGAGCTGCAGTCGCTGTCCCAAAGCTAAATGGTTCCTGGCATGGCGGTGGCCTGGCCAGCAAGAGGACTTCAAAACCCTTCCTGCGCTGGGGTTGGCCAGGGAGGGGCTGTCCCCAGTGGGTAACCTGGATCCAGCCACCTTGTTTTGGAGGTGAAGATGGTTGAATGGTATGGACACAAACTATTCTGGACACAGGCCACCACTCAGCTTCAGCAATAGAGAATGGTCCCCGGCAAATTCACTAAAATAGGTGCATCCCTTGTGAAACTCTTTTGGTGGATTTGGGAGCAAAACTGTGCCTAGTCTGCATCCATCGTGGCTATGCCATCACCAGTCCTACTCTGTCATTAATGGATAGACGCAATAGACAGCGATGCTTTCAGTTGTTTTTTTATTGAACAATAATAATCATATTCTTTTTAAAACCAACCAGCTTATTAGATTTACATTCAGGAACTCGTAATGTCATTTATGACACTGTTGCAAAATAGTAATAATGTATGCAAATATTTACTACATTCTTTAAATAATTCTCTTCAGTCTGCTGAATGACTGTGGGTTTGATCCTGCTTTCATTGAAATCAACAAAAAATTACTGCTGATATCAGTGGATGAGAATCAATAAGCTTGCTTGTAAATAGCCCAAGGTAATATTGCTCCCTCTCAGACCTAAACATTCAATACAGGTTAAAATTTGGTGTATGCTAGTTTGAGATTTGTGTTTATGTGTCTCCGATTATCATGGCAAGAGAGGCTGCACTGCCGTACTAATGTTTGGATGTCTACTGCTGTCATCGTCCTTTTGTTCTAGAGCAGCACGGTTCAGTGCTGCTTTCCCAGGTGAGAGCAGCCTGCTTCTACCAATGTTGGCTTTGGATCAGGATTTGGATTCTTTAAAGGCTTTGGAGTTTCTGTTGTTTGTAGTTTTAAAAGTATGTTTTCAGATCCTGCACCAAACTTTGGCTGCAGTACTGTGTGCTCCTTCTTTCACTGAAGTCACTGTCAAAGCTCACATCGCTTTCAAAGGAAATATTAAATTCACACCACATTTCCAATGRGAGTCCTCTGTGTTAAGAGGCAGTTCCTAAACTCAGGCAATCCAGGTTCACTCTGACACAGCTACATCAGTTCCTATTATCTGAGTATCTGGTTGTTTCCAGACATATTAGCAAACCCATCTCAGTGTGGATTTTCATGTTACGAATATATCGTCCAGTCTGGACTGAATGAGGGACTGCCAGTTCCTGCAACACTCTAAGGTATGTAAGTTATTCTCCTGGCTGAAATGGGACCACTTGCTCATGCAAGTAAGAAAGGAAGGACTGGGCACCAAAGTAGCGCAGGGTGTGGCTGCACTACCACTCACTGAGGGTCCAAGTCTTCCCCACACTGGATCAGATGAACTCCCTGTGAGTCGCAGCTGGGCCGCAGCCAGCGATGAAGGTGGAAAGTACGAAGGTCTGTTTGCTGGCCTCTGGCATTGGACCCGTGGTTCCCCAGGAAATGCAGACGTCACATAATGGCACCGAAGTAGCTGCTTTATAGAAACACATATATTTAAATAATGCTAAGCAGCTTCTTTCGTTTCAGGTCCCCCTCTACAAATCTGTTTAATTTAACAAGCTGCTGTTTCTCTGTACAGAATTTAACTTTAGAAATCCACCTCAATACAATACATGTCTGCAGTGTCTTGGCTAAGTTATTCACAATGTATAAACTGAAATGCTGGGTGTTTTCTCACTGAAGAAAGGCGTATTTGTCTCCGAGGAATTGTCACCGAACTTCCAAAAAACAGAAAATTACTAACAACTAACATTGGTTTATTTAATTCACACTGTTGTGCTCCTATGTTATTATTATTCTTGTGATTCAGGGTGTTACTCTCTATCGTGGGATTTGTTGATGTGTGTTTCTTTCACGTTGGCTCCACACCAATAGTTTCACTCACCCAAACTGTCCGCTGAATTCAGTGAGAGCTTTCCTGGCCTCAGGCTGCAAGAGTCGGCCTCTGGCATTGTTTAGATGAGGAGAGTTGAATCATGTTGGGTTTTTAATATTACTATACATTCAGTAATCAACAATACATTTCTCTGTTCAAATACTTCTCAAAACAAATATCAAAAATCATATACACTGTACAGTCTATTTTTAAGTAAACATTTTTCTCATGAAAAACAGAATCACAATTGGCCTTCAGAGGTTACATTTTCATGTGCTATAGATCTACTTTGTTCTTAAAGTGTGTTGTTGCATATTCAATAATCTGTGAGAAATGCACTCATTTGAAAGTCTTTTAAGTGTAAGTAAATATCAGCGAGGATTTAGCCATTTCATTACCGGAGAGCGAATAGCTTTCTCCTTAACGAATTCCTCTTTTACAGAATTGCCATCCCCTGATGCCATGTCGTTCTCTGAAAATATACAAAAATAGAGGTGGTTTTCATGAAAATGAGAGAATTAAAATATTGTCCTGCAGCAATGTCCCTGGTTTTGGGAACACTTCATAAAAACCTTAGCTGACAAATCTTGCAGGAGTCTCCCTGAATGCCTCCAGTTATCTAGTTGCAAAATTTCTGCCAAATTATGGCATAAGACAGATGTGTTTTCTAATAGTTTAAGCATAAGGCAGGTGATTTGAGTTCAGTTTCCAGTTATCACTGTAACGCTCCAGTGTGACACGGGACCGAGCAACACATCCTCGATAGCTACAGCAGTAAATTAAACATGCCTGGAGCTATTCTCTGACTGAGGCCAGCTGGCGTGGAATAGGCTGGTGCATGCCACTAAACTCCCTTATCTCCAAAAAAAGGTAAAAGATATCCAGTTTGTCTACTGGAAATGGTCCCTGGCTGACACTGATTCCTGAGCTGTGGCTGAGGTTGTTTGGCACGGCTAGCTAGGCTGGGACAAAGCATGCTAGCATGCCAGCTGCCCTACTGTTCGACTATGAAGTGTTCAAATTGCAATACACAGGAACATGCTCTGGCACCGTTAAACTTATGAGGGTGTATGTAGCCATGATGTCTTTATAAAATACACAGGCCAGAAAGTCGCTTGTTTAAAATACAGAAGCATTCACAGCTGTTTTAATTCGCTGAGGATCTGTCCTAGATGCTACAGCTACTTCTGAGGATCGCTATTAAATGAAACCCTGTGTGACCATCCCATGCAGTACTACCTACAGTGTCCCTGGTCTACTTCCAGGGATGGACCTCTGAGGACAGAAATCAGTGTGAAACYTTTGCATGTGTAAAAAATACCATTTGTTTCTATGGGGTCAGGATCTCATCCTGGCTGGGATGAGACAAGCTGCTGAACGTTGAGGCAGCAGAAGGTTTGGGACCAAAGACAAGGGAGGGAGAGGAAAGGGGAGGAGGAACTGATGAAAACAGGCTACCTGGGAAGATTTGGAATATAGGCTAGATACAGAAAATACCAAGACAGGAATATTTTTTTCCTGTTATTTCAGCACCATTGGTAATAAACAAAACCTGAAAAGGCAAAAGAGCACAATCATGTAGAAAAATACAAAAGGATCAGGACTGATCCATCTCAGAAAGTTTTTTCTAAAGATCATTTTAAATGTGATATAAGCATAAGCTGAAGAAGTTTGCTTCTGTCTAACTTTCTCTAAACAGAGAGTGGGAGAAAGATAATGCATGTATKAAGGCAGTGAACTCTAGATAGCTTTATGTAACAGCAGAAAATCAAATTAAGGTGCACACAAACTGCAGCTGGAGGGGAAATAAAGCTCAAAGACTTTTGGGTGAAATCCTGGAAAAGCTCCCAGTAGGTCTAGGATTAAACCTCTGATATTTATTTAAAATCTTTACATTTGTATTGATTTTGATTGGTTTTTAAATTTAGAGTAAACATTGTTCAGTCAAATATAGCTCAGTATCATCAGGTGGAGAATAAAAGGGGAAGAAATTTTAATCCCGGCTTTTAAAACTTCAGTGATCTCTCCCTCCTGCCTCAAAACTACTCCGTGTTCTCCCACACCTTTTTTTTTAATTCTGGAAAGATCTGTTACAGGCTTCAGACATAATCTTAAAGGTAAGATATTATTCCAGAGATACTGTGACAAATGACTACCATAAAACATTTCATAAAACAGTTCACTGACATCTGAAAATGTATAAAGCTCTGTCTTCATGGTAAAGAAGATGTTGTTTTTACCATATATTAGCTAACAGTAGTAAATGCAACCTAGAGAAATTCTATTCTACACAAAGCAGCTACACATATCGCATCTGAACTAACTAATGCAAATCCTAGCATAACCTCCCATTGCACAGGTGACGTTGTACTGCTAGCACAAGCAACAGCTGCAAAGTATTTCGCCCATGTTAGGATTTCAAAGTTTTTTACCATGTGTCACAGCTCACTTAATTCCTTGCCTTATGTTAAGGGAGCTGCCAATAAGAAGAATAAACGTACCTTGTGTTGTTAGCTGTTTGCACAGCTCAGCCAAAGTACACATCACTCGCACACACCATACACAGCGTGGTAGTAGACCATGTACAAGGTGATTTCGGCTAAAATCAACTGCCCCACCAAGTCTTACCTGCGTGCGAAATTATTTTTCGTCGATTTGGAGGCTTTGAAGCAGACAGTTGAAAAAATGGGAACTTCAAACACTTCCCGGTTACTCTGTCACAGATGCCAGAGGGACAGTTGCAGGTTTTCCTGCATTCCATTCCATAGGTACCGTAGGGACACTCTGAAAAAAAGTAATATAGCAAAGCAGTCCTCAGCGATACAAGTCAGCTGCCAGCACTCTTAATAGCTGGTCTGCTTATGTCCTTAAAAGTGGAAAATCTTTGAGYGGGGGTCAGCTAAACCTTAACTACAGGATTTCAGCATGCCGACTGCTTGTTATAAGTATTTTCCAGTTTTAGCAAACCTTGACACACATTATATACATAATTTCTTTTCCTATAGTTTATTTACAATGTGCTATTGGTAATCCTTCTGAAACACCCATAATATTAAAATGCAAATTAAAGGCAATATGAGTATGTAAGTATGTAATCATAAAGGATGTAGTTAAAGGATTAGCATTAGATTTAGAAAAGAAGAAGACTTCAGAAAGTTCCTGAATGCACTGTTTGGGCATGATATTATCTGACTTACATGACTGTCATGATGTAGAGCTGCAACCTTTGGCTGGCGCTGGGCTGCTCCTGGCCAGGGCTGCTCGTGGCCGGGGCCACTGCGCGCAGGCTGGGTGGCGGCTGCCGCCCCGACCCTGAGGAGCTATCCAGCAAACGCATCCTCTGCCTGGAGAGACTCCCGGCTCTTGGGGAAGAGCCTTCCCCTGTGCGACAACGTCCCAGACAGCAAAGGTCTGCCGTCCCATGRCAGACAGCAAAGAGCTCAGCTGCATCTCCAGCCTGAAGAGTGAGTATGCTCTGTTCCTTGATCCCTGGCACTAAGGTGGTATAACTGGTATAACTGCCTGGTTATACTGCGTCAGATCACATACTTCCCTGATTCAAACCTCCCATCCTTGAGCAAGCTCATAGAGGAGAAAGGTCTTTATGCTCAGGCTGTCCTTGCCAACCCAGGGTGCATAGTCACCCTAAATGGCAGGTTCTGGAGAGTTTCCAATTCAACTCCTAAGGGCAGATGAATGACCGTGCACGGCTGGACCAAGGATCCATCCAGCCTAGGCTCCCACAAAACACTTAAGAAAGAAGTTGACCATGGTAAACACAAATAATACCTCTCCCCTCATATTCTCCCCCATTTTCAGCTCTGGGACCTCCTGAGCCAGATATAGTTTCTGTGCCTATCTTTCTCAGTTTGTTCAGTCTCCTCTTGAATCAATGCAAATATTTATTTTTGCCATATAGCTTGGGCTATCTGAAAATCAGACTAATGCCCCAAAATGCAACCAACATTTTACAATTCTCTACATTCCCAATGGGTATGCTTTTGTAAATGAAAAGCACGGGAAAATCAACCAATTCCCTGCTAGGGACTGCACAGGGAATCCCTCCAGTCTGGAGGACCTCACTGAGCTTCACCATACTCCCCTTCCCAAGCAAGGACACTCTTTAATCTGCTGTTTGTCCACATCAAACAAAAATAAAATCCTGCCAAAGCAAAACAGTTTTTGTGTGCACAATCCTCCCTGAGGGACAAGCTGAGAGCACACACCACATGGAGCATCAATCTGTTCGCTGCCGGTGCTCAGCCGCTCAGCCCAGAGAGGTGGGATGCAAAGCTGTGCACAACAGCACAGAAACAATTCTGAGCCCAAAGCACTTGGCTCTGTGTGGAATAATCCTGGCATTGATGCTGCTCTTCAGATTTGTCAAAACTGAGATCTGAGTCAGTTTTGCTGTTAGAAGATTTTGTTCAGCAGGAGCCTGCTCCTAAATAAGTTGCAAATAGCTCCCTGTGATCTAAGGGAAGCAAGAGCAGGTTCTTTACTGTGACAATTATACCACAGGTTTAGAAGCTATTTACTAACAAAAGTGCAGAGCACCAGTATTCCTTAGTCTGTTTTGAACAAAAATGACATTGCTACTGATAATAACATGATGCACTCTTATAATACTAAAAGTACTCACAAAATTACTCTGAAACTTATACTGTCCATGTTTTACCCATTTTAGAAATAAGAAATTAAAGAACTGAGAGTTCAGGTCATTTTTCCACAACTTCAAAGTAAACCAGTCACAGGCAACCAGAGAGAATTTAGCCATCCCGATTCAGTGAATTATTACAAACATGGAAGTTATTAAAATGAGTGAGTGATCTGGTATCATAGCTATAAATGGATGTATAAAATAACAATCCTTGGCCCCATACTTTGCCTGACAAAATTCACACACATATAGAAAGAGATTGTACTATCTTAGAGCTGAGATGAAGAAAGAAAAAGAATTAGAAATGACATCTATAATATTTAGTGCAAATAAATATATGGGGAATATAAGCCTTAAATGCCAACTTACATGTCTAAGTCAAGATATGTCTTTATTGAAATTAATGAGAGTTTTTCCACTGACTCACTGGAAAAAAAAACATTTTACTTTACATTTTCTTTACAGAGCTTCCAGGATTCAGCTACAGGGATACAGATCTCATGTCCCTCAATGTTTCTTTTTTTCTCATTTGAAGTGTGCTATTGCAAAGAAATTCCTGTGAGGATAGTGAAAAGTATGTAATCATTCAAAAGAACTGTTAAAAGAATTATAGGTGGTATCTTGCACTGCAGTAATTTTAATAAACTGAAGATCAGTAAACTATCTCAGTAAAACACTTTCCTGGTGGGTGCACCAAAAATACTATCTTTATGCGTAAATTCTAGTCTTTAGACGTAAAAATAGTATTTTGGGTTTCACCCTCAAACATGCACATGAATTTGGTTTTAAATACCAATGTAAATAATGTGCTGTATGTGAGTCAGCCTGAATGATTTTTGCAGCATCTGGTCCTAAGTCATTACTTTAACTGAGGCTATTAATACTCCTGATGTTTAACTGCCAAGACATCTCCATTTTTAAGGAAGTTATTCGAAGGCATACCTGTATCTGCTTACTGAAGTGGTACACAAACACAGGAAAACTCACCGCATTCATACTTTGCAAAGCCTTTTTTTAAAATAATTTATTTTAAAAACTTTCATCCTACTTCTTAGTAATTGAATACCTCCTCTCCTTTTAAAGATTCTCCTTTTTGCATGGGGTGAGGATAGCTCTTAAATGAAAAATGCCATTATAGTCTATGACTGAAGAAATCAGCATGCAGCATACCTGGAATAAGCTGAGCAGTGGCTGGCTGCTCATCTCACAGTCAGCTCCTGTTTTGTTATTCCCATCTTTCAGGCAGGGTCTCTGTTTGCCTCCCCTGACCACAACCCTAGGGTAGCTGAGCACCTCAAAGGCAGGACTGAATTAAACATGACTATGACCCCAGGCGCTTGGGCGTGCTGTTATATCCATCTCCCAGACCCCAGAGAGAGCACCTGGTCCCTGGGCAGGCAGCTGGCAGTGCCCGAGGAAACCTCACCCCAGGGAGAGCCCGGCAGGGGCAGGGACCCTGTGACAAGGTTAGACTCACAGGACTAAAGCCTTTGCATTTTATAGAAAGCCACCCACCAAATCAGCGGAAGGATCAGGACTAGTGCCTGGGTCTCCAAGTCCCAATCAAAAATCTCGTCTCCGAGCACACCCCATCTGTAGTTTCTTCAGACATGTCCCCAGGTCTAAACAGTATTCTCACATTAATAGCCCTGTCCCGCCTACATGTAACGCCTTTTAATACCTGCAGGTATTTTTCACTTTCTTCTTGGCTAAGGGCTGAGCTGGAAAAATCCCATTTTAGACCTTTCAAGCAGGAGGCAAGCTCTATATGTAGGTTGCTGTCAAATTGCCATAGTGGGTGCATGCAAAGTGAATATTGTTACCTTTGCAGATACCAAATTCATCACCAAAGTCATCCTCCTCAGTGTAAAACTGGCACTTCAGCCCAGGACCACACTTGACACCATCCATACCCGAGACCGTACGATAGCAAGTCTCCCCCAGAGCAGCTGCACACACTCTGCAACAGCCACAGTCATCCAGCACCGTTCGCTTACAGCGCAAGGTACTTTTGCATGCGTTACTGTCACAGGGCTCGGGACAATCTACTGCGTATTTTGCACTCCAAGCAGTTCCAGCGTGCACGGGCATCAGGAGGAGTGTGAGAAACAGGAAGCCCTTCATGTCTTGCAGGGGTAAATGCTCCGTCCCAAAGAGCAGGCTTTAATGCTCAGCCTGCTGTTGCCTTGTGCCGAGGGAAGCAGCGGTACAGAATCCAAAGTGGTAGCTGCACATATCAGCCTACAAGTTTATGAGCTTTATACAGTGTGTTGCCCACATGCTGCACCGTCGTCAGCTTCCTCAATCCGGCAGCGCTGCTCCTGCCAGCCTCCCTTGTTTCAGTTTATGAAATCCAGGATGAAGGTTGGATTAGCACTCTGCTGCCATCCAGGAATTGAAAAGCCTGAGCTGATGTAATCTGTTATGTTTAGTTGGTTGTTTTGCATGAGGACTAAAAACTCTCTCACATCCGTCTCAAATGCTCAAGGACGTCTGCCAAAAGAAGAAAAAAAAACCCACACACAACCGAAAAAAAACCCCAACCCCACATAGGTCGCATACCTTCCTGCAGGACAGGGATCGCTCTGACACTGGGCACACTGCTGACAGAACAGCTCTGCCTCACAAACACAGCTCATGCGGCCAGAAGAAAATCACACTGAATCATCTCACTGCTGAAAGAATAATCTTTAAAAGAATACATCTTTGCCTTCCCCTTTGAGGGGACGTGGACAGTTACTTTAAGGAACAAAGTGAGATCATGCCATTTAACAGCCTAGCTCAGATGTTTCAGTAGTATTTTTCCTGCCTGCATCGAAATGGTACTTTTTAATCAGTATTTAGGTGGAAATGAATTAAACATTTCACTCAAAGATTACTACTAGAACTAAAAACAGGTCAGACAGAAACCAGCATTCTGTGGGATCTTCCGCAGGAAGTTCAGGAGAATAATCAATGAGCTGCCCCGACCTCAAAACCAAAGGGGGAAATCCCCATCCATCACCAGCACCTTCTGCACAGCCTTAATATGGTTCCAGGGGGGCTGGTTCTCTTCCTCTTTACACTACTTCTATCCTGATCGAACTCTATGGGATGTCCTGATGTTGCTCTTCAATGAAATCAGTGTAAATAAACAGAAAATAAGTCTCAATTTCCCCCGTCTCCCCTCTTAAACTTTATTCACGCTGCCAGAGCCTTGACAAGAAACAGCAAACAACCGAAGAGTTCAGTAAAACAGATGAGCCACCAGAGAGCTGGAAATTTCTGCTCTAAAGAAAAATCTATGGGAAAGAAACAAAGGAATAAAGTTAGGCATAAATAAATCTCTGAATACCAAAAGTTGCTGCCACTGAAGTTAGTGGGAACCGAACCAATCTAAACCTGTACGTGACCAGCTTGCCATTTGGGAATCCTGTGTCTCGAGTGGGCTGAGGACACTGCCAGTAGGCTGCCAAATAAAATGAAGGGCTGTGCTGGAAATACAGGAAAGCAAGAAATCCTTTTCTTCATGAATACAAATGTGAATTGGTAGATCCAAACCAAAATGCTTAACTCTTCTCTCTTGTGAAGAAGATGAGAAAACCAACATACTGTATGTTGCATTTGGGTAGGTTGTTCATATACTTCTGGTATTTGTGGGTATAAGAACCTGGGTAGGATAGGCTAGGATAGGCTAGCATAGCATAGCATAGCCTATCATAGCATAGTGTTGCATAGCATTGCATAGCAGAGAAAGAGAAGTGCAGAGAAGCGAAACAAAGAAGAGGTGAGGGGAGAAGAGAAAAAAAGAGAAGAGAGGAAAAGAGAAGAGAGGAGAGGAGAGGAAAGAGAGAAGAGAAGAGAAGAGAAGAGAAGAGAAGAGAAGAGAAGAGAAGAGAAGAGAAGAGAAGAGAAGAGAAGAGAAGAGAAGAGAAGAGAAGAGAAGAGNAAGAGAAGAGAAGAGAAGAGAAGAGAAGAGAAGAGAAGAGAAGAGAAGAGAAGAGAAGAGAAGAGAAGAGAAGAGAAGAGAAGAGAAGAGAAGAGGACCTGTTATGTTTAACACGTCAAAGGGAGACTACACTCAGGCAAATATTTGCAGGCATCCATCTTATACAGTGTATAATTACTTGAAATACAGTTCTTCTAATCACAGTTGCCACCTGGCAGATGTTCACATGCACTAGCTCATGCCTGTTTTCACATGTAATCTTGGACCAATCAGTGAATCTAAAGTGTAAAAATAAAAGCATTAGGTTGAAGTCTCGTATAAACCGACAAAGTGCTATTGGTAGCCATGAGGTGACAGCACTTAGCAGTAGTAGACAACTTCATCTTCAAAATCCTATGCAGCTATCCTCTGGGAAGTTAAAGGAATACTTCAAACATGGAAGTGAAGATTGCAGCTAAAAACTGAGGAGGAACAAAAGTGTAAGGTTATAATAAGCAGATAAATTAGAAATGGATGTGCTATCCCTAACCCCACCACAACTACAACATGGCAAAGCCTGTTTTAAAAAAAAAAACACAACCTAACGTCTCCCCCATAGTTCACAGGTCAGCAGAGTAATGTAAACCACTGCCCATTTCTGCTGGCATTAGCATCAACTAAAATTGACATTGATTTATATTAATAGGTCAGGCTGTAACCTGTGGGGCTGAGGAGCCTATGTAAATCCCACTGGGCAGTCCCTCAGTAGGAGGGAGAGGCTAAGTTCAATCAAAGGGTCAGGGAGCATAGCTAAGGGCCGTAACCGTTTCAGTCCCCCAGCCAAATCTGCTCACAAGGGTGAAATAGCACAAAGCAGGTTGCATACTTAGTGCATGAGACTTCACAGGTCTGCAGCAGTAAAGAGCAGGAAGGCTCTCCCTTAAGGCCCTCCCTTAAGTCTTCCTTAAGTTAATTCACACCTGCCCTTAAATTCAAGCCTGCTTGCCCACTCAGAGGAGATAACAGAGGAGTGTGCAAACCCATCCACACATGCACTTAGGCGTTTATGCCTGGTAGTAAACACAGCTGGTAAAATCCTGGTCTGTAAATATATGTAGGAAATGCTCCTCGTACAAAACACCAAACAAGATCTGAAAGGGCTGCATTTCACATTTGGGTTTCTCACAGGGAAAATGTCCTAGGGTGATGATAAATAAAAAAATTACACACAGATGTGGTGAGGAAAAGAAATCGTAAAAGAAATCAGCACACTCCCCTAGCAACTAGCCAATATTATTTTGAATAAGATGGAAACTGCATTCTGTGCTGGGACCTAGAAGCCAAAGTAAATTATTACAGTGAATCAAAAAAATACATGTAATGGAAGAAAACAATATGAACAGATAGAGGTCTGGCTTATACATGAGTTTCATGGAGGAAATAATGATACTATGATCTTCCACAGTGTCCACTGATTAAGTAGTGAAATAAATCCAATGTCACTCTCTCTGGTTTTAATGTTTCTTTGTTGTTTTACCTGTTGAATCCATTAAGCTTTTCTTTCCAATGAACAGCTTGATCCTGTAAAGCCCTGAACTAAGCTCTCCCTTGAAAATTGGTGCAACGGGAATTAACGAAGCTTCCCCAGCTATCAACAGCAGAAAATTTGGCACCATTATTTAACTTGTGGTATAAATATATACTTTAAATGTGGAAGATTTTCTGGATCAGATCAGATGAGTGCTATTTTCTTTTTTTCCAAATTTACAGTACAAATTGTCTTTGTGCCAGTTTACATCATAATTACATCACCATATATAATGTTTGGCATTCCTTCTAGAAGCAGAAAAAGTTTCAACCCTTAGGTTCAATGCTTTACAGGGAACTGAGCAATCACTGGTTTAGTATCAGTGAGCTGTGAACTGTGTTTCCATCTGAATACTTCAGAGCACAAATTTTCTAGTTCTTTTGCAAATAATCCATTTCTCAAGCAAAAGCAGCTTGTGTGGGGATCTTGAGGTTGTATTTATGCCCTCTGAAAAGTTTGACCTCACCTGTTAAAGATCCCCATGAAATTACATACCTCCTGATACATGATTAATCTGTGCTGATACACGGGAGCAGTCTCTTCATTATGCAATACTCTAAGGCTTTGCTCATTTTACTCTTTAGATAGAGAGGGTACCATTCACTTCAGTTCTTCTGAACTTAAGCATTCTGGCCACCGTCGTTTTCCAGTCTTTTGAACATGTAAAGTCAGGATAAGGAGGAAGCATTAATATCTCTTTAAACATAGGAAAATGTTTAATGCATGACCCTTGTTGCTCATTTCCAAAAGGCAGACCCTAAACTAAAAATATGTTACCGTACATTCCTGAACGATCCAACCTTTTCCCAGGCTTCCTTTACAAAAAGCCATAAGCACAATGCTATACGAGAAGCAAAGATTCAAAGGGAAACACCAAAAGGAAGCTGAGCTGCAAAGTCCAAAATGAAAAGCCAGAAATAGGAAGTAAAAGATAAGAATCAGGAAAGTGAGATAGCAGCAAGGACTCCCCTTTGTATGATTTCTTTTCTTGTATCTTTTCAATGAATTGTTAATTACTCTTTGTTTGACTGTAACATGGCAACTCAACTTCACTCTGGTAAAAATAGATGCTTTGGGACATTTCCTACTTGCTGAAGGCAAGAGGTGTTTACATCCTTTCTCCAGGCAGACCAGGTGCTACACAGAGAACTGGGTGGGTTGGCTACCTATGCACAGACTCCAGGAGCTACTATAGAAATGACTGGATATGGTGGATACCTGCAGAGAGCCTCAGGAAATAGAGCCATAGCTTGTTCAGGGCATATTAAAAATATACTTGCCCATAACTCCACATACAAATATGTGGCATGTCCAGCCTGGAAACTGGAAGCCAAATTGACTGCACATAACTTCTGCTCTGAGTTTCCAGACCTATGATTGTACAAATGGAGCTGGGCACATTTAGGTCAGTGCTACTGAGTCCACATGGCACAGTCCTGTTCCTCAACAGGTTACAGTCATGGCCTGGCTCTGATTGAAGGATCTCTGTGTCATCCCTACACAGTGTGGCTATTCCCAGTGATTTTACAACCATTGCGATGATCTGCGTAGCAGAAATCACTGGCTTCCCCTCAATTAATTCATGAATCAAGTCAAATAATTCCGCTGTGCTTGGAGAACATGTTCAAGAGACAAAAACATCATAGAGTGGTGGAAAAGCTCTACTACATGGCAACAGGGGTCGATTTTCTCCAAGCAGGCAAGTTTGGGTTTGTCACACACAAAAAACAGGTAGTTGATACAAGTGGGGGAAATGATGAAAAAATTGGTTGTGATTCTGTTATGCTGAAGTCTTTTTTTTACTACTTTCAAATCATCTACATTTCCAGGGGAAGAAAGGAGTTTCAGTGCCCAAGACCTCTAAGATCTATATTAGAGAGTTTCTTAAAAGTGCAAGAAAGTCGCATACCTTCTCTGTACTTCAGAAAATTTACTTCTCTGAATACAATGCTAAACGTGACCGATCACTCACAGCCCAAAACAATGCTTTGCCTTCACACACCTCCACCTTAACAATAATTTTGTCAGTAGCTGTTTCTTTTGTGAGACCTCTTGGTCCTAGGAATCTAAATCACCCTGATTAAGCCATATATCCACCTAGGAAAATAAAGCCTTTCCATGTGAGTTTTATCCTTTCCCTACTGAATACAGATGGTAATTATGCTGTGACTCTATCAGTCCCTGATAACTAAGCCAAATTCCCATTTGAGAAACATTTGTTCTTGGTACCTGTGCAGAATCTCAAAGTGCACAGTTTGGTTTTCAAATCCTAGGTATAAATTTTATAATCAAATATTTTACGATTGGTGGGGAGTATCCTTTTGCTTGCAACTCAAGCTGATTTTGATCTCTGCTCCTTAAGAAAAAAAAGGTGACATCTCTATAGACACTTACGGGAATAGAACCATATCTTAAGTATTAATGTGATTTCTACTTTTCTGTACTAAAACATGTTTTTGAAAACCTTGTGGCAATTAAGCAGTGCTACTGTCTCACAACATTTCTGCAAAAGTTTTAGCTATGCTTTATATATAGTTTAGACTTGACTAAGTAGCTGTTTCCTGTAATGAATGACAAAGCTATTGAAAGCTCAGGTCTTGTTGTACTCCATGGGTTGCTAACAAGAAAATCTGTGGTCTATATGTGAAATGTTGAGTTGTTTGAGTTTGGGTTAGGTGTCCTCATGAGCTAATATTTCCATGCATTCTTTGCAATATCACCAGGATAATAACCTCTCCACTTACAGAAAAAAAACAATTTGAAGTAATTCACTTAGATAAGCAAAATGATCAAATTTATATCAATCATAATTTTTCTTTAAGAAGAAATCTCCCTTCCTTTTCATAAGTACCCATCTTTGAAGCACAAACACTTTCCAAAATAATGAGATGATCCCAGAAAGGCCATAAGAGGACTTCAGCATCTCCTAGGTAATAAAACTTCAGGGAAGAGCCAGCCAGAGGCTGAAAGGAGTAAGGACACCGACGGGAACTATTAAAGAATTTTCCGCAGTGTTCCACACACTTTCTTTCCTTAGGATAAGTGGCTGTTTTATCCCGGCTTCTCTCTGCCATACAATCTCTCCAGCTCACCTTTAGTCCTCATTATGCCATTTTTCTTCACTGCTGACATTTTCATCTCTTTATTTATTGTCCTCTCTCTCTCTGATTTATATGCAGCTTTATTCTTCACAAGTCTACTTATGCCATGCACAAAACGCACCCTAAAAATGAGASTGGAACAAGACTGTATACCTTCAGCCCATCTTTATTGCTTTCTCATGTTCACAGTTCTCACACTCTGTCCATCTTGTCTATCCAGACTGAAGCCTCTTTGAGACTTTGGGCTAACTGGTGCAGAGTCTTCTTCAAGGGGACTTTTGACAGTTGGTCTTCAGGCATTTCCATGCTATATGCAATTGGTATCTACTTCAGTGAACAGGTTGGGACATGAATTGAATTAATATCTTGGCTTGCATGAAAAGACACACCAGTCAAGGTCTCCCGGAACAATGCACTTGGAGGGATCTAGCACAGGTCCATTTGTTTCCCCAGAGTGTCAACAGGATTTTCATGCATGCACATGCTTCCTACATCCTTTGTCCTTTGCCCCATCAATCATACGGCTGTATTTTCAAATATTTGAATACTTCTTTTTTTCCTGGGGTACACATATTGTGGGTGAACGCCGACCCCAATGACGTAAATGCTTTGCCACTCATTTCAGTGGGGCCAGGATTTCACACAATACTTCCAACGTGCTATGATCTTCTCTGCTGTAAAGAAACCAAAGTCAGTTCAAACCTTTTTGTGTGTGTTTTTCACTCAAAGTAAGGAAAGGAATGTTTGCAAACAAGCTCTAATCAGAAAGCGATGAGGGGTAACAGCTGCATATTGTCTGTGATAAGTTTGTGTTTCATTAAGCGACAAAACTGCCAGAAAGCTTAGAATTATAAGCCATAAACCTAAAAACAGCCTAGTCACTTCCAAATCTATTTTAGCTCATATCTCATTATTTTCAACTTTCATAATATGTTGCTAAAAGAAAAGAGATCTTATAACTAAGCAGTGTTACAAGTGCAGAATACAACCTTGTGTTCTTACTCAGAAATTTGATAATTTATATGAATTTATATTCCTTCAGCATATTTGAGAGAATGAAATAAAATATGGTGAGCTGTATTGCTTTTCTATTTTAGTCATAGATCAACCTTAATTATTTGATCAAAAACTTGATGTTAATTTTCAGTCATTTAATCAAATGCCCAGAAGCTTAATCCTTTAGGACAAATGCCTGAAAAAAAAATTTAGTAAATTATTCAAAGCTGCAGGTATGTTCCCAAATTATGAATCTGGCAGACTGAATATGTGATTTCTCCATACTGACATATTCTTCTTCTCTTTTGCATATCTTCTGAATTGTCACAGACTGACCATGGGTTATTTTAGATGTTTCCTGTCCCTGATAGAATAAACTATTTAAGCTAGCAGAATTTCTGAAATAGTTCACAATCAGATATACTTTCTTAGATTATTTAATTAAAAACAGATTGTTACTGCTCAGCCCCCAATCCTATATTCTAATTGCCCCCCGTGCTGTATTATGGATCCTCTTCACTGTGCCAGGGGTTGGCCTATAACGTTACAGGCTATGAATGGTGGACGGGTGCTGGGTAAGTATCTCATCCTGCTTGTCAAGAAGCAGCAAAGGGGACCAAGAGGAAGGTCAGCTACAAATGGTTGTTGACAGTAGGAAACAGCCCCCAAAGCTGTGGTACATGAGATATTCCCTCATGTGGATCCCGTGAGGCCAGCTGGGCCAGAATTGGGCAATAGTATCTTCAGTTCTGGCTTTAGTGGCTTTTTCTGTTTTATAAAATGAAAAATGTTTTTTCGTTTTGTAAAGCTTTGGTAGTAAACAAATAAGTCTGTTTTCTACAACCAACATAGAGGGAAAGGATTTTTTTGTTTGTCTGTTGCCTAAGATAAGTGCCTGAAACAGGACTTATGAACCACTGGCTGTGCCCATTGAAACCCACCCAGAGTCACCAGCAGCAGTGTTTGGCTAGGCAGATGAATACTGCCCGGGATGGCTAAGCTGGAATCAAGCACCATGAGAAGGGAAAAACCCAACCCAACATAGCCAGTGGAATAACAAACCCATCTGAAAACCACTGTCCCAAATATGATTATCAAAACTGGTAACCGTGACCATGACCCTGACTTCAGTAACTGGGTGTAGGACAAACAAGGGGAGGGAAAGAGGCCTGGAAGAGAAACACTTTAAATAGCCCATTAGAACTGAGTCTATTTCTTGCATTACCTTATCACCAGCTGTGCTCTTACCTCATTTAGATACTCTCATTTCTGCATAATAAGGCCGAGACCACCCAATAAGATCAACACCATTGTTCATAAGACAGAATACACAAATTGACTTCGTTTAATAATTCAGGGGTCTGATGTGCAGTCCCTGTCAAATCTCACTATGGCGCTGCCTGGCTGATTGCTGCTGCAATCTCATTTCACAGCTCCACAAACTAATTCACAGGGCAGCAAGTTAACTCAAACCATCCATTTCCGCTCCTGGAGGAGCACAAACACCAATCCCCTCCAGCTACAGAGGTGATAACTTCTGAAGTTGGTGTACCTTGAACCATGAGCGCTGTAGCCTCCTGTATCACACTTTTAAGCACACTCATGTTCTCACGTACTCATGTTTTAGTGTAGAGGCATGCCCAAGAAAACTTGCAATTAGAACCCATCCCTTTGAAATATTGCAGGAAGAAAATGAACTGTGCAGTAGTATTAGCAAGTTTATCTTCTGCCTCCGTGTGTGTGAGATCTTTAGTGCTGCAAGTATAGTTGCTGCCTCTACATTATTTTTTTCATTATGATGTGGATTGTACATAGTATGAATTCATCGACAAGATCTGGCTGGACAAGATCCACCTTGGAAGATGGGGCCTCTCATGATCCCCAGTGAAAGGAAGCAGTGCAAGTTTCTCCACAGTGCTCCATCAGCATGCCCGAAGCCTCAGCTCAGAGAATAATTCTGAGCTCAGTGTGACCATTTGTTGCTTGAACTCTGCTAAGACCAATGCTAGGACAGGACTGTGGCTTTTGGCACGGGATGTGCACGCCCCAGAGTGAAAAGCCACATCACTGTCAGTGTGGTTCATTGTCATTTGAAAATGTCAAGAGTTTTGCAAACACACGAATCCAGAGCTCCCCCTTCTTTTCATGCAGCTGTTTTTATCTGGTACCGAGGGGGCTGGAAAGATATGTGATGCGGCTTTGGTTATGACAGCTTGAGATAGGGATGTTCCAAGAAACCTGGACACTACAACCTAGGTAACATCCTCTACAGGGTTTCAAGATAACCTAAACAAACCACAACATGCCATTTATTAATTTAAATGGAAATGGTTAATTAAATACTCATGACTATAATTTTTTTTATGACTGCAGTATTAAGAGTGATTAAAGTAACATTTGTTTTCCACCTACTGATGTTGTCACTGTTCTAATTATTGCTTAATTTTCTATGTGGCTGCAGAGAGGTTTGATATTTTATCGAAATAAAGGTTTTGTGAGAGTGTGTTAATAGGGCAAATTTTTTTGCTTTTCACAAACAAATGTACATAAGAATGAACCCTGTGAAACTCCATTGTTTATACATTGAATTTAATCTGTGCCTTTGGAAGTAGCTAAGATCTGTACGTTTCTGTTCTATTTTTCATTAAAATAAGGGCTTTTTGCTCATCTTTCTGTGGTTTCCTCTTTGTCATGACAAGGATGTGGGTCTTGGTACAGCTTTTAGACTCAATGACTTTTTGTGAAATTAGTGGCTGACTTTCAATGCACATTTCACAGCTGATTTCAACGGCTTTGAAGCAACCTGTGCCACCTTGAATTGAATTACAGTTAAATTTAACCTACTTGCAATCTGCTAGATATTGATTATTAAATATTATTATTCAATCCAAAAAGAGCTTCATCAGATGATTGTGGGGTTATAAACATACTGGGATGAAGGTGTCCGAACCATCTGCCAGATTGTTAGTAAGATGAGAATAAATTTTGGAAACTAGTAAATCACAATTAAAGGAGGTAACAGACACATTAAAATCACTTGCTGTAATTTGTCTGACTATGATGAACTGACCTATTCAGACTTCGAAAGAGTCTTCTGAACTTATCTTTATTTCTCTTTGGCAAGTATCCAAGAAAATTATCTTGAAAATCTGATGGCTTGCTTTGTTTTAATTCTGTTTTCTAAATGTTTCTTCCTGATGCGAGACTGAGTTGCCCAAAACGAAGGTTAGTTTTACAGCTTTCTAGATGGCGGGCGGTTCTGTAATCAGAAGTTAAAACAAAGATTTTGACTAGGAGCTGTGGAGGCAATCCATGCTCCGACCATACCACCACACTTTCAGGGAACAAGAGTTGTTGACAATAGATAATGCCACTCTCTGTACTGAGAACCAGAAGTTTGTTTAAAAAAAAAGATAGATTCCCACATTGAACATAAAGTGCATTAGATGTACTGCCAAAACAAGTACAAAACATCAGCCACTACTGCCCAGTACAAGGGCAGAACAAACATAAGGACTAACGCTAACTGGCATCTGCATCCCTGTGTGATGTGTGAACACGAGTTGTCAGCCCCTTCTATTAGAGAGCTGTCAGCCCCATGTCAGCAACGTAGGCACTACGTCAGCACCATACATCGCATGTCAGTGCCATATGTCATGTCTTTGCATGGCCTGGTCAACCTTAGGGGCTGCCCTCTATGCCCAAATATGATTATGTGACAGGCGACCAGCAAGTCAGACTTCTCAGCAAATAATCCCTAAGAAATATCGCTTACCTGGAAGACCTCAGTAAAAACAGAGATAGATGCAAATGTCTGACAGAGATGTCAACTCAGCAGAGACCAAGCTGCAAAGCGCAAGCGTAGATAGGAGCCCAGCCCTGGCCAAGGGCAGAAGGATTCCTGGGGCAGGACTCCTTTAACCCACTCAGAAGTTTCCACTAAAGATAAAAAAACAGATAGTATGGGAGATCTGGTCTGGTACAAGAAGCCAGTATTTGGAAACTGGGAGATAGTGTGCAAGGGGACAACTCACAGGCACCTAGGGATTAGTGTTGAGGCATGACAGGTTAAAAGAGACAAGACTAGATTTCTCTTACTGAAGGAAAGTCGAATTGCAAATGCTGTGCTGGAAACAACTGGAATCTATAGTAAACTGCGCCACAAGCTGCTGAATATGAGCTCCTCTCAGTCTAGTAAGAATGCGTTTCTAGCTTAATTTTATCAGGCTTTGTGGGTGTCTGTTATTGTAAAACTGTGGCTTTCCTGTTTTCAGCTCAGTTCTGACAACCAGTGTGGTTTCAGCAGTAAGTGACACCAGTGGTCACCTTGTTTAACCAAAACTCACCCTTTCCTGGACCTACCCCCGGCTGCAGAATCAGTCATCCTTCCACCGTGTGCTTTCATGGGTGCTAATACAATGCAGAATTGTGGGTCATTTTGCAGCCCCGCTGCAAAACTCCTACCACGCTCCCTGGCCCAGACTGCCCCTCACCCAGAGGGGCGGATGGCCAGGCACTCTCTCAAGACACGGGGATTTCAACGCTAGCAAGGCCTTCCCTCCTGGTGCACGTGGAGGGAATAAAGACTCTGCTTGCCTCAGGGTGGAGAGAAAATGGGTCAAGGTTACTGCTCGGCTCAATGCTCCAGCACCTCCCTGGGGACAGGCCAAGGCCAGGCYGGGATGTTGGCCTGGGGATAGGCCTGGCTCAGCAGGACCCATGGTGGGGCAGGGCCAGGCTGAGGGGATCTGGAGACCAGCCCTGCTGTGGTGTTGCTGGGGCAGGGGCTGATGACCCTGGGCCCTGGGCCGGGGGCGGGTGGGTGGGGGAGCCCCGGGGCTGGGCAGGGGCAGTCTGGCCTGGTAGTGCCCTGGGGGCCTGGCAGCGCCCTGGGGGCCTGGCAGCAATGCCCTTCCACCTGCTCCATCGCCCATAAAAAAAAAAGATGCTGTAAATGAAGTAAAGTCATTACAGGAGATCACACACACACACACAAAGACCAATATCTGAACTGGAATTAACCTGCTGGGTTATGGTTTCCAGGCTCTATCACTCATTATTTCCCATCAGTGACTAAGATATAGCCGCTGTTCACATGAACAGAGCGAGTGAAATCGTTTCCTCTGAGAGGTTAAACACCAATTGGTTGTTACTGGGCTGCAGGGTGTGAAAAGTCTCCTGTGGGATGGGCAGAAGGATATCCTTGCTGTCGTTTACCTTACAAAGGTAAAAGGGACTAATTTGTGTTTGCAACATCCTCTGAGACCCCCAGCTGAAAAGTGTTAACAGCGATATATTATTCTTTGTACTTTGATATCACTTCCCCTTTTTTTCCACAGTTTTTCCCAGTTTCTGTCTGTGTTCCAGGCCTGAGCCAATTCTCAATGGCATCTCTTAAGATCTTCCCATGACCTTCAGTAAGAATTGGATCAAACCCCCATACACCACATCAGCAGGTTTTATTGCACCATGGCCGATTACCAGCCCAGCTTTGCGGTGTCCGTTTGCTCCTTTATCTGCATAGCCTTTATGAGACAGGGCTTGCTCTGCTCAGCACAGTGGCTGCTGATCAATAATCAAGACCAGTATGTCGATGTGTTGGATTCATTTATTCATGCCTCTGCAATGTCCTAAAGTTTACAGTATTCGGTACATATTAATGCAATAATCAAAGAAGCAGAGAAGCCCTGCAGATGGTCACTTCTAAACTGTTGGCAAAAAAAAGACCTCAAGAATATTTGGAAGACAATGGGAATATATCAAGCTAACTGCAGGCATCTTCAGAAACACAGCAGTTCCTTCTGTTAGTAGAAGGCTGTTGAAATCCATACCCAAATTCCTGTTTGTTTTGACAGATGTTAGATAGGCACTGTGTTAGAGAAGTATAATTACTCTCATTACAATCAGTATTTATACTTTTTTCAACAGACCATTCACTGAAAGGGTGAGATCATGAACAACGCTGTGAGAAGAGATGATTTTGTTGATTTGACCACTAGGAAAATAATATTAGAGAAAATAATATAGAAAAAAAAGATAAAATTATTTTTTTCTCTCTCATAATGGAAGATTAATTGGAAAAATGTTTATCTGTTTAATACTTTAACTCTTTGAAAATTAATTTAGTTAAATAAATATTTAGTAGTGGAGAATTGAAGTATTTGGGTTTGAATAATGTCACAGTGAAATATTTGAACACTTAAAGCTTTTGTTCTGGTTTTTCTCATTCAGCAGACATTTCCTTCACTATCAGTCTGAAACTGAATTTTTCTGTAGGAACACATTCAAAAACGTTGCCTCATCCCAGGCACAATGAATAAGGTGAGCGGTACCTTCCCATCACACTAAGAAGTAGAGTGAAGTCCAATACAAATTGTGTTATCTAAGGTGCAGTTTCCTACTAAAGATGAGTAGACGTTATCTGTACAAAGGGGAATATTTTGAACTGTTCTCATAAAGCCGTGGTGGTGTTAGCAAAGCTATAAAGTTGGAAGGAACTTTTTAAAGGTGGCGCATTAAAGCAGCAGCATCTAGATCTAATGCCCAGCACAGTATTTATTAAAACTGTCTTGACTGTCTCATGGATCTTTGTGAAGGGAAATTATTTTTTTTATCCAGTCAATATATTTTTCAGTCAGTTGTGTATGAAGTCCAGGCATGTCTCTTCTTCCGCATCATTTTCCAAAAGAAACAATCCCACTGTATCGACTGGCACAGATTAATGGCCCACCTGAATCTCCCTAGAACACAAAATAGGAGTAACTATCAATGTGTGTTCGTTGCTTTCCAGAGGAGCATGCAGTGCCACCTGCAGTGCATAAGCGTGTTTGGAAAAGTTGCTTCTAATCTGTTCGAACCTATGAAATGGATCAGTTGGCTTACATCACTTCATGGGAGTTGGGTGAGGTATAAGGAAAGGTTGCTTTTAAAGCCTGAGGGAGCCTTTGGTGTAAATGTTGTAGACCAGCACAGTGCTATCATAATTCTATTTCAAAAGGTATTTTTTTATTGTTGGTATAAATTGATTCTCACTTCTTTAGCAATTGGCCGTTCTGGACTTGGCACAGAAGACATCAAAAACGAGATCCAAACAGTACTTTTGAGTGTACAGTTAATTCTGTACTATTCAGATGTTGACATCTGGAAAGGATCAGATGATTCAGCCCCTGAAAGTTCTTCTTTTTCTCCAATAACTACAGATGGTGCCTAAGGAGGGCACCTTAGCTAAAGAAATGCAGCTGAAGTTAACCGAAATAATCCCAGACTCAAATTCCCATACTCTCGATCTTCTTGTGTACATTGACCTAAACTACTCAAAGTTTCAACACTTCTTCTTCACAGCAATAAAGTCTCTTACAAATGTGGTTAAAATTGCTGTGAATCTGATCAGCCTCATTGTCCAGCACTGCTTTGTTCCCAGTGAAAAGGGAACCATCGTTAAAAGCACACCCCCTCCCCTTTGTAACTTTGCTCCTTACCCCGCAAGAATCTCTCTTCAAAAATTTATTTTTCCCTACAGCACACAACATGTTGCTGGTTATTTTTGTGTCATTTCCATATTTGCTCTCACAGCTTTTTCTACCAACAACTTTAAGTGTTGTTTTCTGAAGATATTTTGCTGGCTTTCCTGAAGATGTGACTCCCCAGCCAGCCACCTTGCATGTTGTGCCAGGTTTGATATCTCCACAAGAGTCAGGCAGAGGCAAAAGTTGCACGTATTTATTCAGCTTTGCAACACCATTCAGCTGGAAAATAAGAAGAAAAAAAAATGCTTTCTCATGCAGAAAGAAAGGAAAGTCTAACCTACTTTCGACTTGCATTTAGTCTCATTTTACCCATACTTCCCTTATAAATCACTTTTCAATATTTAGGAACAGATCCTGAGCTTAATTGCCCCTTTGCAAATCCAAAAGAATTTCCCTGGTGTCTGTATAGCAATCCCCTATCTATGGCAGCAGTAGTGAGTTCAAACCCAGCTTCCCATTGATTACAGTAGAAAATTAAAAACCTACATAGGTGTTAGGCTGTTGGATCTATATCCTACTCGAGAACCTAACTTGCCACTGAACTTCTGTGTTGCAATCAGACTCTGGTGCTTGACTGACACACAGAAAGATCTCAAAGCACAGTGCAACGAACCCAGTAGCAAAGACAAAAACAAAAGCTATAACCAATTAGACATGACAGCAGCGACATAATTGGGGAAAAATGAGGTCTTAAACTCTTCAGACTGCCAAGTTTTTGCTCTGTCAGCTTCAAAAGGGCTTAACTGGTCCAAACTGTTTGTGGTTTGTTGGCCTTTACCTGACAGATCCATCCTTCAGCAGAGGCTAATTTAAGCCTGTAAATGAAAACGTAGCGAAACACTAACACATATCCTCAATGTGCTTGGTAAGGCTCACAGCTACTGAACAGACATTTTCTGTTTTACACATGATCACCGCACCGTGATTCATTTCACAGGTGGTTATATGTGTTGCTGAATGGTTGTCAGTTAAACGATTCTGGCTTTATACGTTTTAAAAAAGGCACTCCAGTAAATCACAAGTTTATCCAAAAAATCCTTACGGTTTATTATCGCCAGTGCTGGTGGGAATTTCCAAAGATGGAAAGTTTACCCCAAGTCACTTAGTACTGCATTACAGCAGAACTGTAGACAGGAGCCGAGCCCTGGTGCTAACGCGATCCCTGTTCCTGTGTCAAATTCAGACAAAGGATTTTATAGTATCCATGTCATTCTGGAACAGAGTTGTAAGTTTAAACTCTAGAAATACTAATTCCTAGCAATCAATTATGGTATTGTGTTCACAAATAATCTGGCGCTCCTGATAAGTTGTTGGTGGCCACAGGAGAAGTCAGTGAAATGAACCTGTCTGCCTTTGCAATGAAGCAGATGGAGAACACTCACAAATATCTGGGGGAAGAATCTTCTCACACTTGGGCAGTGATAAGTCGCTGGGGGCACAGATGTCCATAAATCATAGAATCATAGAATCATTAAGGTTGGAAAAGACCTCTAAGATCATCAAGTCCAACCGTCGACCCAACACCACCATGTCCACTAAACCATGTCCCGAAGTACCACAKCYACACGTTTTTTGAAGGCCTCCAGTGWTGGTGACTCCACCATTTCCCTGGGCAGCCTGTTCCAATGCTTGACAACCCTTTTGGTGAAGAATGTTTTCCTAATGTCCAATCTAAACCTCCCCTGGCGCAACTTGAGGCCATTTCCTCTTGTCCTATCACTTGTTACTTGGGAGAAGAGACCAACACCCGTCTCTCTACAGCCTCCTTTCAGGCAGTTGTAGAGAGCGATAAGGTCTCCCCTCAGCCTCCTTTTCTCCAGACTAAACAACCCCAGCTCCCTCAGCTGCTCCTCATAAGTCTTGTTCTCCAGACCCTTCACCAGCTTCGTCGCCGTTCTCTGGACACGCTCCAGCACCTCAATGTCCTTCTTGTAGTGAGGGGCCCAAAACTGAACACAGGATTCGAGGTGCGGCCTCACCAGTGCCGAGTACAGGGGCACGATCACCTCCCTGCTCCTGCTGGCCACACTATTCCTGATACAGGCCAGGATGCTGTTGGCCTTCTTGGCCACCTGGGCACACTGCCGGCTCATCTTCAGCCGGCTGTCGACCAGCACCCCCAGGTCCTTTTCTGCCGGGCAGCTTTCCAGCCACTCTCCCCCCAGCCTGTGGCGTTGCCTGGGGTTGTTGTGACCCAAGAGCAGGACCCGGCACTTGGCCTTGTTGAACCTCATGCAGTTGGCCTCGGCCCAGCTAGTTCCAGAAACGGACATTGCTTGTTTCATCCCTGTGTCATTGTCTGGTGATACCATCTAAATATTAGAAATCAGGTTCAAGTCGTCACTTCCTTTTCCATATAATTCCACCAATTATTTCAGAAGTGTGGTAATATTCATAATATACCGTACCTAGTCAATTATTTTAAATATACATATTGATCCTTCACAGAAAACTATTTCTTCATTATCACAGGCGTAATGTGAAAGCATAGCCTGAATAAAGATCCATCCAAGATTTCTTAGGCATGATACAGAAATCATGATGTTTCTAAAGGTATAGGCAAGATGATGTACAAGTCTTACCTTTCTCAGGGACTTTGGATCAGCACTGAAACTGCTGGTACCAGGAAGGCAGTCCTCCGGAACCATTTGACCATCTACAGGTTTCCTGCATAGAGACTGCCCTCTCCCTATTCAAAACACAGATGGCTGCCTCCATGTCAATCTCAGTGCTGGATTAACAGAGTTCTCAGTTCAGGTACACGTGAGGCATGAGCCATGCTGAGCAGGAGCTTGTATGCAGGAAATTCTCACAGCCCTGCCCCACTTTGGCATCCAGGATGATGATGTTGGCAAGGATATCTTTCCATGCTTCATTCTGCAGTGTCCTGAGCCTTCTTCACTATGTGACCATTCTGTGCTCCTAGAGCTGAATTCATCTATGTCCTGTATTATTCATACTTTTACTTTATGTGGTTACCCCAAATAATTAACAGTAAGTTTCAGCCCCATTTTTGCTTAGTCCAGCACAAGGTATCTCTTTGGGATACAGCTGTGACCCAGACTCCACTGCAAACATCACTTCAGCATTGCCTTTGAAAAATTACTGAATAATGTGTTTTGGGGTTTTGGAGGAATTGCTGCAGTGAGTGGGTTAAAGGGAGTTTTAGAGCACAGAATAGGCTTGAAATGTCATCCCTGATAACAGTGCCAGTGATCCTGTAACCTTACCCAGATTAGTACAACCAAAAGCAGGGTGTTCTGTAATATTGTTAAGCTACCTAAACAAAGTACTCTTTGATATCAAAGAATAGCCAAAACGATCATCAGCAAAATTCCTTTTATAATAATACAACAGTAATTAACACAATACCTTGAGGAGCATTATATAGTTTTCCTTGGAAGACCTGCCAAACTGAGGATTAGGAAAGTAGTGCATAACCTTAAATATCTGCTGTTCTTTTTCAGCTATGGATGCTTGATGGGCTCCAAGAGCAACTCTAACTTCTGATTTGTCTAATCTGTAATTTAAAGAAAGTACAGGGAGAGAAGGTCACTACTGGAACTGAGCAACATCTCTCAAGATAGTCAAAAGACAGGTAACATAATATTCACAATTTCATTTTACAACAACATGATTAAAATATAGGAAGGATATTGTTCATTTCAATATTTTGACATGAGCTTGTATTTTCCTCTACAGAATAACATTTCTTTACTGTAAATCTAGTTTGGTGAAATAATGGTGTGATAGCTGACCTTCGGCGATTTCCAGAGTTTAGAATCAATTTAACGAAAAAGCCTACTGGCTTTTTAAGGAGAGTCCCTTGCACAGGGACTGCTGGTGCTGATGCCTTTCATTAATCTTTTAATGGTCTCCTTTGGACTTATGACCTAATCCTGCAAAGGACTGAAACATGCCTGATTAATAGCATGTAGGTTGTCTTGCTGACATCAATGGGATGTCAGTAGACACATCGACTCTGAGCATTATGCATACAGGTAAGAGCTCTGCTAAACTGGACATCTTTAATACTAACAAGAATTTTGTCCTTAAATTCACTAAATACAGGATTCAGCCCATTAAGGAAGAAGGATGGGTGTTGCCTAACTCAAGACACCCCTATAGTGAATATTAAAAAGGGAGGCTGCTAAAAACCAAAGAGAGTTATCTGTCCAGTTCCAGCTAATAGACAGTAAGTGTTAAGCAACTCATAAATCTCCCTCTCCCCCAAGATCTCTGAGTACCATCAGAAATGTATTTATTAGAGTTTGTCTTTCTTCATTTTGCCCTGCTAAACTTAATGCAGCCCAGTAAGATGACATTGCCAGAAGACATACTGCTAGTTTCCTGTGCTTCATCTTCAGAACACAATCTCACTACACACAGGACAACTTATTCAAGCCAGAACAAAGACTTTATCAATCCAAACAAAAAAAAGTTATTTTCTTCATTCCAGCTGCATGTCTCACTGAAAGATACAATTCATTTATTTGTATGTGAATGTTTGCTTGTGAAAATAGCTGCAAAGATTGGATCCTAAGAATTTCTCTTTTCATCTACAAAGCACACTTACACAATAAGAATGATATAAGACTCACAAAACTCCATCCCTGGGACTCTTTCATGTATCATCCCCAACACAGGTGCAACTGCTGGACTTGCAGAAAGACCAGGCAATCGGCCACTGTGCATATAGAGAAGCTTTGGGGCAGGGGAAGGAGAAACCAAAAAAACCCACTGCAACCTCATCCAGGTCTCTGACAAGTTGTTTGCAGGCCACACAGAAATTCATGTTGCTGGATTCATGCTATTTTGCCTAAGACAAAAATCATTTCAGAAGTGATGATCACATAATATTCATTACTTAGGCAGGCTTACATGCACTGCAATTGCGCTTGCTAAGGATAGTCTAGACATAGCATAGAGTGGGTAGGTTTTGCATGGGCATCGTCATACAGCTCAGGAGAAGGAGACCAGACAGATACTGTTTCAGTTTGCCCCAGTGACAAAGACTCAAAGTCAGCCTAAACCAATGTGCTTGTTAGGAAACCAAACCAGTGACCAGAGCTGTCCTCCCCACAGTACCAGAGACAACCAGTGACCTTTCCACTGAATAGCTCCCAAATCTGAATTTTTATAACCATAACTAACTGGATATTTCTAACACATTGACTGAAGAGTAAGACTCCAGCTCCCACCAAAAATCCCTTAATTCCAAAGAGGAAGGCTTGGCTTTTGTTTTGTAAGTGTCCAAAACAGCACATGCTAGGTGTGAATATTTCTACCCTTACAAAAAATGCAACCAGACCTGATTCAGCTGAAGAACTGTGGAAGCCAAATTCACTTAGAAAGAAGGAGCTGTGTCTGATATTTCAGACTAAGTGATGGAAGAAGGCCGGCCAAGCTGCCCACACTGTGTTTATTGTAAACGGTTTACTTTTAGTTACTCAAAATAAGAAAAAAAAATTGGAAAACTAAAATACGACTTAGAGAATATTTTAGCAAAAATATGGGCATTTTACTTCCTAACGTGAACAGTAGATGTCCTCCTTACCCTGAGCCAGCTGTTCAACCGCTGTGCCAGCCTTGGGTATCCCACCCGGGGAAGGGGTGCTTGTGCTCACATTTGACTGCTGAAAAGGACAAGGCTCCTTGTCATAGTCATGACTGACACTCAGTTTTTGTGACCCAGGTCACTTAAAATGGGAGGAATAGTGCTTCCATCTAATTCAACTTCATCTCTCAGGGTGTTTTGAGGCTTAGTCCCAGGCACACAGGTAAGATTTGTTTCAAGCACTTTGGAATATATCCCCGTCTTTAAGACATTGCTGTTTCACATGCATAAATAATGAACTGGGTCTTTTATCAGCACAATCTGTACCCTGTAACATTGGCAGGATCTGGCTAATGAAGGTAACAGTAAACAATGCAGATCAGTAATTTACAAAATAACTTAAAACAGAATGACAAGTTCTTAGATCAGTTTAGTGAGAGAACTGCAGTTTTTAACAATTAAGAAATAAATAACCACTTTTCTTTACTAACAGGCTTGCACACTGTGCCCCGCCTCAATGAATAGTTAAAATTGCCCCAGTATAAGACACTTACTCAATGCATTGACAATGTGCTGCTGTCAAAACCCATTGCTTTTCCACAAGAGCTCCTCCACACACAGTTAAATTCCTTGTCTGGATAGCAGTCATAAAAGGCCAGGAATGAGGACGCACGACGTGTCCTCCGATAATGTCCATGCAGTCATCTGAAATGCAACAGAAGTGCAATCATGTTACGTGTTATCCAGAGGAAGTGGGAATTTGGATATTTTTACACTTAGAGGAGTACTTGCATCTCAGGGGTAGGATAACAGCAATTAAAGAGAACAGGAGAGCTAACAGGTGGTTTGTCATAGCTGCTGCTATTTACTGACAAGAACATTGTAAATTACGATACAGTCTTTTCTATTTAAATGTCCCCTACAGGAAATGGTGGTTGAAATGTCTTATGAATAGCTCCCTCTCTTGAAGTTTCCCTTTACATCATTAATATTGTATTATTTTAACTGCAGCTTGGTTTCTTTAGGTTATTTCTTCAAGTTTCTTTAAAACCTACCTGTTTCATGAATCCCCAACATGTGTCAATATTAATCGGTCCAAGTCTTACAGGAACTTCAGCAGCCCTTCACCACAGGTATTACATTAGAAAACAAGCACATAAGAAAATTCCTGAGCATTACATGGGATGAATGTATAATACAATCTAAGTGTCTCAGAGAATTCAATGCTCTTTCGACCTTAAAGGAAAAAAAACAGGAAATATGTGAGAAGAATGAAACTGGCCATCTTCAAGCAGGTGAACAAAAAGGAGAACGAATACAAGAGCCACCTGAAAAGTCTTCACAGAACAGCAGTGAGAGGGAACACTCAGGGCATGTGGAGTACAAAAGTCATTCCCAAACTGTGGACCAAGATACAGCAGCAGCCAGCAAATCCTCTCAGAATTATACTGCCCAGGTAACATTTTCAGTTGAAAGACTGAAAAAGATTCATTCATGAAGTTTATTAGAGCCACTGGGAATTGGCAGGCATCTGTTGTCTGATAAGTTTAGGAACACCTGACACGAAAGACAAGCTACACACATGGAGGGCAGAGCAATTTGTATTTTCTTAGCAATAATTTTTAAGGGTGCAGGATTCAGATGCAGAAAACCCTAGAGCGTGCAAGTGTCAAATGCAAACAGAATATCTAATCAGTGTTCACAAGAAAATAATAAAAAAACACAGTGGTGGAAGAGACATTTCTGTATTGCAAACCCCTGTGTCTGCACCCATGTTTTGCATGCCTTGCTGGTAAACCACTACAAAAAAACAGCATTCCCTTGTGTGAAGAACTTAAAAAGCCTGCTATGATCTTAAGTACCTTTAGAAAGAATCAGAATGCAACTTGCCCAATATAGCTGGCTCTCATTTTTATTCAAGAGTTAGAGAACAGCAGCTCTCCAGATTTTTGAATGAGATTATAGCATTGAAATGCTTATTTCTATGGCACAGAATATTACTAGTTATAACCCAGTTTGAAAACATGATGCAACATAATGTAACACATTTCATATTTCAGAAAAGTCTTCCAAAGCTCTTTTAAAAGAAAACATGTGACTTAGAATTCATCAGCTCATAAAAGAGCCAGTTCTAGTTAGCGCAAAATCACTCTCCATCCTCCAGCTAATCCTGGGATTATTCACCCACTGGAGGTTATCTCTGCAAAGAAGGTCCGAAAGGCATAATTACGTTCAAGTCCTTTATGGCTTTGCCCTCCCACTAAGTGTCCTCCGATAATGTTCGTGCAGTCATCTGAAATGCAACATTTCTTATGCTTAGAAAGCAGCATAAGAGACAAAATGGGCAACAGACCCATGTTCTGACCAGACAGGAGAAGGCTTGTGTTTCCAGAGCATAATATCTGATGCTGGATTCTTTCTGCCATGTACATTCAACTTCATAGAAGTAACACCGWTTTGCTACACGGCTTTGAGGACTCTCTGAGTTAACTACATCTCCTTGTATTTCTGTGCTACTACATTTTTTCTTTGATATCACACAGTAAATAGGTGAAAATAGGGAAGCTGAGCAAATAGTTGAGGCAGAAAAGACAACAGATAAGTATCAGGAGACACTGGTAATCAGAGAAGAAAGTAAAACAGGCATCCCCAGCATATGTCCTGTCCCTTACCCAGCAAGTCCCTGGGAGTGGGACTCCAACCACTGAGGGATGTGTCCAGGCAAACACACTGGAGTAGGGATGGGGATGGGGCAGCCAAGGCAGGAGACAGAGAAGGCACCCCAGCTCTGCTCCTGGCAGCTGCCCGCTCTGCACCACCCTCCTGCCCTCCCTTCCCCAGCCCCAGGCGCCAGCCCTGCGGCTGAGCTGACGCTGCCTGAACTCAGCTCTGGAAGGTTTAGACCTGCGGTTTAAATCGGTCTCCTGAATCGGTCTCCTAAAATCACACCTGATGTTCATCTTTAGCACTACAGAAAGCAGCATGAAGGAAAAAGGAGCATAATCACTGGGGAAGCAAAATGATCAAAACAACTGAGTATGAGATAAGGGACAGAAGCACTCGACACAATACAGAACAGACCTGAAAGTGATCCACTGCCCCATAGGCTTAATGCCCATGGGAAATTTCCTCAAAGGCAAAGGCTAGAAATAGAAGCTGGGTAGACTTCTTGTTCTTTTACTCAGGCAGTGGTTTCTGCTGAGAGAGTGGCTATGCATTGTGGGCACTGTGGGGGAAAGGATGGAGCGCTTTGCTTACATATATGTCAGCCCTCTTGAAGACCAATTGCTTATAGAATCATAGAATCATTAAGGTTGGAAATGACCTCTAAGATCAAGTCCAACCRTCGACCCAACACCACCATGCCCACTAAACCATGTCCCGAAGTGCCATGTCTACACGTTTTTTGAACACCTCCGGTGATGGTGTCTCCACCACTTCCCTGGGCAGCCTGTTCCAGTGCTTGACCACTCTTTCAGTAAAGAAATTTTTATGCAGCAGAGGAGCTAATAAAAGAATTTGACAATGCACTTAAATAGAGAAGGAACTTTTGCTTTCGTGTTTCCCTTTACATGCAAAAGGCCAATAAAATCTAAACTTGACCATAAATTAACTTATTGCCATAACCAAAGGAGCCCAGCCAATTTATTGCACACCCTAAAATTTGATGTCAACTTTTCAGCCTCATCTGCCTAAGTTATAAGCTGAAAAGAACACTCTGACGAAAACATTTGGGTACAAAACTAGAGGCTGATTATGTGCATATCAGTCTGATCTTTAATACCTGTGCAATCAATCTTAGGACTATGTGATAGTCAGAGCTGTTTCTCAGGAGGAGCTTGCACAGAAAGCAATCAGTTGTTATCAAACATTTAAACTGCATATTCCTAATTCTAAGTGTCAATGTAAATGGGATCTCTCACGATTAGAGGGGATTTTTTAAAAGGCATGGGTATGCCAGTACCTATGGAGTTACAGAAAAATATCTTTAGAAGTAAGTAGGATTTAGAAGTAAATAGGATTGTATTTAGATATTGAAAAAAAAATGTAAACAGGCTATAGAGGATTTGTTTTTACATGGCAGGCATAGATTTATCTTAGTTGCCTGGAAAACATCTAGAAACCTTTGCTAGTGTTGTATTCTGTGTTTCCCAAATAGGTTTTTTTTGCAAATAGATCAGGTAAACATAGGATGATACATATCAAATCTCTTTTCACTAGACATGGCACCTCATATAGGAATATCCAAGGATGAATTATTGTAGTACTATGGGTTTAAGCAGGTCTCAGGGTACAGGATTTTTGCTCACAAGTTGTTATCCTGATCATGTCTGTGCACAGTCCAGAGAGGAAACAGCTGCAATATGGTAAGACTGCTAACTAAAATGTCATAAAATCAGACTTTGGCAACTATTTATAAGTGATAAATGAAGGAACAGTACCTATGATACCTGGTGATACTGTGTTCGGGAAAACATAGGAAAAAAAGGCGGCCAGTGCAACAAACTGCTGCTAGTTTCAGGGGATGTGCAGGTAGTGAGGGGAAAATGAAAGAAAATTAAAAGCTTGGTGTGGTTTTGCAATGCATGGAGCTGTCACCATGTCACATAGGTGACAGTGCCTCTGATGAGCCACAGCAGTGACAAAGAGCTCTGCTATCTCTAAAAATAGCCCCACATCTGCCTTCTTCAGAGAAATCACCTTCTGTCTCAGAAGGGAGGACAATGGCAAATTTGAGCCACTGTCTGTCCAAGGTCTTCTATGGGTAAAACTCACATCAAGCTGGGCCAACTGAGCTCAAATATGTGACACAGCCAGAACGCTGAAGCTTTCTGCAGGCTGACTGTACAGGGGCTCAAGTCTTCAAGAAACCTTCCAGGCTGTATGGTAGTCATACTTCACTGAACGTACCTAGTTAGTTAATAGAATATTTGATATTCCAAATTATTTAATATTGATGGAAGTTATTTCTATTATCTGGGTATATATTTGGAAGTGAGGAACTGTGCATTTACAAGGATCTAATAACATTTATTCAGCTTTCAGGACTCAATTCAGTTGCCTAAAACTAGGCATTTAGTGACATTTGAGATACCCTGGGTTTCCCAGACATGGGCACAGGGCTGGCAAATCTGACATAGCATCTACAGAGGACCCATGGCCTTGTGCACCAGGAGGCAGATCTAAGACACCTTAAGACACTTTAAATGGCGTTATACCCTGAGCTCTAAGGCCACTGAACCACACTCAGTGCTATATGGATGCTCATCCAGTGCAAAGATAATGAGGTAGGATCAGATGCTGAAAAAAGCAAATATCAGATTCCTTGGCCCTGAGGGGCTGCTGAACAGCACAGATAACTCTCTAATGGGGAATGGGCTGGGATTCATCTCTGACCTGGAGGCCACCTGGGGTGTCTAGAATGAAACTATAAGTCTTCATGTGGGCAACTGAATCAAGCATAAATTTGTATGAGCTGAGTCCCACTGTGTAACTGGACATGTAGTGGCTTKCAAGGTTTCATCCCAGTACTCACACATTAGCTCTCTGCAAATGCCACAGAGAGAGCATGAAAGGGGGCAGATCCTGTCTTCACACCACAACAGATGATGCAATTTCTCACTAACACCTCTGCTTGCTGTAACCTACATTGTTGGGGAGGTTTTTTGCCTTTGTCACAGTTACAAATGTCAAATATCCTTAAAAGGAAAAACAAAACCCACATCCTTTTCATTTAGATATATATATTAAACAGTGAATAAGGGGGAACACCAGACAGAAATCATGGGAGCTTTCCTCACTTTGTCCATCTCTGCTGCTGTCATTCTTCTGGTAATTCATGGAGGTAAGTGCCCAGTTCAATTCTTTTGAAGGTAAATGCTGATGTACAGAGTTCCAGTTAAGGCGACATGTATTAATGTAAAGGAAGTAGTCACAATTATTATTTGAGTTTTTATTATTTGCTCTTTTCCACTGTCTGCATGTGTTTGATCTTTCATTCAAACAAAACAATTTCTGAATGAGTAGTATTAATTAAAGCTGCACAGAGGACAGGCTGTTTGGAGGCGTTCAGAGGAGTTAACATAATGATTATCAGACCTTTCTCTCCAGAAACATACACATACATTAATCTCTTGATTTTCTGTTTTTCTGAAAAACAGGTTCATGTAATGTGACTTACACTACACAGCCCAGTTTCCAGGTGTCTGCATAAGCCACATATTGTACATTTATCATGTGGCAGTTCTGCGGTTGTTACTCACAATGAAAGCTAAGAAATTAACCATAGCAGCGAACTTCAGGAAAAGAAATCTGTGCAAGAGCAACAATATTTTGGTGTTTTTCTTGTCAAAGCTCACCCACTGATCTAATTTTGGTCCCTTTGGAACACAGAATCATAGAATCACAGAATCATAGAATGATAGAATAGTTTGGGTTGGAAGGGACCTTAAAGATCACCTAGTTCCAACCCCCCTGCCGTGGGCAGGGACACCTTCCACTAGACCAGTTTGCTCAAAGCCCCCTCCACCCTGGCCTTGAATATTTCCAGGGATGGGGCATCTACCACCTCTCTGGGCAACCTGTTCCAGTGCCTCACCATCCTCATAGTGACGAATGTCTTCCTTATATCTAACCTAAATCTACCCTCTTTCAGTTTAAAGCCATTACCCCTCGTCCTATCACTACATACCCTTGTCAAATGTCCCTCTCCAGCTTTCTTGTAGGCCTTCTTCAGGTACTGGAAGAAGGTACACTATTAGATCTCCCGTAGCCTCCTATTCTCCAGGCTGAACAACCCCAACTCTCTCAGCCTGTCTTCATAGGAGAGGTGCTCCAGTCCTCTGATCATCTTCGTGGCCCTCCTCTGGACCCACTCCAACAGCTCCAAACATACAGAAGTAGTACTGCTGAGCAATTTTAAAAGTCTACCCTGAAGACCAGCATTGTGACATATGTACATACTTCTGCATCTGTATACTTTGTAATAACATCAACTGTTTTTTCTAAGAGACTTAGAGTGTCTTACAGTGTTTGTTAGCCCAGCTGTGTGTATTATGGCTTATTTTTATTTTTAGGTTTGTGTGTGGATATCATTGGAGGAACTGAAGTAGCACCACACTCAAGACCATTTATGGCCCTAATCAAGGGAGCAAATGGAAAAGCTATTTGTGGAGGAGCTTTGATCAAGGAAAAATGGGTGTTAACAGCTGCCCACTGTAATGTGTAAGTTCTTACTCTGATTCAGAGATTGTCCTTAGTGAGTATCTGGTGTCTCTGTTCAAGAAGGAAAGTTAATATCCCTGGTGGTTTTGTGCATTTAGCATGACCATGATCATGTTCTGATTACTGTGTTTTATAATTTATGTTGACAAATGTGCTTCAGTGTGTAAAAAATAATATAACAAGGTATACTGATCTTCACTGTTTCTGAAGAGGTATTTTACAAGCTTCTAGCTGCATGCAAGCACAGAATAGCAACACTGAAGTAGTGAATTTGGGGGAAAGGTTTATCCCTGTTTTCTCAGTCAACCAGTGCACTAGGCCAGAGGACTGGTCAGTCTAAATAGCTGCTCACAGAACAGAAATAAATTCTTGACATTTTATTCTGTAAAAGATATGCCACAGAAAGAGACAGCATACAGTTATACAGGAGCAAAAATCCTCCAGGCAGATCACAGGAGGCACTGAGAGATCTCTGCTCTACTGGATATGTCAGTTTGTCAGCCAACCTTTCTTCTTCCTGTCTGACTCAAGATGCAAATGGCTTTTTGGCCCCGCAGAGTCCCTCAGCGAGGCAAGACGTGAGGTTTAAATGACACAACCTACCCCTTGCCTTTGCGGGGAGGACTGGAGCTGCTGCTGAGCCAGACCTCACACAAGCTCTGTCAATGGCCTGCCCGGGACCAGTGAATCACTGGACTCTGCAGACATCAGCGAAATGTATCCATCTCCCCTGTCCCCATCCAAACAGGGAGATATATGGGACCTACTACAAAGAGAGCATAGGGCCCAAAAGCTTTCGTACTAACATAAGGTAAAGAGTGTTCCCAAATGAGATGGCATTTAAGAGAAAGTACAATAAATAATTAACGTAATGATGCTCAGTCAACAGACAGCTCTTAATAGCTGAAGGAAAGGACCAACCACTTCCTCAGAGTTGTGTTTGCTGCAGTAAGTTGCAAATGAGGGCCAGCCTACACACCTGCTCAAAGAATACTCTCCCATTCAGCTATAACATACATTGTTCTCCCACAAACAGCTATACCCGTGGTGTGATATAAAGGTCTGCTTGGGCTGCTTGACTAAGGAGTGCTAGACTCATGGTTTCTATACCAGAGAGCCCCAGCAGGCACAACTGTGACCACTTCAGTATCTAGTAAGTATATGAAGTTGCAGAACAAGTTAGAGAAAGGGAATGAGCTATGTCTCACATAGAGTCCAAAAACAGTGTTGAAATGGTGTTAGGACAAAGCAATGGTACAATTCAGTCTAGTCATGATGATCTGTGAACTAACAGTGCTGTGAGCTATTCTCCTGAATTTTCAGCACAAATTGCAGAMGGCACAGTTGGTGAGACCACTACCAACAGCAAAGCTGATGCATCCACCCCTCATTCAGTTCCCAAAGGGAAACAATAGGGGTAGGTTCAAAGTCAAGTACCTAAACCCTGTGTATGCTCCTGGGAAGCTGAAAATAGAATAGCATGAATTTTGATTCACTGAGTCAATTTTTTCTAACTACTTGTAAAAACAGGGTAATCTTTTATATTTTTCTAAATTACTGTTGCTTTTCAGGCATGAAAAAAGAGGCTCTATAGCCACTGGACATTATAGCACCAAATTTAACAGCAAAAAATTGTGGAGTTAGAGCCAGTGAATCCCACTAACCATGTTGTCTCTCTCCTCAGGGAAGGAGGCAAAGTTATTCTTGGAGCTCATTCGCAGAAAGCAACAGAAAAACAAAAACAGGTTTTTCAGATTGCAAAACAAATTCGCTACCCTTGCTACTGTTCCGGTTGTAAGGAAAACGACATAATGCTGCTGCAGGTATAGACTTACACATCACTTATGAAATATGCATTTCCTACGATGTACCAGTTTCTTCCTTCATGTGAGGGAGATGAGCCAAGGCAGTTTCTGGTGACTTTTTTTCTGGGGTGATATAGTCTGGTCTGCTACTCCAGCAGACTGGGGAACTGGGGATGCACTGGGAGTTAAGGCAATCAACAATTCCTGTAATGCATGCCAATGCTAGAAGTAGAAAAATTCTGGAGCTTAACCAAGATATTTCAGTTTCTGGCTTTTCAGTGAAAGAATAAAGATTGTCCACAGAAAGCAGCATAGTTCACACATAGAAATAACTTGGTTAAAAACCCTAACGTTCTGTCTGAAAAACAGTTCTAATTAAAAATTTTGACTTCTCTGATTCTCAGTTTTGCCAGCTTCAGTGATTRCTGTTATTTTGTCCTCCCAATCGTCTGAGAGCCGGAGAAGTAAATTAGGGTATTTTTAAAGCTAATATTTCATCAGAAGCTAAATGGGTTTTCATGAGACAAAGAATACTCATTTTTCTCATTCTTATTGATTACATAAATCCTGTCACAAAGAACTGAGGAATCTCAAAAAGGGGTTGCAGTAATCCCCCATTACCATAATGGAAGAGATCCAACACCTAATATGCAGGGGCTTCTGTTAGACTCTGCCCCGTAATAACAATTTTCCATACCTTCTACAGCTTCAGAAAAGAGCAAGACTGAATAAAGCTGTGCAACTCATTCCCCTGCCTACCTCAGATGATGATCTCAAACCAGGAACAACTTGCACAGTAGCAGGATGGGGACAAACTCACAATCATCCAAGACAGTTTTCTGATACCCTGAGGGAGGTCAATATCACTGTCATCAGTAGGCAAATATGCAACGACAACAATCATTATAAAAATGACCCTGTTATAACAGAAAACATGATATGTGCAGGGGCTAAGAATGGAGGAAAGGACTCATGTTACGTAAGTATATTTACTGTCTATATCCACACAGATTATATTAAAAACAAAATATAAAGTACTAGTTTTTACACATTTATAATTTCTGCCTCTCTTCAGTTCAATGAAGAATTTTATTAAAAATGAGTGAATTTACCAAGGCTTGTTCTTCTAAGCCTTAAAATCAAAACTTCTCATTGATAAATGCACCTTTACAGACTTTGAATATTGTGATTTTATCCAGGCATGGCAGATGATTCTTCAATGAAATGATTTTAATAGAAAAATCTCCACAAAATTGCTTATGAGCCCATTCTCAAGCAGCTAACCTCAGTGGAACTTCTCTGATGTCAGAGTGCTTTCAAACAGGTTTTGCTGATAAAAAGCATTTTGACTGGGCCCCAAATCAAATGCACAACCGTGCAAGAACTACCATGTTTTAAAAGATATAAATATTGAATTAAAGAAGTTACAAAAAAAGATACCAATTTCTAGAGACTTTCTGCTTTTCAAGAAGCTTCCAGCTTTTTCTTTTCATATTCAAAAAGACTAACTATTCCTTAGCACTGAGCTAGATTCATTCCCCATTACTCACACTTGAAAGACCAGACCGAAGTATTTTTTTCTTTTTTGATAATGAAAATCTTACCTTCCAAGGAGGAAAAAAAAAGATATCCACAATAGCACTGCCTACATTTTTATTTCCTCCATGCAACTGCTGCAAATTTTATTTAAAAGAAGCATTTTTTAGCTTTTGTAAATTTGAATGACAATCTTTTTCCAGGGGGATTCTGGTGGACCTTTAAGATGCAATAATGTGATGAGAGGCATCACTGCTTTCGGGAAGGCAAACTGTGGTACTGTCGGTGGCCCTGGTGTCTACACTCGACTTACAAAGCAATACCTTCAGTGGATAAGGAAAAACATAGGGGGAGCCTAATAGATTGGGTGTTGGCCAAGTGATCTCCTACTTTGTACTTGCGTAACCATACCTAGTTTTGAAATACTCTTTTAAAAATAGCTTCATTATACTGGTAAAAGAGGTATTCCCACGCTGAATTTTAGCAGCTTGATGTCCTTATAGAAGAAAATACATATGTCTGTTTTCAGGGCAGATGTGATCTTAACAGGGCCAGAACAAAGTGTTCTGCTACAACAGCATTTGTAGCTTATACTGTCAGCCATGGAGTCATTTGACAGGTATTTGTGACTCAGGCTTCCAACAGTCTTGCGTTGCACATTCAGACTGAGCTCTACATGGATAAGTATTTCTAAGAATCTAATCCAGCTGTTTGCATCCTCACTGCATGCTGAGCATATACTGCACTCTTTTGTACCTGGACTTCTGCAAATAACCCTGAAAGTTAGTGAGCTGCTAGGTACAACTCCAGACACCTGAAAAACTTGGTAGTTTCTCCGCAGCAGAGCTCCTGATTTCACAGGTGTAGGGGACTGCTAAGCTTCAGAAAATTAGGTTTCAGCAATTGCATTTGATTGTGGGACATAATAGGCGTGCATCTCCTAACTGTCTTGTATTTGAAATATCTAGATTTCATCCCTTTATGTACTTTGCATTTAATAAAGAAATGGCAAAAAAAATCTACTGCTTGCAGCTGTGAATTTATGTGGAAAGCTCCATCTGTTGCAGTACAGATAGTCTATGTACATAATGTTTTGGATGTGCAACATGTTTGCAGAATGCACCAAGATCAGCAACATTATGTTAAAAAAATCAGCTGAAAACCCATCCTCCAGAGAAATGACAGAATGTGTCTCAGCTGGAGTATCAGTATGATAAACCACTGTTCGTAACATAAAACAATCTTAATTTTATCATGCCACTACTGCCATTTCAGATAGGCAGTGAAATTTTTAGGTGCTTCAACAACCACTTGTCAAACAGCAAACAGACCTACTGTGAAAAATGCTTCTGCCCATCTCTGTATTAACAGTCTTGGACACTTTCAACGCCATGAACACGTCAAAAAGAGCTTGATTTTATTTTGTGTTGCTTTGGGGGTTTTTTACTTGGAAGCAGSCTTTAGCTAAGAGAAAGCAGAGGACATTCAAAGGGTGGAGAAATCTTGTATTGATTTTAATTAAAAAATGATTGCTTGGTTCATCATGAGCAATTAAACATCACTTATAAACACAACATGGGAAAATACAGACTAAAACTTTTTTACACAACTGCCTTCACCTGATCTTGTTGAGAAGAAACAGTTGTTCTGTCACAGAGGAATAATGAAGGGTGAAGGAAGGAGAAGGCCTAAACTACAGGGATCTTTACTGAAAGTTTTGATGCTGAACACATTGTTTCATGTTTTCCGCCCATTACAAATATTACACAGTCAGAACTCTTCACATKCCTTACTCTTATTCTTAAAATGTTTATTCTGACTCTTGGGCTGAACACACAAACACAGAAGCAAAGCAGGAGCACAGAGAAGAATTTCTAGCCAAGTAATATTGCATCAATGAAACCGAGAGGAGAATTTGGCCCACTAACACCCAATGTGGTGACTTTGATTCTGTCTTTAAACACACAGGAAATAAGTAAGACAAGTCCAGACTTCTTCTATTCTTGCAAACTACCAAGCCCTTGCTTAGGAAAGAACTGATTCTAAAAACCTTCAGAAAACAAAAATATCCTTATCAATCTAGTAAAAAATGCGTAGCTGATCTTCAAGACAACTGATCACTTAAGGCTATTTCACTCTTYTCATACATTAGTCTTACTTAATTTCTTTCCTCTTTGCCCACTTTTTTGCTGTCTCTCTTTCATCCTGCTATAGTATTTTTTTCATGTTACTGTTTCCTCTTTGGTCTGCTTCTTCCTCTTTCCTGGATGTCATAAGCAGCATCCTTGTCAGTGGAAAATCCCACTGAAAGCCTATCATTCAGTATTTCTCCATTTTTCAGACAGTAGTTCTGACCCAAGTGGGGTCAGAAGGAAGGAGAGGTTCTGATCAAGGAGAAGTTTACAATGCATGTGCATTGTAAGAAGAAATGTGCAGAAAAAATGTGCAGCATTCCTCCTCTTGCTTGAAATTTAGGATCTACCCCAAAGTACTTTAAAAACTTATTTTTTTAACATGAGCGTTATTTAGTGAATTGCGCAAAATGAGCCAGTGGAACAGGACTTACACGGTAAACAAAACATTCAAGCCTCTGTCACCACTGCCAATAGTGGGAACCTGGGGAGAAAAGCAGAAGCAAGGAGATGGAACTGAGTTTTCACCTAGGCTGGGACTTTCTCTGATCAAGAGGCATGAACCCATTTCCAATACAGCTCTACCACTATGGGATGGAGCCCATGCAAGTTTATGTACTAGCTAAGAAAAATGTTATGATGATTCAATGTCATTTTGACGTCTAGAATGTAACAATTTCTTCTCACTGTGGGTATATGAGATAACTGGGGGAAATGAACAGGTATAAACTGCATTACACAAACTAATGCAACACTTAATGTAGGTAGCATCAAGTCAGATGATACAGTGGCTGAAGAACAGGGGACTGTCTCCTAGAGACTATTTAGTGCATTTATGCGCAGAAACAAAAGGATTCCCTAGCCTGAGTTTCTTTAATTCATTTCATCACTTTGTCATATTGGTATACCTGGGAAGACACATGCCCTGTATGGGTGTCCTGGTTTTGGCTGGAGTGGAATTAATTTTCTTTCTAGTAGTTGGTATAGTGCTATGTTTTGGATTTAGTGTAAGAAGAATGTTGATAACACACTAATGTTTTTAGTTGTTGCTAGGTAGTCTACTTTCTCAAGGACTTTTCAGCTCACATGCTCTGTGAAGTGCACAAGAAGCTGGGAGGGAGCATAGCCGGGACAGCTAGGCCAGCTGGCCAATGGGGTATTCCATACCATATGATGTCATGCTCAGCATATAAGGCTGGGGGAAGAAGGAGGAAGTGGGGGACGTTTGGGGTGATGGCGCTTGTCTTCCCAAGTAACCGTTACGCGTGATGGAGCCCTGCTTTCCTGGAGATGGCTCAACACCTGCCTGCCCGCCCATGGGAAGTAGTGAAGGAATTCCTTGTTTTGCTTTGCTTGCGTGCGCAGCTTTTGCTTTCCTAATTAAACTGTCTTTATCTCAACCCACAAGTTTTCTCACTTTTACCGTTCCGATTCTCTCCCCCGTCCCACCCGGGGGAGAGTGAGCGAGCGGCTGGGTGGTGCTTAGTTGCCAGCTGGGCTTAAACCACGACAATGGGCAATGAAGCTTTTCCCCTTGCAAAAATGATTTTTGTTCTGAAGTTTTGGATTCCATGTGTTGTACAGTGGACAGGATACCTTGGACAGGACTGTGGGGATGACGGCCTGAGTTTAGTCAGCTGAAATTTTACTTAATCCTCTGTGCCACCTCTGGAGACTCAGCCTTTACTGCATACAGACCTCAGGTGCAGAACAAGCTGACCTCTTAGAAATGGGTTTTGATTTCTGTCTCAGTCTGGGCCTGAACAATATACCGGGCCTGTAACAGGCAATGAGCTAAAAATATGCCATATTCTACAGGGAGGAAGTCACGATTTCACGTTTTGCCCAAGACTTTGTATGTTAAGACCTCTGCGCTGGCAGAATGAGGCAGCTATGCAAGAAAAATATTCTACTTTCACCAACTGCACACACTATACCTGCAAGTATTCAGCAACATTACCTGCAAAAGATTAGAATGAGGCAGCAGAATCATGCTGCCTACTCAAGTCCTCAAATTCCTATTACAGAAAGATAGATATTTGCCATGTGAAAGAAACTGACAGTAAAGAAGCCTATCTAGAAAAGAAGCACATCCAGAAAAGGCACTCCAGTATATGTTTAATTTCACTCCAGATTAGTCACAGTCTGGAATTTACATGCATGCTTAAATGCTTTCTCAAACATGGTCACAGAATAGAGCTATAGGTCACACATCCAAGATTCTCTCATATTTATGGGCTGCTGGTTAGTTCTACTGAAATCAATGACTTCTCTCACTTTTAGATATTATGTTAAAATACTTCTGGGGCAATACAGCTTGACCACTCTATAATGAACAAGCATAATTAACTAAGAAATGAGCATTTCTCAGTCTGAAAGGAATGTATTTTCTTATTTTGACAGTTGAGCATCCAACAAAATATGCTCAGCTTCAATATTGACCTTCCCCACCACAGGCCCCTATCCTGTGTTACACATCTCTTCCTGTATTTGGCAAACCAATAGCATTTAGGTACCTTCAAAGGAAAAAGAGAGAATTTCTGGGAGATTCCAAAAAATATATGAGTAAAGAGACCAATTCCACTGCTTTTTTCCCATTCAAAAGAGGAAAAACGTTTTTAACATTTTAAAAAACTTTTAAATTATTTAAAATACTATTTTGAAGATTTAAATCAGATTCTAAATGTTTGATAAAATCTGCTGCAACAAACATGCTCATATGAGAAGACAGGCACTGTATAATTTATTTCCTGTTCTTAGACATAAGCTTCTTGGTAGTAATTCCTCAACTGATAATCAACATTCCCATTTTCTAACCTATTTTGAAGACCACCCAAGATGACGTCAAAAACCAGCAGTTTAGTAGCAGATTTATTGTAAATTAACATCTTACTAGATAAAAAAGATGAGTGGTCTTAACCTTCCAGACCTAAAGTTAGCAACCACATGATTTACGAACAGCAGACGATGAGGTTTTAAAAATGATGAGTTTCACATTCATTTCGACGTACTTGTGTCCCTTCAGCTTTGCCTCTCTCTTTTCATGCATTTGATCACAGCTTAATTTTCTATGGGCTGACACTGCTCTACTCCCCTAATCTCCTATTCTTCCCCAGCTACAGGAAATATTCTAAAAAAATTTCCAGCAGAAAAAAAAAAGAAATCCAAACAATATGAGTTTCTGAGCTCACAGGGTTTTTAATATACAAATGCAAGAATGAATCCTTACTCCCTGCCTCTCTTCATTCCTCATATTGAAAACAAAGCTCCGAAAATGTCTGTGGATAGAACACGTTTTGAATAGCACTACTGAGTTGCATCTGAATAGCATCTGAAGACCAATCCTGACAACCTTACTTAGCTGTTGACAGCGTACAAGTCTTACACAGGCAAACCTCTGTTAAAGTCTGTGCTGCTTTTGGCTGGGGTAGAGTTAATTTTCTTCATAGTAGCTAGTATGGGGCTATATTTTGGATTTGTGCTGGAAACAGTGTTGATAATACAGAGATATTTTCATTACTGCTGAGCAGTGCTTACACAGAGTCAAGGCCTTTTCTGCTCCTCACACCACCACACCAGCGAGTAGGCTGGGGGTGCACAAGAAGTTGGGAGGGGACACAGCCGGGACAGCTGACCCCAACTGGCCAACGGCGTATTCCATACCGTATGGCATCATGCTCAGCATATAAAGCTGGGGGAAGAAGAAGGAAGAGGGGACATTCGGGGTGATGGTGTTTGTCCTCCCAAGTAACCATTACGTGTGATGGAGCCCTGCTTTCCTGGGGATGGCTGAACACCTGCCTGCCCATGGGAAGCAGTGAATGGATTCCTTGTTTTGCTTTGCTTGCRTGCGCGGCTTTTGCTTTCCCTATTAAACTGTCTTTATCTCAACCCACGAGTTTTCTCACTTTTACCCTTCCAATCCTCTCCCCCATCCCACCAGGGAGGAGTGAGTGAGCAGCTGTGTGGGGCTTAGCTGCCGGCTGGGGTTAAACCATGACAAAGTCCAAGAGGTTTGGTCCTTGAAAGCACTAAATAAAATTCATAAGAGGATGACAGCTGCCAGATTTGCTGACTCCCAGAATTAAACTGGTATCCTTAAGGTATGAATGAACTAACTGTTGTGTTTGATCCAAACAGCATGCTTCTTTGACTATGTCCACCTGGCTTATTAACCAGTTGATTACATAATTATGCATAATAATAGAATTATTACACAATTATTTACACTTTCAATCATTGTCAAACATAGTAGGTGGGTTTAAGGAAAGGAAACAATTCTATAACAATAAAGACAGTTTTCTAATTAAGCTAGTTATCATTACCACTACAAAAACAATAAAGAATTCCCAAGAAATCATTTATATTTAGTTACAGTTATATATTTAACCTAGATCTCTAGAAATACTTAGACAGATTCTGTACCATGATCTATGTGATATATAGAACAATACAGTACCCTGGACTCGTCTCTGCTGATCCTAGCCTTTGAATGATTCAAGGTAATATACACAAATTAGCATGTGGTTCCCAATGGGGACGCAAAGATGATGTAAAATTACTTACAAGAATCATAGCTAAAAGCAGGACCTAAGACTTTATGCTGGCACTTGACACAAGGTGGATTCCATCCATGCTTGCTAGTTTAATGAAAATAAATACAGTGTTATTCTTCAGAGTTAGAATATTTTTCCTCTAGGGTAAGTAAGACAAGCTACTAACATTTCACATGATGGACTGATGGGGAAAATCGCCTTCTCTTGAAAAAAATGCCATGTTTCCATTGGAAAGAACACACATATTTTGAATTACTGAATGGGCTAAATACATTTAATCACTTGCTTTCAAGGAAAAGAAGTCACAAGAATGAGCTCAGATAACCATTAGAAAAAGCCTCGCTGCTGTGCTTGCTCTCCCCAGACTTGTGGCATTTCCACAGACAAGCTATCCCATCAGCCGCAACAGAAAAGAGCCTGCTCTGATCTGGGCTCAGGGCTATATGCAGGACTCTCCCTTCATGACCTGTAAAATAAAATACACACAAAAAATGCAAAGATACATCACAATTCTACGTTGATTATGCCAGTCACTTTCACCCCCTCACCCACAGCATGGCTTGTTCTACTTTTACTGTAGCAGCTCAAAATGCTGCATAGGATGTGGGCAGCTAGCATTACCTATAGAATATTTTCACATTAACAAAAGAGCTGAAGGCACTATTTTCTTATTAGGGACCAGGCTTTAACTGCCAGGACTTGCACCACATTGAGAAGACATTTCTGTCAAAGAACATTGAACCTGAACTCTTAATTCTCCACTGTATTTACAACATCAGTCCTATCTGTGTTCGGTAACATGTCTCACTGCTGAGCTTTCCCATCTGGCTGCACATGCCTTGCAGACAGTTTGCAGCTGATCCAACAATCATGAGATAGTGTCTCCAGCTGCTCAGTTATTACTGTTAAGGAGATCTTTTAACGTGATCCCACTAAATAATTATTGGAATTGTGCACTGGGTTTGTTTGTAGTTGTAGTAAACTCTGGGAGCCAGACACTGAAGGCCAGAAGCTACCCCAGTCTAGCAGCACAAAGAACGTGCAAAACTCATTAATGTGGTTATACAAGTATCGCCTTTAGTGGAAGCAACTGAATTTGAACTGAAAGCAGAAAGAGTCTGGTATTAAACTGAGACTGCTGAGACCTGTATTGACCTCTGCTCTCCTGTATCATTTAGCACTATATCAATGCTAAGCAAACCCATGAGGTTTTTAGGCACACAGGGGCATGAGGAATTAGAAGCCTTTTTACTCTAAGTTACTGGTCATTAGCTTCTCTGGTTGAGTGAGTTACCGACAATCATATAGCTGAGCTAGTCACCCAAAGGGAAAAAGAGAACCTTCTGAGACGTAGTGCGTCTCATCTAGAACAGACCAGATGAACCACATCCTAAAAGGAAGTGTGAAGGTATGAAGGAATTGTTGGGTGACCAGCTTGAATGAATGTAGGTGACCGATGTCCTCCCATCATCTGTACCTGAGTTCTCCATGAACACAATGGGGATAGCACTTCCCTAGCTCAAAAGATTATTATGAGGATAAACATGTGAGGACTGTAAAGCGCTCTGAAACTGTGGTACTTATCACAATGGTATCTGATGAAGATCAATAGGACTGTTGTAGAACTTTGCGAAGCTGCTACTATGGCTCTCTGGAGCCACTGTGACTAAAAGCAAATATCTGCTGTCCCGGTGCTGAGTAATGTGTGTCCCACCGAAACTTGGTGACTGGAATTTTGACAACACCACTAAATTATTTCAGCAGAGATTAATTTTCAGGCTTTGCTCCTTCTCAAGTTATTGAAGTGTACATGGTCTTTGTCAGTATTTAAGACCATGAGTTTACAACTCAGCGAATTCTTTACAATGTCTCCATTCAGTGTCTGTAACGACTTCGAAGGAAGAGCTGGGGATGTAGTCTTTGGAGGCATCCAAAACTATCCATAACACTGACTGAAGTCTGATAAATAGTTTCAGTCCAAAAGATGTGAAGGGCGATAGGGAGAAATCATAAAAGTTGAAATTATTAATTTCCATGTTTTCTGAGTGGAGAGGGCTGGGGTTTTATTTCATTGTTTCAAGATCACATTCACATACTTTTCAAAGCAATTACGTATTTTGTTTGCGTGTATGTTTTCTTTGATCTACAACAACTATTCTAAGGGGAGGGCATTTACACCCAAAACGAATCTTTTTTCCTAGTAAATTACTCTAATAGTTCTATCAGAAGTATCTCAAAAATGGACTCAGTGCTATAAAAAGGTTATTATCTTGCAGCTGTGTTCTGGTTCCGGCTGGGACGGAGTTAACTCCCTTCCCTGTAGCTGGAGGGGGTGCTGCGTTTTGGGTTTGGTAATGAAAGGAATGTTGATGGCCCATTGATGCTTTGGTTGTTGCTGGGTGGTGCTTGCACCAACAGCCTCCCCTGCCCTTCGAGGTGCAGGGGGAGCTGGGGGGGAGCACAGCCGGGGCAGTTGACCCAGCTGGCCAATGGGGTATTCTATACCATGTGACATCATGCCCAGCTTAAAAACTGGGGACGGTTACTTCGGGGGGGGGGGGCGCGCAGTTCGGTGGGTTCGTTCGGAACACGTGGGAGTGAGCAGTTGCATTGTGTATCGCCTGTTGCGTATATTCTGTTATTGTTGTTATCATTGTTATTATCACTGTTCTACTTTGTTTTATTTCCATTATTAAACTGTTTTTATTTCAACCCATGGGTTTTCCTCCATGTGCCCTCCCGATCCTCTCCCCCATCCTACCGGAGTGGGGGGGTGAGTGAGCGGCTGCGTGGTGTTTAGTTGCTGGCTGGGGCTAAACCACGACAAGCTGTTATTCTGTTCTGAATATGCCCAGTAATAGGCAACCTCAACAGTAGCTGACGGTGCTTCATTGTTAGCTGAGGTCTTCAGTATTTTGCAGGAGGATTAAGCAATGAGATTCAGTTATGATTTATCTGTTCATTTCTTTGGGTGTGAATCTCATGTGGTTAAGGGAGTCTGAGGCTGATTTAGAACCACCTCACAATCATCCAYCACAGTATTTTTTCTGAACATATTTTGATACATTGACAATTTCTTCCAACATTCAATTGCTTATAGTAAGATAATGAGAGTCTTAGTAAGTGGGAATATATCTGGTAACAATTACCTGGTCTTTTTGTTCATGAAAATTAGTTTCTCTTGCAGACAAGTAAACTGAATAGGAAACAGGATGGTAAGTAACCCTCCAGCTTCACCAAATTACCAATGCATTTGACTTACATGGCAAATGTTTTACACCATACACTATTCTCAAAGGTAAGAGTAAATCTAGGGTCATTTCAAAGAGTATATTCAAGACTTACAAAGACTTGAGAAACCTCAAGCTACAGTAGTTAAGACTAATGATCATGTCACTTTCCAGATCAGTTTTCAGAACATCACAGGACATTAAGAGCTATACATAAATGAGTAGGGATAAGGAAGGCAAAGCAACACAGACAAGCAGCATTACACAAGCTTAATGTGTAAATCAAATCCACATATGTCTCTGCTGCCCTCTCTCTTCTGTCCATCTTTGTTTTGACTCTCCTGTGCTTTCCTCTTATAGGCTAGTGTTGAAGCCAAGTCCCTGGTTCCACCCAAGTCGCTGGTTCCAAGGACAGCATCCCAGTATAGCTGGGATTTAATAAATCAGGAATTTAATAAATGCCTTCAAATGTAGCAATAGGGTACAAAAAGTATTTGTAAATATTAACTGTTAGGTTAAAAATCCAAAGCTTCTTTGGCCATATCTTGTCAGTAAGTGTGAAAAAACAACCATACTTGTGAAAATGCAGCCAGTGTGCAAATAAATTTTCTCTTAACTTCAGATGCTTCTATTGGATCACTTCAGTTAACACTGAAACAAGTAAAACTTAATGGATAGGAGTGACAGCAAGCATCAGAAACAAGAAGGCTTAATAGTAAGGAAAAACTTTTATGTGCAGTGTAGGCCTACAGCTCCATGGACTGAGCTGCAAGGACAGAGCTGCAAGGAAACTCCACTTTCCTCTAGCCGTCAGCATGGTACAAGGGAAACACGCTGCACTGCATTGCTTCACAGCCAAAATCATTCATTAAAACCCAGACAGCTCTAAATAACACAGGGAGATTTATTTCAAACGTCATTAGGAGGCTGGTTAAGTACCCTTCCATGATGAGCTGCAAAATTGAAGAGCCACATCTAGTCTGAGTTATCTAGAAGACCACCAGCCTAGAATATATTGGAAGCAACCTGACATTAGCACACTCCTATGCCTAGTAAGTCTTAGGGAGAAGAGGAAATCCACCTCCTGCACCTGAGATGGCCTTAGAAATTATAGGAGAGAATCCCATTATTAAAACCAAGGAATTTTATAGAAGCAACTTATACTATTATCTTAATAAGTCAACCTTTACAATCCCATGCATCAGGATTGTGCGCACAAATGCATGTGCGTAGGCAGAGGGAGGATGTGTAGGGGACTGCTCTTTTAACTCTATTTTACGTAAATGCATAAGGTATGCACTTGCAAAAACAGACTGATTAGACAGATAGTTAACTGAAATAGTTCAAACTATTCATTGAAATACTTGCCGTAGAGTTCTGATGAATTGATAAGCATGGGGTACTTCCATATTTTCATCTGATTTCCAGGAAGACCTTGTCCAGTTATCAGTTCGCTGGTTTTGGGTAACCAGAGCAAGGAACAAATCTATCGCAATTTAAAATTTAGTTTTCAGAAAGGGTCAACATGCACCATTCAGTAGATTTGAAATATTATCTACAATGTTTAAACAAGCTACTGAAAAATAGTCCCAGCAGAATATTTACTTATTTAGAAGGACCACTAAATTCCTTACAACACTTCAAAGTACAGTTGCCTTATTGTCCTATCTAAACATGATAATAGGCTATCAGTACAAAACCAAAGCCCTTCAAACATATCCTCAGTTAAGCTGTAATAGCTCCAACAAAATCAACAGCTATGCTGCTTTACTCCAGCTGAGAATCTGTTCCTCTGTCTCCTAATATTCAAACTCCAGAGACAGATGTCTGCCCTCTTGACTCTTACACCTCTTCTCACCCCAGCACTCTGGGAATTTTCTCTCCCCCTCAATATTGTCTCCACATTAAGAGTTTTGGCCAAAACTATTATTGCCAATAAGGAAAAGATGATGAGAAGTGTCTGGCTGCGAAACCACCTCCTCTTCAACCACTTCTGTGTGGAGACAGGAGTGGTGAATGAGAAACAAAAAACTGCTTCTGAGTCCAATCACACACTGCAGTGCCGAATGTAACACAATTGCACATCCAGAGAAAATCCTGCTGTTCCTCTGACCGCAGAACCACCCTCAGAGTCAGTGGGAGTTTGCCAAATGAGCACAGCTATACAAGAAGAGCACAGCCTAAGTATGCAGACATTTCATCATTTCACCTGAGAATCTGTAGCTGCACTTTGGATGATTTTCTCACGGTTTATGTCCCAGACACGCAAAATCCCATCTTTCATTCCACCCCCTGTAGCAAGGACTTTGGACTGCCAAGGACACCAGTTCATAGCCTAAAAAAAAAGGAAACAGATGCCAGAACAGACTAGGAGGTTAGCTGAAAAAAACAGAGTAGATTTTGCTTAAAAGCTTAGTTGGAAAAATGAACTGCAACAAGCATCCAGAATGTATCTTTGGCTTTTTTCACCCTACTCCATGCTCTTCCTTCATACACACACAGCAAAGTAGAATCCCAAAACACCAAATGCTGCTTCCTTTGCCATTGCTTCACAGTAGCCTAGACCATCCTACATATGCTCATGAAACTCCAGCTTCTCTGCTTACCCTTCACAGGCCACAGATTCACATCTCAGTACCAGAAGAACCCAGCACAATACAGTCTTACTGCCTAAGCCAAGCCATCACAGAAGCCTAAGCAACATGACTTACAGGTCTTACAAGAGACTTGGTTTCTTCTGAGATATCTCCAGGATATGCCTAAGGCCTAGACTCTACCTGAAGAAAAGCTACTAAGAACTGAATTCCACCTACTTCAAYAACCTCCTCTGACCCTTTAGCACCAGCACTCCAGGCCAGCCTCAGATTTTTCCGGGAGAATAAACAGCTTACAAACACTGGACTCCCCTGCCTCTTACTGCTGATACCTGTCCTCTCTCTCACACAGACTGGGACTTCATAAAGATGAAGAATCTAAGTTGTCTCATTTTCCAGTTTCTTACTTTGGATTCCCTGCTACCAGCAATGACATGAAAATATGGGCAGGAAGGCAAAAGAAACCTCATATTCAAAATAATTTCAGCAGAGAGAATTTTCCAAAACTCCAAAAATTGAAAGATCTTGTCCCTTAACTTGTAAGTATTGTGCCACCAAAGTTTTCTGCGCAAAACAGAGGAGAAGGCTGCAAATTTTATTTCTGTCTTGGCATTATATTTACAAAGGCCTACTAATCCAGTAAAATTTCCTGATCAAAGCCCTAGCAAACTTATCTGTGACTTGCAATGAGGAGAACTGGTCTTAAAATTAACTGCATCACAGTCAGGGTAGAAGAAACTAATAGAAATCAGTGAGATAATTTGAAAAATTCCACAACTGTCCACATCAACAATGTGATTTCATGAGAGCGAATATAGAAAAGCAGACATTCCTTCTCCATATACCTTAACTGCTGAGGAATGACGTATGGTTTTCAGTGGCTGTGACTGCAATTTCACACCGGGGTCACTAGGCCAGATATTCAATATACCATCACTAGACCCACTTGCCAGCAACTGGTTGGTTGGTGACCATTTCAGGCTGCAAATGCTCTGTTTGTTTTGGCAAAGAGTCCCAACATGGTGCTGCGCAACCCGAACATCATGGTGATGAATAGATCCTAGTCGTGAACCACTGTAGATGAAAAAAAGACAGCATGGGTTTAATGTTAAAGAAGACAAGCTACATCACCACACTGACGTTTCTTCAGTGGTTTCAGAAGCAAACCACATCAGAGTGAAATGTGTCTGCAGAACAACAGTATTTCAGTAAAAGGAAACACAAACCAACTATCAAAAGCACACTCTAACTGTAGACGTGGCTGACAACAGAAAGGAGCCAAGCAGCTGCTCAGTTCAAGCCAGGCAGAATACATGTTCTCTCTCACGATTTTCACTTCCCTGAAGATATATTGCATTGTATGCCACTAATCTGCACCCTGTTCAACTGTCAAGCTATTTAATGTAAACTCTTTCCTGTTCTTCATGGAAAATAGTTTTGCAAGATGATTTTTGCCAAGGCCAGATATGACTCCATGCCCAAAAAAGAGGCAGTGTAAAACTGCATTGCTCGGGAAAAGGGCTTACTAGCGAGTAACAGTGTGTTCTTTGGTTCTGTCCGTTCCCTTGTCCCCTTTCTCCCTCCCACTTCCAGGTTTAAAGAAAATCTGCACAGCTTGACACTTGCACTAATTGCCTGTTCGGAAATGGATGCATGGTTCTACAGCCAATATCATCAGTCTACCAAAGGAAGGAAGAAACACCCTGCCTGGAAGCACTGCTACTGTTACAGCTTAGCTCCTGGATATGGGTTTTACACATCAATAGTAGAGTTGAAGTGAAAATACTGCAAATACCTTGCAGCGCATTTTCTTTTCCTGCCTTTCTAAGGATATTACATACATTAAACCTATGACAAATCAGAAGAGCTTCCTGCTGGAAATTCACACTTCCTACTATTCTGATGACGCTGAAAAAATCAGGAAGTTCAATACGATCTTTCTGGGTATCTGAGAAACAGATATCTGACATTACTGCAATAATTTAAGCCAATAATGACTGGAAACTTTCCCATACTGGCACTTAAAGATTTTTCAGATGCAAGTTGAGTGATCTGGAAGCTCTAAAAATGCACACACAAAACTCACTGATTGCAAGAAACGTCATTCTATCATGCTTGTATTATGGGCTTGCCAAGCTCTTGAAATTCACAAAAGCATGAAAGATTCCAACCAAACAGTGTTCCAGTGAATATTAAGCACATCTTTATGGAAAATACCTATAAAGATACATGGGAATATGTGCCTTATATGCAAAGGCATCATCATTTGCCTCCTGAAGATTCATATAGATTTTTCCTACTAAATAATAAGCAGAAAATCTACCCAAAAGAAACAGAACTGAATTGCCAGTGTTGGCCATATTAAGGTTTTCAGTAATTCTAGTGGTATGAGTGGGAAGGAACTGGGCTCCTGAGAATACTGGCTGAAAGGACATTTTTCCACTTGGCATAAAAGAAATCAGAATTATTTGCTTTTGACACAGAAGATGGCATCTGTTTTGCTAAAGACAAAGAGAAGCCAACAAAATTTTTGTGATGTGTTAATTTATGGTACTGAAATTTATTTACAGGTTCATGATGATGTGTTGTTGGACTATTAACCGCCAAAATTAGTATGTAATCCCAAAGTATCAGTTGTCCACAGTGAAGTTTACTGTAAGAATACTGCTCTTATTTTAGTAACAATATTAACTCCACGCCTTTTTTTCTACTTATACAGATATTTTAACTCTGCCCTAATGTTAGAATGAACTGGTTAGTTTCAAACCTAGCAAGAGAAATAAATGTTATCTCAACCTAAGCTGTCAACCGTAACTGTAGTTCACAGGTTCATGCCGAAATTTATCATCAGTTTCTACTCAGAGAGATCTGTAATTTAAGTTTCTGTTGTTTTCACTCCTTTGGCCAAGCTGAAACGCAAATTTAAACTAAGGCTTACTGTAATAAGGTTATGCCACTTGGCATTGGCAGGATGTTCTAGCTGCATTCTCATAACTTAACCCACCCAGCGTACCTACTCCAGCAACAGCATTTTATTAACTGGTTGTTCAGCTGGTATCCCTGTACCTCACTCTGCCCAGCAGACCTAATACAATCAAAAGCCAGAGCATCTTGTGAAATCAAAATAAAACTACCTCTAGTGTTCCTATCCAGAGATATTAGTTTAATTTTGAGTTTAACAATAAAGTCAGTTCACCCTTGCTATTATTTCTGTGTTTATGTAAAATGGAAAACTATCACATGGTTTTAAAATCGTAGAAGCATCCATCATAAACAAGTCTCCCCTCAGCTGCTTCAAGTCTGAGTCAAAGATCTGAAACGGAAAGTGGGAGCGGAAAAAAACACAAAAGAGTACATTTGATCTTTCTCACCTGAGTCCCCATATTGAAATGATTCCTAAATATAAAATATTCATCAGCTAGTGTAAAATTCACCCTTGGCAAAGCAAAGGTCAACCACTTCAATCCTCCTTAGGTTGTGGATAACAATCGGCTGGCCTTCCCTTGTAGATACACAGCTAGAGAGCTGTGCAACTCTAACAGCTGTGTTTTGCTGTGCATCTGAAAAGACAGATGCGCTCTTGATATCAGTGGAGAGGCAGTCTAAACTACATGCCCTTTCCCTGACACCAGGCAGGCTATGATTTTTGGAGTCCAGACCCACTGGAGACAACACCATTTCAAGCTCAGGCTTTGCACAAAACCAGAGCCACAGTCTCCACATCCTAGTGAAATTCTGCAAGTGGTGACAGCTTTCTGGAAGGATAGTAAGAAACAAAGACTAAAGAGGCAGGCTAAATCCCCTTTGGCTGCTTTCCTGCCATACAGTAAATCTACATGTGATTTCTGAGATGGCCGATAAGTAGAGGGACAGGGTAAATCACCTTTGAGCAAAGCCAATGAAAACAGCTAAAACAAATGGGACATTTGTCTAAGTAAAAGCAGCAGGACTCTTTCTGGGAATATACTATACCACTCACCTGCTCAGAATATAATGATTCCAGCTCAGAGCTCCAACTACAGACAGGTGACCGAACATATTTCTCAACCTCTTTTTGGTTTCAATGTCCCACAGCTGCCAATCCAAAACAAATAACAAACACAAATTTAACAACAGAAAGAAAAAAGKTATTTCTCTCTTCATTTGTTTGCAAGTAAGGCACTGCCCAGTTCTGATTTGACATATGGACAATCTCAAGCTCATTTATTTCACAAGYAAGGCAACGAGTATTTCCAAATTTTGGCACCTGTATCAGTGATGCTAAAGTCAGACAGGATTGAAGGGAATGCACATCTCTGAGTTTAAAGCTATTTATTTACCTCTCAGTATTTGGAAGTCCATACTTCAAAGCACTGGCGTTTAGTACCTTCAGGTTGCTGACTCAGGACTGCAGCAGGTAGATCCCCATATTATCATAGAATCATAGAATCATTAAGATTGGAAAAGACCTCTAAGTTCATCAAGTCTAACTGTCAACCCAACACYACCATGCCCACTAAACCATGTCCCGAAGCGCCACATCCACACATTTTTTGAATGCCTCCAGTGATGGTGACTCCACCACTTCCCTGGGCAGCCTGTTCCAATGCTTGACAACCCTTTCGGTAAAGAAATTTTTCTTAATGTCCAATCTAAACCTCTCCTGGCGCAACCTGAGGCCATTTCCTCTTGTCCTACTTATATAGCATCTCAGCCAAAGTCCCACAAAAATCTTTTGATAATAGGACTGTCCTATAACAGCAAGCTGAGAGGCATGTGTATACCCAGACTGAGGTCAAATTCTTGTGTGTGAATCCATAAGGAGAGTTTTGGCTTGAGTTCTCAAGGCATTGTCCACTAGAGCGATCTTAGCAGGAGAGAGACAAGAAAAAATAGCCTGTGCTGAGTAAAATAATTTAATGAAAGAGTTCCTCTGATTGTCTCTAGACAACTGAATCATTAATTCAGTCATCAGCTCTTCAGTGGCTTCAGAGGCTGCATTACATATAGATAACACTGGATGTCACTAAGCCGTGCAGTAAGGTGCAGCATGATACAGGGAAGTGCTATATACTGTCTCCAGCACAGTTCTCCTGTAGTTTAGCCAATCTTTTTCTTTTGTTTCCTTAAAAAAATATCAGTATCAAATTGTCTTGTGCCCACTTTAGTTAAAATGGAGAAAGACTAAAAAAGTAAGTTATCTAGTACTTGCACTTCTCCATCACTGGTGCCAATTGCAAGGCAAGTTCCTTCTTTTATCCAAGCCAGAGATGAAATGTATTTGGAACTGGAATTCAAATCAATGCTTTCAATGGCTTGAACAGTCCCTCCATTCCAGATGTGTGCAGCAGGTCCTACAGCAATAGCAATGAGATTTTCAAGGCTCCAGTCCAGTATGTTTAGATCTAGAAGAAAGCTACTAAAAATTACTGCAAAAAAGTTGTAGGTAATAGGACGGGGTGAGAGGGAGTATGGTTTGGGGGAGACAGGCTTTTTTTTAGTTGTGGAAAAACTTCGAGAGAATGCTTCTATGCAACCATTGCTAGCAAGTGCTCCTCCTACATGAAGGAGAGTATCTCTAACAAGCCAAGGTCTTCATAAGGCTATTCTCCACAAACTGGTATGTTTGCACAGCAGGATCTGACTTATAGCTTCCCCACTAGAATTTTTTAATCTATTACCCCGCATTTTGGATCACCACATCACTCTAATTTCTGCCACCGGAAATGAGGCTCCTCCACCAACAGCTACAGTTCCAAAAACACTCTTGTTCCGAGGTAGTTATTGTTATTGAGAAAGGCATAGGAGAGAGTCTATATGCTACAGTCTGTCCCACATCCTCAAGTTAATGATAACATTTACCCTGCACATGATAGGAAAAAAAAATGCAGAAAGGAATTAGGGAAATTCTGCTCCTCACCTTCAGAGCTTGCTCAGCAAGCGTATGATGGAAATTCTGTTTCCACTGGCCCTGATGCTGGGTGCATTGCACTTGCAGATCCTGGCAAAGCAAGTCACTACAGTGATTAGCCTCAGAACAGCCTGCTACGTCAGGTAGGCCAGAAGAAGTTGGTATCCAACATTTAATACCAACCCAGAACATCCTCCCATGTCAAGTCCTCAGCTGTCCATTTAGGGCAGCTTAAAAATCATTTTGCATGACCCTTGAAGCACAGAAGATTGTTACCAAGGTCTGACATCATATTTGGTAACTAAAATCCTTCTGAAGAACAGCTGAATCCGTCAGTCAGCTGTTTGACTACAGTCCTGGTTGTTGCAGCCAGAAATAAGCACTAAGAAATCACTTCCAGACTTCTGTTAGTGCTGTTAGTCTTGGGACATACCTTGTGCACAATCAGTGTAAATCATACAAACAAACCTTTGTCCTGTTCATATATACACAGGAACGCTTGCAAGGATATGTTGAAAAAACCTCCACAGGGACAATTATGAACACTTGCACATACAGAGTTGTTTGTTAGATCCGATGAAGTGTTAAAACCTATATTTGCTGCTGTAGACCAGAGATCCATGTGTGTTCATGTGTAACTTGTGTATGTTTAATTTCTGCCTGTGCACCACCAAAGACTTAAGTGAGAATTTAGTTCAGAAGATAGCTATCATCCAAACCACAAACAATGTCCCAAAATAAAAGATTTCAAAGTCTGCTCAATAAAGTTGCTGCTGTGTTGACTGGCTTCTAGATATCCAAGGCTGACAGCTGAAACGTTTAACTTAATTAAGCAGAGGTAAGTATATTGGTTTGATTTGAAAGTTGTATTGAGATCTATAGCTGAAGGAAACTGCGTAAGAGTTAGGTAGTATTGATTCTAGGATTTGGTCAGTCATGTCTCCATCCTGGGACAGGCAGTTTTCAAAGATGCATCCTTATAAGAAAAATGACATCATGCACATGTCCTGCAGAGTTTCCATTTTATGTGAAGGGGACACACCTTCACCATCTTTATTGACACATACATAAGAATTCCCAATCTCTGCAAAAAAGACCACACAGGAGAAATTAACTTACAGTAATCATTGCGCAATCCAGTAACATGAAGACTCACTTCTGGCTCCAATGGTATGGAAGGTTTCACGATGGTAACAGCTCTAAACTCATTCTGGGTCCCCTCTTGGCATCCTGTATTTGAAGATGCATCACAGACAAATCAGTAATGCAAAACACCACCAGTTTTTCTCAGGCTTAAGCCTTTCACATTCTCACCACATTTGCCTCTCCATGGTCCAGAGGAGGCCAGAAGGGTCTAATTTATCCTGGGTAGGCTCAAAACACTAGACACACTAAACTAGGTGAAAGCCACCTTTTACCACCTCTTTCAAACCTCCATGGATTTAATCAGCTATAACAGACAATAGGGTCCACTATATTTTGTTTAAATTGCACCACAGCTCAATACAGAATGTGGGGGTTTTTTGCCTTTTTCGCTTTAGTTTTCTGTGAAAAGTTATTAGTAGCAGAGTGTTTCATATGTGCTCTCCCACTTCAAAACCCCCTCATACAGCAATTAACTTTTTTGCTATCTTTCTGTTAATTTCCCACCAAAAGGTCTCCCCCATCTATACCTAACCACAGGAAAAGGTTTTTAAAGCACGCACACTTTGATCACAGCACACATAAGTGAGAAACAAAAGCAAATACAAGTATGAGCAAGGAGAAGAGTCATCCTTTGTGGTCACTGTCTACATTATGCTGCAAGGCCTTCTAAACATCATCGAAAAAAAAACAGATCATCAGCACTATGAATCATTTAATGCTAGATTTTTATGTGTAAGAAATTATCTTGCTGTGCAGAGCAGAAAGCTGGAGATTCACATTTCTGCGCTCTTCTCTGTGTTTTGACTTCCTTTTTGAATTATTCTCCAGAAAGGAGTATTTAGAACGAATATCAAAGGTTCCAGGGGCAGAAGACATTACTTATCTCTACAACTCACTTTCTTTGTTCAAAAATATTCAACACTGACAAAGTTTTTGTACTCTGTAACTTACATACACACATAAACATCCTATATGGAAATCCAATGACAAATTGTGGAAAACTTATTTCACACTACTCTGTCCTCAATCTTCTCCCCTAATCCAAAATTAATTTCTGCCAGACAAGAAATGTTTCCCCTCAGCTGTGGTACCCATTCTCTCCCCAGATAAAGACTGAAGATGAGCAAGAAGCAGGCCACAGTGATTTTCTTGTGTATCTAAAATTCAAGCAGGGTTGCAGGAACCACCTTCTCAGACCAGCCCAATGGGATACGTAACAATGCATTTTAACCCTAAAGAAGTCTAATATCACTGAAATGAGATTTCTCTGTACAGAAAAATCTGTATTTCTAACATCTAGATTTTTGGTTATTTTTTGAAAACTTTACCAAACCTTTCTGAACCCAGCCAAGTAAGATAATTCAGGAAAACTAAGGCACTTAATTGTAACAGTTGGATGAATGGCAACACTTCTGGAACATTCTGAAAATGTTTTTCTTCTTTAACATTGGTAGCTGGTATTGAGCAGTGAGATATAAAGGATGAAATCATCTCTGTTACTCATTTCAGATTTCTCTTCTCTCATGAGTAATTCATCTACCCTAAATTCATACTGATCACGCTTTCAGCACTATTTACGTACACATGAATGTGCATAACAAGCTTTTTAATTAGTGGAAATTAAGCTTCATTACACCATTTTGTGTTATTTTGCCTGGTACTAGGAGATATCACTGACTTCTGATAGGATTTCGGCTCTCACATGCTTGTGTCACTTCTCAAAATGAGACTCAGGAAGTGGTAAGTAGTCAGTACTGTCACACCAGACCACTTGATCAACAAGTAGGTGGGTGGAATAAAACCTGGTATTCCTGATACCTGTATTCATTTATTCATTTGTCATCAAGGAAAAAAACACTGTGACTAATCCCTATGCTGTTGCTATTGACTGCTCTGAAGTGAGTCTTATTTGCATGGAGAAGAGCAACAAAGGAATATATAAATCTATCACATAGTCCCCAACTTCTTCTTTGGGAGCTGAACTCCAGATTCATAAAGAAGCTGTTTCTCACTGTTTTTACATGAGTATGAATCAGGCCCTGACTGGCAAGAACCCGTCACACACAGAAATAGCCAGATCACCAAAACAAATCATCTGTCCACAACAGAATACAACAAAATATTGGTCTGATATTTAATGAACTGTCTCATACTCAAATAACGCTGGGAATATCTGTATTATTTCACAGGTTAGCTCCTCACATTCCACCTGTTTTTCAATCACCTGATCATTCACACTCCCTTATGCTCATTCATTCCTAGGATATCTTTTGGAGCAAATTAACCAACCGCCCCGCAGAAGAAACCAAAGGCAGTGGTAGGCACAGTTTGCTCCAGATACCTTTCTCTACAGGTAGGAGCAACAAGACCCCACCATCTCTGCATGTCTTGCACTCTCATGTACCCATCAGTCCATATGATACATATCCTGTGCCCATTCTGCAGCACAATCCCACATTATTTGTAGGGTTCTGAAACCGAAAAGCCAAAAAGAAATTAATGGTTTAGGGCCACCAATGCCCACAGATGGGGCCCAAAGGAGAGCCAGGTAAAATACTAGGGGTTAGCCACACTGGAAGAGGTGGAATACTATCTCTTCACAGGCGGTGGGAACTCTAGAAGTAGCCCCGAGCAGCGTAGATCTCAGCCACTTTGTATTATTCTGTAACACTTGCTGGAACAGATAGATGCACTTGCTTTGCCAGTATAGATGCAGCCTGCTGTATCTTACTGTTCAGTGTGCATGAGAATATTTGCTATATTGGAACATACCTTTCCAGATGCAATTGGTATTTTCACAGACCTTCATGTCCCCACCTTCTGCAATGCTATATCCAACCTCCTGGACCATTGGAAGCTGAGAAGGACATTTCTGCCAACACATTGAAGTGAAAATATGACTGACTGAAGAAAAACGTCGAAAAACATATTTAAGCATCATGGATAACACAACTCCCATCAAAGGGCTCAACACTTGTTACATAAAAGCTTCAAAACAGCTTGTCTCTTGGATGGGAGATCAGTAACAAATACAGCATACCAGTGTCCAAAACATGTGTTCTAACTTGAGCCGCCATCTTTCCTTCCATAAAACACCAATTCACTGCTAATGATCACACAAACTTTAACAAAGCTGTCTGAACAAGGCCGTCTTACCAGTGGAAGAGGTCCCAGGCCCTGTACATCTGTAGGTACTACCACAGCTCACCTGTCAAACTTCAGTGCCCTCTGATCGTCTTTTGAATTGGCATTTGGGCTAATTCTACCAGCGTACAATGCCATGTTTTCTGCATACAGACAGTAAGTTTGATGCCTCAGGCTTGTCCTATGAGGGAAGATCAGTTTTGTGGTGCATACACCGCAGGGCCATTGATGCCAGCATGAGACCTACTGGATGTCAGAGTCCTCTCTCAAACCAGGGTCCCAGAGCCTGGACTCCATGATCCCATTCTTTGAACCAGTATTACAATATGAAACTGAAAATATATACCAGGTGTCTCAGAGGAATAAGTTTTTTTTAATTACATTATCATTCCCTTCGGTGTCAAAGAAACAGATGATGTAGCAGACAAAGATAAGAAAAGGGATATCTGAATTGTTATTGGAGCTTTTTCTTTTTTCAAAAAAAATTAGCTTGGGTTTTAGCCAAGATTCAGGCAAAGGCTCAGATCAGTTCACACAGGATATGAATGTCTTCACCAATCCCTAATAATATGCATTTCTTCACAATGTTCACTGAGTTCAATGCTCTGATGCCAGTTGTCTCTTCGGTGTGTAATTCTTCATTTGCAGACAGGTGGAAATGCAGCTGGTGTTTCTACCAGCCACTCAAGTGTATGTTCTTCCTCCAATGTCTGTGAAATCTATCATTCCAAGCACACTCAGTGTTACTCTTCTTTAAAACCCTGTTGCAATCATGGTAAGAAATGTCTTACAAAAACATAGCTGGAAAAAAAGTGTTCCTCCTTTATATATCCCAGCTGTTCTACAGCAGGCCTTCAGCTTTGAGAGGCACTTTCTGACAACTTGGCAGAAAGCTAATCAGATTGCTTGGATCTGCACCCCTCTAAAATAAGTGCAGACATCTCTGTGGAAAACCAATTGTGTATACAAGGAAGTAATCTTTTGGCCCACAAAGAGACCACACACGTTCACTGGAATGTGAGAAGATTTTATATTCAACGCATCCTATCCCTTTCTGCTACCAGGCAGCACAAATTAAATAATCATTAATTACTGTATCTAAGAAGATTACTAGATTTTCATACAGTTTTAGCCAAGACTGACTTCCAAATGGTTTTAGGAAGAATTTTGGTTTTGGTCATCCCACAGTGTTATCTCAAAGACCCCCACATCACACTCTTAGGAAATCTGAATATCTTAGTTCTAACTCAACTCCTGCTTGTAAATTACAATGTAATTCTAGGTAAGTCACTTCACTGTAGACATGAAAGACTGACACATGTAAGACTGACACACAGTCCATATTGGGAACAGTACTGTTTAATATCTTCATCAACAACACAGACAGTGGGATGGAGTCCACCCTCAGCAAATCTGCAGACAACACTAAGCTGTGTGGTGCGGTTGACACGCCTGAGGGACGGGATGCCATTCAGAGGGACCTGGACAAGCTCAAGAAGTGGACCCATGTGAATCTCATGAGGTTCAACAAGGCCAAGTGCTGGGTCCTGCACCTGGGTCGGGGCAAGCCCTGGTATCAATACAGGCTGGGGGATGAAGGGATTGAGAGCAGCCCTGCCGAGAAGGACATGGGGGTACTGGTGGATGAAAAGCTGGACATGAGCCAACAATGTGCACTCGCAGACCAGAAGGCCAGCTGTATCCTGGACTGCATCAAAAGCAGCGTGGCCAGCAAGTCGAGGGAGGTGATTCTGCCCCTCTACTCCGCTCTGGTGAGACCCCACCTGCAGTACTGCGTACAGCTCTGGAGCTCTCAGCACATTAAAGACATGGACCTGTTGGAGTGGGTCCAGAGGAGGGCCAYRAAAATGATCAGGGGGCTGAAGCGCCTCTCCTATGAAGAAAGGCTGAGAGGAGTTGGGGTTGTTCAGCCTGGAGAAGGGAAGGCTTCAGGGAGACCTGATTGCAGCCTTTCAGTCCTTAAAGGGGGCTTATAAGAAAGATGGGGACAGACTTTGTAATAGGGCCTGTAGCAATAGGACAAAGGTAAACTGAAAGAGGGTAGATTTAGACTAGACATAAGGAAGAAATTTTTTACAGTGAGGGTGGTGAAACACTGGAATAGGTTGCCCAGAGAGGTGGTAGATTCCCCATCCCTGGAAAGAAGGGGCTCTGAGCAACCTGATCTAGTTGAAGATGTCCCTGCGCATGGCAGGTGGGTTGGACTAGATGACCTTTAAAGGTCCCTTCCAACCCAAACCATTCTATGTCTCTACGACTAAGAGTGAAGCAATGACATGTATTCATCTTTTAAAAGACATTACATTTTAAGTAAGGAAGAATGTTCTACATACATTGCTTCACAGAAAGTTCTTATCATCTCACAAAAAAGTTTTATTAATTTTCTCTGTGGAGTAGATTCAACTAAGATTACTAAACCCATTGAGTTGTGTATTTTAACAATTCTAAAATTCACAGACTCTCCAATCAGACCAGGAAGGAAGAAAGCATTGTTGTTGAAAGGAGGATTTTTTCTAGACTATTTTGCTTATTTAGAAAGGAAAGTGATTGCCCCGAGGACCAGGTTTCCCAGAATTATGTAAAAACATGATCTTTTTCCAACATCCAATGACCTTCAAGAGTACAAGGTATCAATCAAGAAGCCTGTTAGCCCACCTGTCCTGACACTACCTCCTTTTCTTAGAAGTTGAGCTTGATACCCTCACAGAAACTTCTCAATAATATTAATTAAGGATTATAAACCACTACAAGCAAGGACATTGAGTATGCATCTCTGAAGCACTCTTACTCAACAGTTATGGTCAAAAAAGTAATCACATGAAAACAACTATCAATCAGCATCTTCAGCACTGACCTTGCAACTGGTTCAATCAAGGAAAGGTGAGCACAAGAAAAAGCGTGGTCACTGACTAAAAGTTTACATCTTAATATAACATATGAACATCTTAATATAATATATGAACAGTCACAGTTAGATAGCACTAAAATAGAGAGGTGGTTTTGAGTGTAATGTTATAGTAGTAACTTTTATTAATACAGACAAGGGCCATCCTTCACATGAGAAGTCAATTTTCAATACATTAGTGAACAGAAACAGGTGGGTGGCTGGAGCATGGGTTTATTTAAGATGACCAAAAAGCAATGGATAACGCCTAAAAAGAAAAAAAAAAACTGGTGTGTCAGGGTCCACTAGGAAAAATGATGGGATAAAGTGTACAGCAATAGAAAAAACACCGAAATGGGAAGCGATCTGAAGTCTTTGTTTCACATGCTAGACAGAGTCCATGTGTTCTTTCATCCTTGGCCAAGAATCTGACCTTCTATTTTCATGACAAAAAAATTTATTCTTGGAAAGCTACTTTTTGGCAAATTCTTCATAGCACCTCGTTCTATCTACGTGACAAAATGAACAGCTACATCGCGCACAACTGAAGAAATGATCTTCTTCACACATAGTGGTTATTAAAGCAAGTGGAAAACTGAGTCATTCATGATTTTCGTGCATATTTTTTACAATATACATTTCCCCTCAGAGGTAGCAAACACATCCTGAGGGCTTCATTAGCTTGGTTTCAGTTTTAGTTTGCAGGATGATAGCCTGGAGGAAGGGGAGAGAAGCTGAATCAAATAAATGATGACACAATTGCTCCTGACATTTCTCTAGTAGTCATTTCCTAAATGGACCTCCTCTTGTTTCTGTTCTCCATGTCAATAAGGTAGTATCCACGTAACAGATTCCAGGCCAAAGATAAGGTAAAAATAACACATCAGGAAAGCAAATACCCTACCTGTGCATTTGAATGTTGCATTACTCACCTGTTTCTTTTCCACTTCAGCTCTCCTGTTATTCCTGCCTTCCAAGCCTGCTGCAGCATGACTGCTAGGTAGAGTCACAACAGTTTTCATGATGGAGAGTTTCTTAAGCACCTGAGGTGTCACTGGAAAAACAATTTTAATGGAAACAATACATTTAAAAATCATACACAGGGATATTTGTCAAGTACTTTTCAGAATAGTGCTGATTTCATAGTAGCAATACTCTAAAAGCAGATCTGACACACTAAGTGGGACAATGCAAATACCAACATTTGAACCAGTCACCCTGCTTTCCTTTTGTCAGTGAAGAGAAAGAGGCATTTCTACAGGACTATTCATCTTATCCTAAAAGAGATGCCTAAAAAAGGTCAGATTGATCATTCCCTTTACAAAGAGTGCCTGTTTACTACTGCAGCTCATATCCAGCCTTAGATTTATTGATTGGTTACACAGGATCCTACCCCATAGGAAATCAGTATCTGACTTCCCAGAACCTTACAGGCTTTCACCATTGCTAGTAGAGACAGCATGCCAGACTTTCTGTTCTGGAAACTGAAGTAGGGAAGACTTCACCTTGTTTTAGAACCCGAGTTTTCTAGGGCTGGGTATGTATTATTAAACAGCTCTGGTATTCTGCTTAGCAGAAGATAGAATTGCACTTTCTCACCAACAGCCATGGCATCATAGGAACACATCCTGAATACTAAACAGCATCTTTTATTTGCTCTCTAAAAGTTTCAATTATTAATCAAGAAATGAGCCTTGTTTAGTTCCCTAGATCTTCCAAGAAGCTCTTCTTGTACGTGCAGCCTGTAAACCCTTCTCCACTTTCCCCTAGCACTGCTGGAAGTAGGAGTCGGTGAGTTCAAAGGTTCATTTAACCTTTCCTCGGCTCCCTCTGTCTTTGACGGGGAGAAACAGCCTCCCCTAGAGTCAGTTCTCCAGACCAACTCAGAGTACTGAAAGTTTGATCTGTGCTCTGAATGGCCCTCAGAGAAGTCTCTCCCTAAAGTGAGTTGAGTGTGAGCGTCCCTTGGCCACTGTCCCTTTGTCAATACCCGAAGCCTTACACATCGGAGGAAAGACAATAACACAGGGCAAGCTTCTGCTTCAGTGAGCKCCCACTATACCACATCCAGGCACGTGGGCTAGTCCAAATTCTGCAGTTATGGCCAGGTCTGCGGTAGCTGTGTGTAAAGCAAAGGAGAAGCAGAAGGGGAGAGGCCTGTACGAATTCTCCTGCTCTCCTCTCAGTTATTGTTAACTATTCCAGATAGGAAGGTGCAGCAACAGACTTTGTGCCCTGTTAGAGCCCAGTGCAACTTAAACCCAGTCCAATACAGCCCCCATCATAGAGGAAAAAAGATTGGTCTGCAACAGGCATTGCTTGGCTGGGGATGAGACTTCCTTTTCACTCTTTCCTTTCACCCCCCTGATGTCAGCTGTCTGTATGACCTGCTGTCCTAGGCTGTCTACGCACTGGTAACAGGAACCTCGGGCCCAGCTTTCCTCACATGACAGCAGTGTACTCCTGCTGAGAGGACACTGGCCCTGAGCTTGCTCTGCCTGTGAAGGTCTGCGCAGACTGCTGCTGCTGCACACTGCCATACCCAGAGCCTCTGACAACTGGGACACGGGGCAGCACCAACCCACACTTCACACTAATTCCCCGCCCCAGGTTCTTTCCGAAGTCCCTGCGTGCGGCCACCCTCTATAAGATGTTCCTTTGCATCCTGTCTGACCTGGAGCCTTCCCAGGTGTGCTGATGAGCTGGGGCCCCCTGGAAGCACAAAGACGGGTCACGCAGCGGGCCCTGCGCAGCTCCTCTGCGCCGCCTCGCGCGGGCAGCTGCTGCCATCTTGTGACAATAGGGCTGCTCGTCACTGGAGCCCTGGCCGCCAGCTTCCTCTTAATGGAGCTCTTAAACCTGGAGTACATGGTCCTTTCTGAGTCTGGGACCTGCACAAGTGAAAGGAGACAAAACACCACAATTAGTCATGGCTTAATATCATTCTGTCCCTTCACGCTGTTTCAAGTTTTCCTCTGCCACGCCGCGTGGGCTCAGCCCACCTCAGAGCAGCAGGCCACGGAAATGGATGTTGGGCTGAGGATGGCTCCAGCAGTCAGTCATCTGGGTGGAGAAAGAGTGAGGGGGGGAAAAAAACAGAAAGAAACAAATGTTTCTGCTCAGGTAAGTACCCCTGAACCAACTGTCACACAGAAGGCCTGCGGCAGAGAAAAAAACTAAATTTGTGTTATTCGCGCACTAGGCTACAGCACTGGCCTTTGAAAGATCCAAGACATCTTCAGACATTTAGCAAAGGACCCTGGGTCTGGTCTTTCCTGAGAGATGGGCATTTGGGCAAACCCACGAGTTGGCTGTCTGGAACCAGGCTGGTTTTCTGATCTTTACCCAAAGAAGAACTTAGCTCACTTCTGATTTCTGAACCTTCTCACCACTGCTGTGGCTTGCTCATGTCATTATTTTGTATGTTACCTTACACTTTTTAATAGATTAAGGTATAGTAAATAAAAATTAAATGACAGATTTATATTTCTTACTTTCAAATTCATTCATACAGCAATTTGTGTGAGAAAAACATAAAACATAAGGTATCAAAATTTGAAATGTGACAGCCTAGATAATATTGAACATAAGATTTTGTTTTTCAGACAGTTTTAAAGCAATGTTTTAGGGAAAACAGTGAAATTAACAACAGTAAGGAAGCACAGCAAGTATAATAGGCTTCTGGATCACTACTAGGTATTCCAGTAAATATTTATAACATATTAAGTCTTGTATTTTTTTATTATTTCTGAAATAATATTAGATGTAAATTACAAGCTGTTGAGATGTAACTTAGACACCAGGATTTTGTATGGATTTTATGAAATCAAACACATTCACAGTTGCTTTTAAAGTCAGCATTAGTCACTTGCGTTTGCTTGTTGAGTACAGCTTTGTTCATTTCATCACAGAAGTCTGTGCCTTTTCTGCTCCCACCACCTAAACACCATGCTCACAGGCCTCACTGCCAGGCAGAGATCAAGCCTCGTATGTCCTCAGATCACAGGAAACACCCATACAAATACTGAAATTTCACAGTATTTCCCAAGCATCTCTCTGTGACGTAGAGCTGTGTGAAACTCTCTATATAGTCTTGTTAAACAAAATTAACACGCATCTTAGCTATTAGAGAACATTACAGAAATGGCTGAACATACCACTATGCTATTGTACAAATCAAGGATAGTTCAGGTGGTATCAAAGTCACTGAAAAGCAACAGACCCCTAGATTCCAGGTTCCACCTTCAGAAAGTCCCATTCTATTTTCATCCTTTAAAAAGTAGCCTCAAAAGTGCAGCAAAAAATCAGAGTAATGAGAAAAACAACTGCGACAGAATCACTCTTCAATGGTGGTTTGGATTGAGAGGAAAAGAAAGTTAGCAGAGACTGACAAGCAACATGGGCTGAAAGACAAGTAGTAGCTTAGAAAAGCCCAAGAACAGAAACGTGAGGAGAACAAAAAAAAATCCTGAAAGCTGAGAGGAAGAGAGGGAATAGCAAATGGACAGAAAGAAAGAGGGAAGAACTGAGCAAGGGAAGGAGAAAAGTTTGGTTTTTTCCCTGAGTTGTAACCACTCCACGCTGATGTACCTTCAGAAACCAAGAGCAACAGGCAAACATCTTTAAAACAATAAAATGAAGACAGATAAGACACCAGCCTTGGGTGGCTCTGAAGTTCAGAGTGTCTTTCACAATTGCCTCAGCAAAACACCACTGGAGCTGCCTGGCTTAGACCTGAGGTTCTCAGCTAACTCATTCTTCTCTTGTGCAGACCTTCCATCTTCTCATTTCAGCACAGCTAGTTGCAAGTTAGCCAGTAGCAATAAAAACAGTAATCTATTTTCCATCATTAGCCGCCCCTCCCATTACAAAAAAAACCCATTTTATTTTCTTCCCTTATGCCAGCCTATAAACAAGGAGTTTTTCTCTGTCCCATGTGCTGTAAAAGAGTTTTACAAACAAAGCTGCCTGTGATCCCACAGCAACTGATGAGAGGCAGGACAGAGGCTGTAAACTGGTGGCTTCTGTCATATTGCCTTCCTTCTACCTAAACAGCTGGCCCCAAACTGCTACTCCAGGTCTGTCTGATAACAGGTGTCTGCTGCTGAACAGCTCTGCCAGGGACACCTGAGGGGCCCAGGGGATGTGCGAGAGCTGCACAACAGACCCACAAAAGAGGTCCCTCTCAAGACTGTGCAAACACTGGAGTATCCCACACAGGTCAGTTAAACAGAGCAATCAGCATCCTTAGGTGATGGCAACACACTTTTCACTCATTTCTTTTTTTTACCCCAGACAGAGAGATTTCTCTGCTTTACCCAAGAGCTCTGAAGCCCCACTGTGAAATGAAACAGCCACTTCTGCAACAGGGACAAAATGAGCAGCTTGTTCTTTCCAGTCCAAGCTGGAAGTTTCGTATTTCAGCTCCTCCTTCACATTCCAGGCCTGCCCAGGCTCCTCTCCAAAGATTTCGAAAATGGAGCCTCTCACAACTACTTATACTCTGAAATACTCAGTGCCCAAAGCCAGGGTCTTTGTTGTCTTTCTGTCGATGGTTTTGTGTACCGCCATTCTCTTCCTGCTGCAACTCAGATTTTTTAAACCTAAAATCAAAGATTTTTATTCTTTCAAAGTCAAGGATTCACGAGGAAGGATTGTTTCCTTGGATAAGTACAGAGGGAAAGTAAGTTACAGCTTCATTACATCTTTGTCTTGAATCTTTACTGAAAAACGGTTCTCCATTTGTAGGTTAACAAAAAGTTTGGTTATCGGAATTTTCAGCAGAGATTTGTGCTAAATTCCTGTTCTTCAAACAGTAAACTGGAGAGAAATTTATTTTATCTAGGCCTGCTCCAGGAATTAAGTATTCGGTCTAATAAATCAAGAAAATGGTTTTTCATATTCTTTATTATAAATCAATATAACCTAACGATACAATTTGTGCATTTTAATCTTAGTTAAGAATAGTAGCATGTTGTGTTGAATTCTGGAAGTTGATCTAGTAAATGTTATTTTAGTGCCTGTCCTAAATATCTGCTTTTTTACGTGCTTATTATTTAAACAAAGCTGTAAATTTAAGTTTATCCATTTACTGGATTTTTGAAACAGGTTGTCTGCAAGTAAATACCTTAAGCTGCTATCATCCTTATCTGTTTAATAAAATTATGATCAGACAGATAAAATTTAGCCTTCAGCCAGGAACGACTGTGGTAGTGGGAAATGCCATTTTAAGACTTAATTGTAATCTCTACGCCATCTCTAGGTTTTTTTCTTACTATTACAACTTTATTTCTCTGAAGGCAACTTTGGTTGTAAACGTGGCCAGTTACTGCCAACACACAGACAAAAATTACATTGCACTGCAAGAACTACACAGAGAGTTTGGTCCCTCCCACTTCACTGTGCTGGCTTTTCCCTGCAACCAGTTCGGAGAATCAGAGCCTAGTTCAAGCCAGGAAATAGAATCTTTTGCCAAAGGAAACTATGGAGTAACCTTCCCTGTTTTCCACAAAATCAAGATCCTAGGATCAGAAGCAGAGCCCGCTTTTAAATTTCTAATAGGTAAGTGTTTTATTTTATATATCAAGCTGCCTGTAACCAYGGTATTCTCCCTAAATTCCAGTCTGAGTTTGTTTGTCAGGAAACATCATAGTCTTCACAGTCTATGGAGAGAACCAGGCACTCAGCATACAGTTCATCTCGTTTCAATGTGGATATCAAAAATATGGTCAGAAGAGTCATACCCTGAAAGCATCTGTTTCTTCCCACTGATTATAAAAACAGCCTACTGTGACCAGCCCAGCTAGAAGCATCCATTTTGTGGATATAAAATCCCATTTCAAATGATGTGACTTTTGTTGAAAAATAACTTTTCTCACGGACAAAAATGTAACTATGGGGGGGTCTTAAAATTACTGGAAGATTTTACGTAAACACATGCACATGAGAAGATTCCTGTTTTAGCAGAATCATATGTCCACCTTTACGTAAACTGTATTGTAAAGCAGGAATATATATACTGTAGTTATATATACTCACTCATTTGCATTAATGTGTATTGTGAACTTCAGGGCCCAGCCTGCAAAACCCATTCGCACAAATACTCCTGTTACAGTAAGCATTTACTGACTTAGAGCCTCATACTCTCACAAGCAAAATGAAACTCTCTTCAGTTGACCAAAACGCGCACAGACCCAAAGCCAACTTAAAAAGCCTCTCTGAATTTTCCTGGGCTCTGGCCAGGTCTTTGACTCATACTAAATACTGATATATTAAAAAAAAGGATAATTAGAACATAACCCTTCTCTATCACATCATTTTAACTAGAAAATAAGGTAGGAGAAGGCCCAAATCCGTATTCCATCTCCCTGCCCCAAAATAGCATCACATTTACCTGAATCAATACTACGCATGGTTCTCCAGACTATTATAGTATAAGAGATTCCAAAACCTCCCAGTCCATTCCAGTTCTTCACAGCTCCTCTTGTCAGAAAGCTATTTCAACATCTAAATGAAATCTTGCATTACTTAAGTCTGTTGCTTCTTGCCATAGCCTCTGTGATACCTCTTACGTACTTGAAAATTATTATCATTTAGAGTCATTTAAGTGGTCACCATTGTCACTGTAACTGTGTTTCTTCCTACCTTCCCTTAAGCATGTCACCAAAGATGTCAAGTAAAGCCTCTTTGCTCTGAGTTGCCTTATGTCCAGTGGAATTAATGAATGTACTCTGGAGGTGCCTTTCAGTTCATTATAGAGGAGACGAGCACATAGGTTTCAGCTGGGTGGGATGAATTCAGATTCTAACTACCAGTGCAGTCAGTATCAAACATTAATACTTACACAGAAACCTAACAGCCAGATTCATTCAGTCGGTTCTTATTTCCTATTCGCCCACAAGAAGGAGAAAGATCCTCTGGTACTTAAATATTTTGAAATAAGGTCTTTCTTTTCCTGCATTCCTCTGCTTCATGTGAAATTACTGTGCATCTTTAATTAAAGAAGCACCTGTTTTCTTCATGTAGCTGTCTTGACAAGCAGAAGGTTGAACATCTTCATGCTACACCCCCTTGTGACTGTTAGCTACAATTTGTCCAGCACTGTCAGATAGTCTAGTGCAAAAAGAATCCACTGGCAGCATAAACATGGTGTCAAGGCCTTTACAGAACTGCTTCTTGTTGCTTTCATAGCAGTAAGCATTTTGTTGGGCCAGTGCAAGGTTTGTGGCCTCACCTTTCCTCAAATAATGTCCAGCTTCCTATGTGTTTGTAGTTTGTATGAGTTATTGATATGCATTAATGAACAGTGGAAGAATATTCAGAGATGGGGTTATGTTACTTCAAGACTGATCCTAGATACAACAACTCAGCAAAGATATAATTACTAGCTAGGCCAGAGCATCCATGATGTGAGTTTTACCATACCCATTTGCTTGCCATGGTGTCCCCAGTCATGACATTACAAATGTAGTCCAATGGCAAAATTCAACCCATTGCTTCCAAGGATCAGTGTAGGGTTCAGCAGTGTTCCCCAGTGGACACCTGTTCCCCAATCAAAATCTCTTGGAGTTTTCTTCTAGTTCTTCTCTCAGAAAGCAATTTCCCTCTAAACCTGTGAGACTCTATCCAAGGACAAAGCCAGAATCAAACTGATTCTGCCTTCTCTAGGAGCCACATAGTTTCCTGATAGCTCCTTGATCTCAGAAATTATCTTGCCAGGTGTTCACAGTAACAAAGATACCGGTAAGGTTTTGCCTCATGGGATGAAAGGAGCTGAATTAAGCCACCACCAGTATGCCTTCCTGCTCCCATTTCACTTCCCCTAAACCGTCATGAAGCTGGCGATTCCACAAATGAGTACGCAGCCCTCATATCCTCCTCCCTAGGAAGCAGAGCGTAGTACAAGTAGGAACTTTTGAGCAGTTTCACAAGAAGGGGAGAGCACCATTCACTTCTCACTTTTCAGATCATTAACACCAACCAGTAAGTCCATGTCCAGACTACTAGCAAAGAACAAAGTGGGATTACTTCAACATAGTTGAAGAATCACTGCAGGGTAATGAAACAATGACAAGCCTAAGTCACTAAAATGATCTGATGCCATTCTTACAGATTCTTCAAAGAAAGAGCCTCGATGGAATTTCTGGAAGTACCTTGTCAGCCCTGAGGGCAAAGTTGTGAAATTCTGGAGACCTGAAGAGTCCATAGAAAGTATCAAGCCAGAAGTAGCATCATTAATCAGGCAGATTATCATGAAAAAAAGAGAAGACCTCTGAAAAAGCCATTCACACTGTGAATCCATTCAACAGCATGGGTACCACATTCCTGGGAAATGCTGCTAGAAGATACACCATCAGGTGATTTTACTTCTCTTTGGTGTTAGTATTTTCAGCTACACTATGTCTATTAATGTTGGATCAGCTCCTGCAATGGCCTTGAGAACCACTGAGGTTACTGAGAATGGCAAGGCACTCAGTACCTTGCAGGGATGGACCTTCAATTTGCATAAAGTTTCTGAGTGTTTCTTTAAATAGCTAATTACAATTGTCACCAGCAGGGATATAGCTAAAAAGAAGAGGATTTGTTGATAAAATACTCAGTATTTGCAGAGAAGAGTTTTGTTTCCCATCTACCAGTAACAAATTGATTTTGATACTCCATTAACACGTAATTGCCCTGACTGAAAGACATGGGGCCCAGAGGCACCATACCAGGGTTTTTAGAGGCAAATGCAACTGAAGATACCAGCTTTGCAATATCTTCTCAAGGAAGAGTACTGAACTGTGAAGCTGTCAACTTAGTTGTAAGAAACTGTACATAGAAAATAAAATTATTAAAGGAAAAAATTGCAAAAATGTTTCCTTGTCTGCTTTGTATTCTGATTAATTTTACATTTCACCTTTACATTAACACCTTTAACCTCTTTAGCCTTCTCTCTACATTTGCACTGCAGCACAGTGCCTCGGCTGCGAGCTTATCTCCTGCTGGATCCCCAGTCTTGTGACCTAGATGAAGGCAGGGCCTGTGTAAATATACATGGTTGCTTACAGCAGGATTCAAGGGACAACAAAAATCAATAGCCTGACAGGTATCTTTCTGAGACAGTCCAAGAAAATGCTCCCCAGCCATCTACCTCACATCTCTGGAATAAAACAACAGTCTTCAAGTAGAGGTAGAAGAAGGGGATGAAGGTTAATGCCTCAAGCCCCGCTCTTCTCACCTTGCAATCTCCCCAGTCGTGCATGTAACTGCAAACCCACTTCCAGTTCTGTTCCACTGTTCTGTTTCAAACTGCCAAGTGTTTTGATTTATCTGTTTGATGARGGAACCTCATTCCAGCTGTCCAAGTCTTAAAGGATGGCTGAGAGAATAAAAACGAGAGAAACCAGTGTCTCAGAAGAGTTTTCCATATGAAAAAGGACTGGTAGCAGTAGTGCTGTTCTCTTGTAAGACTAACAGTGACTGAAAATATCTGAAGTGCTTCAAAACATTTTCCAGTAAAGACAGCCACTTAACTACATTAAAAAGGAGAGAAATTCAAAACCAATTAAAAAAACCAAAGTACTTTTTCATTCATCTATGGAATTCATTGAGAATTTCACAGAAACCCCCTGAAGGATAAGGACATAGAAAGATTTTAAAAGATTGAGTAATGATACTGATGTGGAGGATTAAACAAAGTCACCCTCAATAATGACAGCCATCATTTTGGAAGGGAATTCAAACCTTATGCATGACAATTTTAGCCACTCTAACTTTCAGAGATAGTTGAGGCCTTTGTAAGGGTCTAGTTAGTCCAAATGTGTGTTTTAGACCAACCTCTGAGCTGTTTGCCATTAGCCTGCAAGATTTCACATCCAATCTGTCAAGACAGTTCCTGGTTTATGCTGAGGTCCTATGTTTTACTCCAGTCTCCTCGTACATGAACAGTTCCAGCCTTGGGAACATTTAGCAGAACACGTCAGGTGATTTTTGTCCCTGCTGCTCTGATGGAGCAGGAAGGGAATTGAGGTATGGATCCTCTCCCCTCACTGGGAACAGTCTAGATTCCACGGAACTAAGTGGCAGGACACAATGTTTTTCCCATAAATGGTGGATGATATCTTTACTTGAAAATGTACATGACTAAAGCATGCGTGTCCATTCATGTGCACTGCTATAGCTCCCTGCTTTTCGTATCACTGAATAAAAAAGGGTAGGTATAAAGAAATGTTGGGTGCTGTTAGTGCAACACATGAAAAAAATCTGTCTGAGTCCTAGTATTGCCTGAGCGTTACTCAGCATATGGAAATTTCACTCACATTCTTTAAATACCCTATGAAAGATAAAAAGTGCAGTACCATTTTCTAGTTTGGAAGGGATCATGAGGGAAGGGAGTGTGCACCCCTTGCCTTGTGATTCACTCGCTAAAGCTCATATTCTGTTTTTCACAGGATATACTGTAATCTTAAATAACTCAATGCCAGCATTAAAATCAAATATCTTTCCTGATATTCAGAAATAGCACGGGATATTAGCAAATGAGTGGAGAGAATTATTTAACTCACTGCCTCCTGAACTACTTTTACTTCAGATTCCTAGAAAAAGAAGGTTTTGTCTGAGAAAACAGTCATTGAATTTCTTATTTCACCGTTTGGTCACAATCCACTACAAATATCTTCTATAGAAATTTGAATATAGGTACCATTCAGTCCTGAATTTACACAAAGTTTAAATTTTTCAAAGTTTAGTGTTAATTAACATTCCTCCAAAAACTCAGTATGTTTGCATTACTTATTCTTCATGAGACATACCAGCTTGTCCAATGTAATACTTAGGGCAGATCATTGATAAACTAATCACTTCTTTCTTAAAACCAAGTTACCAGTTTTCCAGGGTAAAAATAAAGCATCTTTAACTGCCAAATCTACACAGACTTGGAAAGGCAAATAAATAAAATAAAAGTTAGAACACTGTTACACAAGCACACTTTTATCTATAGTCAAAAGCCAACAAAGTAATATGAATACACGTTTGTATAAATACCCACTTACCGTTTATGTAGGATATAGCATATAAAAAATACTTAACTACAAATGCTAAAAACAGATTAAAACCTATTTATTGGATTCTTAAACAATCCCACCAATTTAAGATAAAACTGCCCTCTTAAGAAGGTTAACAGAGTTCAGCCCACGAGTGTTAAAGTTTCTTCAACTCCATTTGAGCATAACCTATTGCATCCTTCATCCTAACACTTCCTTCATTCCTATCTCATGCTTCCYTCACTCCTTAGGTCTGACATATTGTCATTATCTCCAACAGATACCATTTAACTGTCAGCTCCTCTTTCCAAAAAATTGCCTGGGAGTGCAAATACTCTAAATCCATTTCAGTCGCCAGTTGGACATGTCCCTGTTAATTCAGGTATTACCAGAAAATACTTGTTTGCTGAGCCCACACATCAATGCTGCAGTAAACATTTAGTTGTGTAACAGAAACATATCTACATAGGGCCCAAACTTGAAACTCTTACTTAATACTTACATAATTTAGTAAATTCTTTAGTAACCAGTTGGATTAGCTAAGTGTGTGAAACACAGCTGCACTTATTTTTATACCCTACATTCACTCAGTTTGCATAACCTAGCACAGCTCCTTCCAGTCAGGGGAACTAGACAGGCATTGGGCCCCATACTAGCTAAAGATCTAATGAGATACTTATAATAACAGTGTTTATATTCTTGTCTCAACGGTGATGTGGTAATGCGGCAGTGTAGTCAGTTGCTGCTGTATGAAGAACAGCTAACTAACAATACACTGCCTAATCACCACACACAACACTAGGATCACCCCAATTCCGCACACCGTCACAAACACTAGTGCCGTTTCTCTTCCCAGGAGACCTTCACTTTGCAAGGCACAGATAGCAGCACCCAGATAAAGTAAGTAATAACAAGGAGTTTCTTTTGCATTCTGTAAGTGCTTGAAGTGCCAGGATGAGGGTAGAGGTAATACCCTGTTGCCTGTGGCAGTATGTTTGATAGAAGCTTCCAGTGTAACATGAATCAAAAGGATCAATGTGCTTCCAGCCTTTATTCTTCCAAAGTGTAGTATTATGTCCTATTCAAATTGTGTCTCGTGGTTGGTGAGACTATGTGCAGTTGTTTTAATGTACTCCTGTTCACAAATTAAGCTGTTCTGAGAAGCAAGGGGAGAAGAAAAACTCAAGTTTGACTTCTCTTTTTTTTTATAGAATGGAAAGATAATTATTTTTCTGATAGAGCATTCAGGCAGTTAGTGAAAGTGATTTTAAGCCTTTCCAGCATCTAATTACTCAGTTTAAAAAAACCAACCACCTACACCCAAAAAAACCAACAACCAACTTGCATTTGCCAAATACCATTATAAAAAATTTAAAATCAAAGTTTAAAACTCATGCAAAGTTTTTAAATGTGCTTCTTTTACTTTAAGAAAACTTCCAGAGCTTAAAACTGTTTGAAACGTTTGAATTATTCACCTGTTTCAGGTATTTATAAACTTCCTATTACCTTGGTACGTAAAAGCAGATGAAAACCAGAGTCTAAATCAACCAAAAATTCTCACAATTCTTTGGATAACGGTGGATAAYGGAAATACAAGATACCGCTATAATAACAAAAACGAGCCTAACAGTCAAAAAAAGCAATAATCAGGTGGACCCAAAAGATTCCTTATACAAAAGTAGTAGCTCTCCATTTTGATGATCAAGGTATGTGGAAAAGGATAGCAACTGCATGTTAGCTGATGTCAGAATTTCAACCAGCTAACATACACTGCCATCCCATCACACACAGATGCACCACCTGCATTCCTGGAAATTAGAACCCTAACACTTTTCAAAGGAACTGCCCTTAAGCAGCAATGAGCTGGCCCTGCAGCAGGTGACAGTGCAGTAGTGACTGCTACATTCAGATACAGCATCCAGCTAGCAGTACACTGCCTACCASACACAGAGTCCTGGCAGAGCGAGATGTCTCATGAAATAATATGCCTGGAAACATCTCTTATCTTCCACCCAAATTCAGCATTGCTCACCTGTTTTGAGGTTCACGTTTAATATATGTATATATACAAGTTCAGGCAGTAAATACTGTCATGAAGGAAATGGCACAGGTAAGTTTCTGATTTAGCAAGATGTGAATTAAAGTAATAGTATAAAATCTATGTGGAGTATGACTTTGCTTCTTAAAAACCAGTCTTAAATCACTCAAAATAAACATCAACTCAAGGCAAAACAAAACATTTACTTGCCTGAGAGCTGCTTTTAGCAGCCACGAAAAACATTGGCTAATTGACTTGTTTATTCCACAGCAAGAAGAGGCCAACTCTGAGTTTTCCACGATGCTTTTGAATGAAACAATATGGAGTGCAGCTAGCAGCTGTTGACGTATCAGAGGCAACAGCCAGCTAAAATGCACTGCCAGACTGTTACATTCTGTTGAGTCTTGGCCAGTAACTCCTCCTGGCCCCCACCAAATTTTCTTCTCCTAGAGCTCAGTCACTGCTCACTTTAACAACATGGCTTTTCCCACGGGGTTACTTACATAAAATATGTATTTTGGAGTGACATTCTCAGCATGCTGGTGGCTACATTTCTGTACTATCATTGTACGTAAGGGCACACTGCTCATCTCCTGCTTCAGTATTTTCAGCATGGTCAACTCCTTTTRCGCCTTCACCTCCCACTCCACCAGTCTGCGTATTGCAGTCTCACCAGGTTTTGTCATTTATGTGAACTCCTTTAGGAACAAGCTGCCTGTATTTTGCCTCTTGCTTACTGTCAAGCATATTATTGGTGATTAATAGGTTTTCCAACTATGTTCCTATTGTACATGCGAGTTCTTCGTTGTCCCTTTTATCTTTACCACCCCCTAAATGTGGACAAGTCAGCTTGCTGTGCCAGTAAAAAGACAGCTCTGTAAATCCATACAACCCCTTCACTCAGGTCAAGTAACTTTCACTTTTAAACAGAAAGCGGTCCCTCTAGTGCCAAAGGAGRGAAGCCTACAGGTGTTTTTGATTCCTCCCCATAACAGATGTCACTTTATCATAACTTGTGTTTTTCTGACATTTCAGATGTCAGAAAAAAAAGACGTCAGATGTCAGTTAAGAAAATGTGATAAGGATTAATAGGAAAGGAAAAAAATAATATGTTTTTTCAAAATCGCTTATTTTCGACAGTTTCCTCCTCTCCTTCCCTCAGAAATGTAAAGAAGGGTACTCTTTAGTGCAGTGCATAGAGAGGAGTGTGAATGTCTGTGCCTGCCCTTACCTTAGCTGCTTTCTGTAGGCTTTGCTCTCTGCTCCACTTCAGGTCTCTTCTAACTGTCCCCCTCGCATTCTCCTTGAAAGAAACACAGAGGCACAACACTTAACAAATAYGTGGCTCACAGTTTCTTCACCCCAAATCACCCTCCTCCCAGCCTTGCTGCTTGCAAGGCTTCGCTGGGAGCCACAGCCCTCAGGACAAGGCAGAGCCGCTGGACGGCCGGGAAGATGTCTACCAGGCCAGCTCCTCTGCCGCGACCCTCCCCAAAGCAGCGACAGCCCCCCACATCCCCACAGGGCACTCACTGTTACCCATAGCAAATCCTCATCCCTCCTGCTCATCTCCGCCGGGGCTGACTGAACCCGCTGGCACCTCAGGCGAGGTGACCTGACCTCGAGGTGGGTCCCTGCGGGCRAGACGGCCCATAAGAGGGTAAACAGATGGGCAGGGCAGGTGTGTGGAAGGCAGCCTGCACGCACGGCAACCTGTAGGGAGGGCAACTTATAGCCCAGCCAGCCCTCAGGGCGCCGATTCCTGCTGCACGGAAGGCGGTGCTAGTGCTCCCGCCGGACACCCCGCACCGCTCCCCGCCGGCGCCCTTTAAGCAGCCCGCAGGCGCGGCCCGGCGAGGCGGGAAGCCGCGGGCCGCGGCACGGCTCGGCTCGGCCCGGCCCGGCCCGG